>JAQNCA010000021.1:4801017-4813055 GCA_029783725.1 Acanthurus tractus
AAAAGAGTCGATTATTTCAAAAAGTCCTGCATTTTCTGTATTTAAGTTGAAAAGCTAATCAAAGTAATCTTAAAAAATTATTTGCCAAACTTGAATTTTTAAGCTTTTATAGTTTTTTAACAATTTTTTTATGACATAATTTTCTGTTTTTAAGATAAGAAATAAGAGAAAAACTCAAAAATCTAGTAAAAAAAGAAAATTCAAGAAAAAAGAAACAACATAAAAGACAAAAAAAGTATGTGGGTTTAGAGTTGATATTGTTCGTAGCATGATCTCAGTTGTACCTGTGGGGGTTGGGCTCCCAACGATGATGCATTTCAGTGTGACCTCTGAGCCGCTCGATGCCGTGGTGTCCTCCAGAGGCCTCTCAATCTTCGGGCCCTCGGCTGGCTCCTCGTCAGCAGACAGGTAGGAGTCATCGGATGAACCCCCTGAAAACACAAACAGGTCAGGTTTATGGGGGGCCGTCTGTTACCTGGTTTCACTAAATGGGTCAGTGGCCAAAATTAGTCATGGACTAGTTTCTTCTTTTGGGTCTTCATGTGAAATTAGCTCTATGAATGAGTCCAGGCCCTGCAGCAAATCAGTGTATTGGATAACTGGTCCATAGTAGACAGAATAACAGACTCATGATCCAGTTTTTAGTCATTTTTAGATCCGTGTCTATTTTTCTTTTGGTGACCTACATTTGATGTTTTAAGTGGATTTGTGTTTATTTGTTCTATTTCTTTATCAGCCGTTCTTTGCTTCTTTGTTTCCTAAGTGTTTTCATGAGGTTAATTTGGATTTCCATTCATATAGTTATTCCTTAACTTAGTCCCAGGCATTTCAAGTATTTTTTTTTGACCAGATGCATGTCATATAAAATATTGAATTATTTGTAAAAATGTATTGACTTTTCAAAAATTTTACAATCACGGACCTTTTTCTTTGAAGACGTTGGCAATGATGACAAAGTATCGACACACACATTCAAAGCTTCGTTCAAAAACCTCAAAAGAAGCGTTAAATGTAAAACAGTAACTTTAAATTCAGCCCTACCAGCAACAAAAAACAAAAAATACTCATCTCTCTAGTCTTGAGAGACACTGGAGTTTTCTCTCTGACTTTGGTGCAGTCGTAGTATTTTTGGAGCCTGCAGCCGGAGGCCGTTAAAGGAACTGCATCACAGCGCACTCGTGCACCAGCTTTAGCTTTCATCCCTGGTGGCTGCTGCCTGTTTTGGCTTAATTAAGATTTTTGCAAAGGCGTTTATCAACAATCATCATAAAAAATACATCCTACCTTCCTCTGGAGATCTGGGCTGAACAGATCGGCCTTTCTTGCTCTTGCGAATGTTTCTCTCTTTCCCTCTAGTCTTGCTCTCCTCATTGCTTCTGGCTGTGACACATTCGGTCTCCATGGGTTCATCCTCCACCAGGATGATGGGGATGTTCACTTTCAAGGCCGGAGACGTCCGACCGACCTCCGCCTTCCTCCTTTTCAGGAGAGGGCTGATGGAAGGGGTGGGTGACGGGGTGAACCTGGGGGGCTTGGGTGGATACTGGGACCCTGTTTCCCTCACAGTTATTGGGGATGCTCTTTTCCCGTGCTGGCTTGTCGATCTGGGGTCTATTTTGTTGTCCGTCCCCAGATCCCTGAAGGCGGATTTTTCAGACGTGGCAACAAGTGCGTCTTTGTCAGCTGCTGAGGAGCTTTGTTGGGTTTCACTGTGTGCAGAAACAAGAAAACTGTTATGTAATACTGACAAGCGTGAAATATTTATCCAAGAAGTGTAAAAATGAATTTCAATTATGTGTCCAGATTTGCTGAGAATTAACAAACCTCGCAAAGAAAAACACAGCGGACACACAAACAAGATGATGTTAAAAAGCACAAATTCATCAGCAGAGATCATCTTTTTTCAAACCTGCTGAGGCTCGTCCTTGCGGCTGTTGGCGATTGTTGTCCTGGTAACTGGTGTACTGGTGCGGTTTCCATGGTAACAGAGATTTTCCCTGTGCTTCCTTGTGATGAGCTACCCATTGGTTTCCCCTGTGAATCTCGCTCTGTCATCTTATCCCTCTCAGGTTTGTTACTTTGACTCCCCAGACCTTTGCCTTGGGCCTGTTGAGAAATCGGCAATTTATTCCCATCCCTCTCCCCGGCTTTTCCATCCTCCATCGCTCGCTCCCTCGCCTTCAACTTTTGAACCACATGGGGAGGAATGGGCTCCAGTTTCCCTGCAGTCAGCCTATCCTTCTGTGACAGCTGCTCAGTCGAATACGCCTTCTTCAAGCTTGGTTTCCCCACAAGTTTCTTGATCCTCTGCAGCTCTTCAGCGAACTTGCTCTGGTAGTTCTGGACCCTCTGGGAGTAGCTCGTCTTATCATCTAAAGAAGAGGCCCGTTGCTTGAATGCTGCTCTCTTCTGGGCTGCACCCTGCAGGACGCAGCCTTCCTCTTTGCTGGGGCCTCCTGTTTTCTTCCCCCCGTCGTCTGAGTCGAAGGAAGCTGCTCGTCTAAATCCAGATCCTGATCGGACTTCTCCGGGCAGATCCACGCTAGCCCTTCGCTCCTCAAAAGCGCGGACCTTGTCAAAGATCTTGGGCCCTGCACGAGCCAGTTTGGGTGTCATGACAGCACTGTTAGCACTTGATGTCTGAGAATCTGAGGGTTTGGTTTTATCCGGGTTTTGGTTTTGGGTGCTGATGCTGTTTTCATGTGTACTGGGAGAAGACAGGGGGGCATGGAGGGAGAGCCCCTGTGGTTCGTCAGCAGTTTGAGTCCTAGAGGGGTGAGGATTGAGGGGAAATGGAGGTGTGAAGTTAGAGCTGTAGTGCAGTTGTTGTAGGTGTTGGAAGAGTAAAAAAGAAGCAGGTTAGCCTCCTTTTGTGTCATTTTGTCTCGCTAGTTTTCAGATTTACTGGTTAGTTCCTGGTGTTTCGTCTGTGGTCTGTGTCTCACTTTCAGAGAGCAACACATCAGACAGCGTGAAAGAAATGAAAAATGAACTAATGTTGGCCACATAAAAATGTTCTACAGAATTGAATGTAACTGTGGTGAAGTGGAAGACACTCTAAAAGCAGTAAGAACTGAATAAAAATCGAAGTTATGTTGCAGCAACAAAATTGCAGTTTTACAACATGAGCTCTTACAAAATGCCAGAAAAAATACCCCTGCTTTTGCTTCAAAAATACAAAAACATCATGCCTAAAAAGAACCTGCGAGTCACATGATCATTAATTTGTGGGAACATTCATGCTAATATTAGCTTAGATCAAAGCTAGCAACCCATGCATGCCACAGCAAACCTATAAAGATAATGGTGTTAGTCCAAAAAGGGAGGGGCGGCTTTAGAAAACATGCAGAGGGTAAAAAGAGTAATCACAGTTTTTTTCAGAAATGCTGAATAATACATATTAGCAGATTGTACCATTGTGTCCCCGCTAATGGCTATACGAAATATTAATGACATTTTGTAAGACTTGGAATCGTTGTTAGATTGAAAACATGGCACACTCACTCCAAATAAAACACTGAGTCAAAGGAAAGTGTGATATCAAAAAAATAGGAAGTAAAAACACTGAATGAAAAAAAGCTTGAATAAATGAAATAAGAGTAAAAAAAAAAAATCACTTTTTAACTTATGGAGAACGGTTTTGTGAGTTGGGTCAATGAAGGATAAAAATGTCTTGTCTTAAGTGTCAGTTTTCTTTGCAATTTTGGGGGGTTTATAGTCAGTCTTTGTTGTTTTAAGTGGAATCCAGAAACAAAAAAAGTATTTCCATGTGCTATAACGGCATAGAAAATGTTCTCCCTCTGTAGAGGCTGAACATGCTCCCATAGTAGTCGCTGCCTACAGAAACACTTTCCTCTGACCCCTGAACGGGCCGGGCCAGGTTAGCGTGAGACGCCCGGATCAGCGGTTCCACACCCAGGTGACGGACAGGGGGGGCCCCCTCAGTGGGGGCCCCGCCGAGGGCTTGCCTGGCTGGGTTTGTGGGGTCCAAGTGGGGCCCAGGAGGACGGGATCCCAGAGCACGAAGCTCTCGCTCCACCACAGGGTCATAGGCACCAGGGAGGGTGGCCCTCCGATCCGAAGCATCGGGGTTATAGTCCATCATCCCTCCTCCCTCACCTGGACAGAGAGAGAGGACTTCATTACTATTTACCTGTCACAACAGCAGTTTATGCAGTTTTAAATTAAAAGATATGGCAGATTTGGTTCATAAACTGGAACACAATTAAGTTTTTTTTTATCAGCACTTTAGTTTACAGATGTTCTGCTAAAGACAGTTTCTCCTTTAGAGAGTATTTCATTTTTTATTCATAGAAAGTGAAGGAAAAATGGATAGTCAAGGCTCGTGCTTTGCTTTGATGTTTAAATTATGTATATAATACCCCTCTGCGACCAACAGCATGCAATTGACTGAAAGATCCATTAATAGAAAAAAAAGAGAATCCTAAGTGGATAGAAAAAAGAAAAATACTGACGTAAACCGGAGATCAGGAGCATCATTAAGCATAAAAAAAAAGAGGGCATGAAGGATAAAGAGTCTATTGATTTCTTGAAAACAGGAAATGAAAGAGAAAGTGTGAGGGCTACGTTGTGGGGCGTGCAGCACTTAAAGAAATCCTTCCCCTCTTCCATCGCAAATCAGGTAAAGATTGACATTTTAGTGATGAGCAACGGAGACAGGAATGCTTCAGCAGCGAAAAGAACGAGCAGTCAGCATCTTCGGCTAACGACGAGAAAACCTTGAACCAGCTACGGTGTCGAGGATATAAAACGACAGACTCCTTACTCCAATTACAAATGATACTGACTCAGCGCTGATCACATAACCTATATCACTTCCTCAATAAAGCCAAAAAACAAAAAAAAAAAAGAGAGAAATCTTTCCAGAGGGGCCACTAAGGAAAATATAACACACCTCAGAGCCTTGACATGTCGGGTTTAAAAATACTGTTTTCATTCCTCTCAGAGGAAATTGTGCTGCACGTCTCATCTTCACTTGAAGGCAGAGAAGGCAGATCAGACTTTCAGTGCTGCATTTGAAGCTAATGGTGAGTTTAATTTTCTCACACACGTCCACTGGATCTAAACAAGGTCCATCGACAATGACGGACTTGATTGTTGCGCAGAAGCACAACATTTCAGAAAGTAAATGCACCTTGTTTGCATTTAACAAGGCATCTCGGTGTTTGTATGCAGAGGAGATAAACAGAATCTGTTACTTGAAGAGAACAAATGATGCATCACCTCATCCCTCCCTCATTTGATATTCTCTTTCTGTTTTTTTTTTTTGTTTTTTTTTTTGGTGGTTGTTGCTTGTCTCAGGAGGGACGTGATGAGGGCGTAGTCAGCCCGCCAACACGAAAGCTTAGAAAGTGCAAACACCGTGTACAAGTGAGGGAAGAATATAAAACGTCTTTGTGGTACAGGAGAAGGGTGTCAATATTTTCTGCTCTATATTCAGACATCCTGTTGCCTGGTTAGGAACCTGCTGGTGAGGGCATTCAGCTTCTGTGACGCCGGCATACCAACACCTCTTTAGTAATTAGTAAGTACTCCTCTCAGGAAGGCTTGCTGGGTTGTGATTGGTTAATGTCAGCCAATCAGCAAATCCTCTTCACATATGGGCATAAGACATTTCTTGAAGAGATTAACGTGAGTGAATTTCGACCCATTTTATTCCAAATTGTAATAAAAATATTCAGTCTGGATCAGTTTTGCCTGTAGTCCAATGAAACTGCCTCACAAACAGGATGTGACAGGTCCTTTATAAATAATGAGCAAATTAGTGCTGAAACCATTAGTCAGTTTAAATTTTTAACCAGGGAAGAGTCTCAAGCAAATAAAAAATAAATCATGGTTTTAGTTGTTTTATTTTGGTTGCAGGCTCTTAAATGTGAGGATTCTGTCCTCATTTTATTTAATATCATTTTCAGTTTATTTATTTGGGTTTTGGTCTCTTCGTCGGGCAAAACAAACATAAGAAATGCGGTGGGAAATTATGCGGTGGGCCATTTTTATTATTTCTGAAATAGTAATTAATTAATGAGATTAATAATTGAATTTAAAAAAGTCCAAAATCTCAACTTATGAAATAATCATTTGTTGAAGCCAAAGCAGAATTTCTGAGCAGAGGAAGAGTCTGTAGTTTGGAATAAGAGAAACAGCATGACAGCTCTGCTCCTGTTGGCAAAAAAGAAATTTAAGTTTAACCGCAACTTTAACTTACAAACTCACATTGAAACTAAAGTGATTCTGAATTTATCAGCCACATGGACAACAAAGAGAAAAAATTCACAGAGACACACCGGTGGTGCCATCAAACACCTATGAACATTTATGAATTATGTATGAGTGAATATCATACAGTGTGATACAAAACACTGTACGGTTTAAATTAACAGGTATTTTCTACTGATCATTCTGAGACAGCAGATTAATTTAATCAAAATTTGAGACTCATTAGATTTTAAAAACAGCTGCCTGTTTATTTTTCAACCAATTATTTAGCAATAAATCGACTGATCATTTCAGCTCTCAACAACAGAGAAATAAAATCCAGAGAAATGTGGCATAAGGAGTCTCAGAAGTGAGTATTTCTTAACATCACACACTGTTTGCTCTGTGGCTCCGTCTCAGCTGATCAAACCAGCTCTATTCAAACTTAATTCTCTACATTTGTACCCTAATTGATTCCACGCAAAACACGAGCACATACGGTTAAACAATTATTGCAATTAGCTTTTATCCAACGAAAACAGCCCCAGTTTTCCAGACTGTGTGTTCCCAGTGGAGCCACGCAGTGAAAACCAGACCTAAGACAGGTTCCCTGCTGGAAACTAGGGCAGTGTGTCACTCTGTTGCATCACACCACGAGGGATTCATGCACATTCTGCCACATCGGATTTTATCCAACGCACGTCTTGGACCGAGCCGATAACAACCCTCCATTAAAGCTATCAATCCACATTGAATCATAATTTTGTAGAAGTGTGTTTTTGGCAGCAATGTTCATGATGCAGTAAATCAAACTGACTGTCACCTCATAAAAAAAGGTTTAAAGAGCCTCTGAATATGTGAATCCTGCATCTTTTCTGTTTACTGTGTATCTTTTGCAAGTAGTGCAACTTTGAAATATATATTTGAGCTGAGATGTCAGCTGTGCAGAGCTAATTTAGAAAGTGCTAAGCCTGAACTCAAACCTCGGTGAGGTTTTAAATGTAATACCTGAAGGTCCTCTGCGTCCAGCCTTGTCCTGGTGTCTCCCGGGCCCTTCTTTGGTTTCCATCTGAGGCTCTGTGGTCTCATCCTCTGTGGTCTCAGAGTCTGAAACAAGAAAAGATGCAAAACACAGAGTAAAGATGGTGAAGGAAGGTGGAAATTCAGGAAAGAGAAAGGAGAAAAAGGAAGGCTGAAAACAACCACAGTCCCAGAGAAAATGACTTTTCACATTTACTTTGCGGCACAGGGTTTGATTGGTCCTTGAAAAGAGCCTCAGAGAGCCCCCGGAGTGAAATAAATGGGTTGAAGCTCGAGCGTGACATGAAGCCAGCTGTGGCTTATAAAAATACATGGCAGAAACATGGAGGGGAGGGGTTCATATAGATGCAATTTCCCCGGGTCTGAAACCGTCTGACTCTGGTAACAAAACAGCACTGTGAGCTTGGTTTCTTCATTTAGACTGACCGCTTCGTCCCTTTTATTTTTACCTTTTTTCTTTTTAAAAGTTCTATAGATGTTACCTGCTAAAATCATTACTTCTACATTTGAGTTTAATCCAAAGTTTATTTCGAATTTTACACATTTTAGAACAGAACAAAATGTCTTGGAAATTCAAATGATGCCACAAAAGCAGTGGAAAAAGTTTCAAATCGTGACTCAAAAACTGAACCCAAATGTCACCAAATGTCACAATTGTGAGTTTATTACTTGTGAATCATTTTTCAAAGGATTAGTACAGGTGAAACAAAATGAACTGTTATTGTGCAGCAGTGAAGAAAATGAAAGCCATTTAAAAAAATGACATGAAAAATTGAAGATACAGTCACGGACGTGCAAAAAACAAAAAGAAAGATGTACAACATCTATTTGATTGCAGTCTTAATTTGATAAGGATTATTCAAAGCAAAGAGGAGACAAACATATGGGTGTGAAGACAAATATAAAATATCATGAGAAAGCAGCATTAACATTTTGAATATGAAGAAAAAGAAATCACAACAAAAGACATACAAACAGAAACCAGAGAAAAGGACATAAACATGTCTGTGGCTGAGATCACATGACATCAGCAGGGTGACGAACGGGTCTGATGGGGAAAAGAAATAAAAGAAATAAAAGAAGTAAACTGAAGATGAATCAAGACAGCAGGTTTTTTTACCATAGCTTTGCTTTCGGCAGGAGCGGAAAACTTCGCTTCCATAGTGGCAGCAAGAGAGGGCAGACGGGAGAGCACCGTTACTATGGAAACCAGCATCTCTCTCACCCACACGACCAATCCTCTTCGTACCCATTAGAGTCTAAAATCACCAGCCAAACTGCTGGGTGGCTGACAGATATGTTTACTGGTTAGAGAGCTCGTGAAGGAGGAGGAGGACGACAACCACAAAACAGGTTGCACCCCATTGCGCCTCACATCAAGTCAGATCCTGATTAGATAATTCCAGAAGGTCCCGCCTAATGATAAGAAAGCCAGTGTAACATGAGCAATCAGCATTAACTCAGTACATTGCTAGCAGCATGTGTGCGTTTTCCTGCGTGCATTTTTATTTTTATGTAGATCCACCCATCTGTATTAAATGAAGTTAAATGGCTTGCACACCAGGCGAGAAGAGAGGAGGGGTGCGATGTAATTACGAGGGGACATAATTCACAGTGTATCGCTTGTATTGTAATGTAAATATGATTTGAGTCGAGTACAAGCAAGCCTTTGCTTTGGCTTAGATCACTGATTGCGCAAATACTGCCAAATATTAAATCATAAACCACCGAGGCCAGACATTATTCACTCAAGGATTTTATGGAGAGAGGCAACAGCGTGATTAGAAAAATATTGCTTTCTGGGGGTGGATGTACAATAATAAAACCCACTCTAGCTGTAAGCAGTCAAGCAGTAAAAAAAACATATACATACACTAAAGCGATACAACAGCAACTTTCTTATATATAGGACTTATTAGAGGAATGAATCAAAATATAAAGTACATGCTGCCAAAAGCTAAAACACAAAGAAAGTGTGGGAAAGGCCTGAGAGAGCTGCAAGGCCACAGTAGTTCAAATTTTTAACAAGAAACAAAAGAATAGACTATAAAAGAGTAGAGTAGAATTGGTGTAAAGCTCATACTGACAACACACCATGGGTAAATCTGCCAAATGTCCGTGTGGAATGCCCAGTTCTCTGAAACAAGATACAGAGTAAAAATGCATTATTCAACGGTAAACACAGCGAAAAAAAAAGTCTGTTTTTACACTGAACAGCAGAGTGAAAACTGCAAAGATCCATTTTTACCCAAAGCCACTGTTGTTGCATCCAAGTGTGAAAAACAGCATGATGTTTCGCCTTCCATGAGAGATATAAATCACCTTTGTGTACGAGGTAATTTATCCAAAAAGGAAAAAACGATAAAACGTCATTGTGTGTGCAAATCTGACTGCTAATCTATGGGAACTGTGTGTCAAAATTGGTAGATTTAATGAAATCTTGTACATTCTTTGATCTTAATTCAACACTTTGTTTGACAAAATAATCCAGACTCTTGTTTTTGGAGCTCTCTCCTGGTCCTCAGGTTTCTACATTTACTCTGATTTCCAGTTGAAATTATTCCATCATCGGCACATTAGGATGTGTAATTAAAGGCGAATGGACAGAAGCTTTAAAGTCCTTCCCAGGGGCCCATTTTATAAAAGCAATTTACATCAGCGACACACAGTTAGCAAGTGATGACTGCTGCATTTTTCATAAATGATTGTTGCCCGGAAGTTTAACTTCAACGAACATTTAACACAGTGAACTTAGTTCCACTAATGCGTCATATCAGACAAATCTGCTCATTTAACTCCAAGAAGTCACTGTGTTGGGTTTTAAATTACATTTTGCTTGAAAGCATTTGTCAAGAAAACAGATTTGAAGAGCTCGAACGCCATCCGATCACATTATGATAAGATTCCGCCGAGCTGATGAGTGATAACACTGAATTATTGCTGAGCCACGTTTTTTAATAAAGACGAGTCTCCAAAAGGAAAAATATCGGACAAACTCGGCAGGCTGTGTTTAAATAAAGTGTCCCCTGCTGATAAAGCAGCTGGCAAAAACTGCTTCTTGGACAGTCTGTCAATCAGCACCAAGGAGAGCTCCTCAGAATGACTCACTGCTTTGCAGCGGACAAGAAAGCAAGAAAGTAGCAGAAGTGCAAAGTGAAATGACTCATTTCACACTCATTTTCCTCCCCACGTTCGCTTGCCTGCCCCCCATTGGCTCCTGTTTTTGTGTCAGGCGATTTGATTAACTGTTGCCTGGTGCTAACTGCTGTTTGACAGACTCCACCAGAAGCCTCCATCGTCGTCGTGATCTCCATTGTTATGGCCTCCAGACAATCATATCAGCAAAAGCCAGCCACAAACGCCGTCCTTTTGGAAAAGGCCACATTTGGCAAATACTTCAAAGATAATTCTGTGGACGTAATTCAAATCCTACCAGCATTATTCTCACAAATCTGCTGCTGAAAAGCAAGAGGGAAAGTCTCAAGGGTTTGATATTGATGCTGAATTCAGAGGAGGCAAAGCGACTATGAGAAACCAGCTTTATCCAATGCTTTGCTCACTTTGTAGCCCTTGTGACTGGCTGCCCTGATTCTCATGTCTCCATGGAGTGTAGCCTACTGACACAGTTTTTATCCGCTCCGAATTTGTGAAAATGGGTTATGAGATTTACTTGTCATATAGCAAAAACTGTCACGATTGCCAGCGCGAGGTACGATTTTAAGAATGTTCGCAACGGCACAGCAGGAATTTGGACCGCTTGATGATGTGAAAGTGGGTTATCATGCCTTTTTTTTTGCGTTTGAGCGTGAGGGTTTTGGAGATTTTGATAGCTGATACTGCAACAAAATATCTTTTCTTACAAAACCCTGACAATTTTCCTGAACCGACTTTCTTTGGGAGGTTGTTTATCTTCAATTTGTTGACCGAAAATCAACAACAAAAATGAAACAGAACAAGAATTGCTTCTCCTTTATATACTTTCTCTCTTTTGGATGCAAAAAAGTGATGCTAGGTTTCAATCTATATTTATTTCCTGAAGAAAAAAATCCTAAAATGTGTCTTTGATCAACACATTTGCATCACATTATCAGGTAAAGGGTGTGGCAAGACATCCTAAATTGCAAAAGCTTGTAATCTCTATGAAAAACAGCATGAACAAAGCTGAATAACACCATCGTTGCACGCAGTGCTGTTCCATAAAGGAGCAAACTCACCTGAAATCTCTTCTTGGACCAGATTTTCTTCATCTCTTCCTCGCAGTTCTTCCTGTCAAGTATGCGAGATTACCTGTGGCATGAGCTCACATTAAAAAAACATCCACACAGCCCGAATAAGCCCAGGGTGTGGCGTTACCCCCTTTTAGAAAAAAACAAAAAAATAAAGAAGAAAGGAAAAAAAAAGAAGAAAAAAAAAAAATCAAGATTCAGCTGCCTTTTTTTTGTGCGTGGGTGTGTTTACTCTCCGGTCTGGCATCAAGACGGGGGGGGAGAAAAAAAAAGAAGAGAGTCAGAGGAAAGAGAGAGGATGCAAATAAGCCGGAGCCAGGTGTCTTTGTGTCTGAGCGTGTATCCGCTGATGTGAACAGCGTCCCTCTCTGACGTAGACGTTTGCCTTCAGAAAAGGGGGGTAAATTCTCAGCTGGTCTGTCCGACTCCCCCCCCCGGAGGGCCCCCGCCCCCCCCCCCGGCGCGGGGGGGGCGCGCGCCCCCCCGCCGGGCGCGGGCGGGGGGGGGGGGGGGGGGGGGGGGGGGGGGGGGGGGGGGGGGGGGGGGGGGGGGGGG
>JAQNCA010000021.1:4813155-4825336 GCA_029783725.1 Acanthurus tractus
AATGGGGGTTAATTTATCGGTTGTTTTTTCGTACTCCCCCCCCCTACATCCCCTCCGCGCCCCCCCCCGCCTCTCCCCCCGCCCCCCCCCCCCTCCCGCTCCGTCCTTTCTGCTTCAATCGAGAGCGCACTCAGAAACAAGAGGAGGTGGGGGTGGGAAGTCTGAGCATCGGGGCTGTGTTGGTCTTGATCGCGGTGATGAGAGTGGAAAAAAAATGAGAGGAGGAGGAGGAGGAGATGAAAATTTGAAAAAAATAAAAACAAAAAAAAAAAGGAGGAAGAAAACAACTGGCTTCACAGAGCGTGGTGACTTTTCTTGTGAAGGATGACAGCAACAAAGAAGGAGAGATTTTGGCAAAGAGGAGAGTCAGAGGGGGGAAGAAAGGGGGGAGAGGGAGGTAGACAAAGAGGAGAGATGGAGCGCAGAGAGTGGAGGCGAGAGGATGAGAGGAGGCTGGTGGGGAGAAGATGCAAGAGGGAGGAGGCAGAGCAGGGGAGAAACAGAGAGAAAGAGGGATAGAAAGAGGCAGAGACGATAGGATGGAGAGATAGTGGATGAGATGGCTAAGCATTAAAAAATTGGGGGAGGGTGACTGCAACGAATCGTCTCAGACGGATGAAATATGTGCAACCCACCTGAATACAAACAAAACAAACCCCCCTCCCCTCCACCTCCCACCGTACTCTCCTGTTTTCCTTTGTTTTCCTGTCGGAGGGAGGTAGCGCCCTCAGCAAAAACCCATAAGCCATCAATTATTTATCCATATTCCGTGTCTGTTAGCTTTAACCAATGATAAGGTCAAGGTTGCCTCAGCCTCAAGCCGCCGAGGGCTGTTTGGACTGGAAGAGCAAACACATTTCTGCTGCTGGATTACAGCATGATGCATGTAACTGATTTCAACAAGCAGCGGCTGCAGTTTGACCTCAAAAACAATTTGTTTTCATCATAGATGAATCATTTCGTGATGGAAAACTACAGAAAAACTTTTGATCTCATCTTAAATCTCAACATTGTCATTTTGAGTCTCAGTGACAATCCAGATATCCAGATATATGACATATGGACTTTTCGAAACAGGAAATACACACATTTGTGAAGCTTGGACCAACACCTGTGTTAGCTGTATAGATAACTTTGACAATTATCAAAAAATCTCTGTAAAATATTTAATTGTCAGCATGTTACTGACTTAAGTTTGACTCTAATTCCTTGATTTTTTAAATGCAACAAGGACATGCTGTCACCTCATAAAGTCCATGTGCCTGAGTCTTAGCAAACAGTTATTGGTTTACACATCCAGCTTTAACAGAGAAACATTACCATTGGTTCAGAGTTGTACTTCTGGCAACCAAATAAACGTACAGCAAGTCAAAATATCAACTTCCTGTTTTGCATCTTTGGTCTCCACAAGCTCCCGAGGGAAACATCTGGCTCTTTTAGAGGCTAATGACTGACGATGTGCTATTTGTCTTTACAAAATGAGCAAATCTGGTTTGCTTATTAGATTTTTTGAGGAAAATTACATTTCTCATATAAAACAATAAGCTAAAAGATGGTAAACTGCTTTGTAGAACTGAAGGAAGGTGGATTATTTTCTGCAAGGTTGCCACTTGCAGCAACGCGTTTCATTTTTTTCATTGTTAATCTGAAAGTATTGATGAGAGAAATATGCTGCATTTCACACAATGCTGGCTCACTTTCAGGCAATTAAAACAGAAAGGTTTGCTCCTTCCGCCTCTTATTACATCTTAATTGACACACTGCTGATATCTACGTCTACGCAGAGGTCTGTTTAAGTCTGACAAAGAGAATATTATGGCACACTCTCCTCCACGATGTCTAATTTGTTGAGCAAACGTGACAAGAATACGTAACTGCCTCCTACCATCCATCTACCTCCTCTTCCTCGTCACTCTCTCCCGGTCTCTAATTCACACTCTGACATGTGTTAATTGTTCTTTCAGACACGTCAGTGCTCCCCGCACCACCTCCATCCGATGAATCTAAAAATAATTGCAGGAAGACCCAGACCTCCCTCTGCGACTAGCAACCCAGATTCCTCCAGAATCGTCCACATTTCCCCGACTGCTGACCTGCTCGCTTCGCTTGAGCTTTTTACTGATGTTAAGTGAGGCGTGTTAATGTTTATGGCCTTGTAAACACAGAATCAATATGTGAAATTTACTCCCGTCATGAATCAGGAGTTGCTACGAGAATGATTTTGATTTCAGTCGTGAGCTGCCTTTTTCTCCATTTATTTGATAACCCAGATACAAGCGGTGTTTCTAAGAGACAATTAATTCTAGATTTAAATCTGAAATATCATCCTCTGTCACTAAAGATGAATCCAGGTTCAGTGGAATTGTTGTTATTTTAACAAACCTCCCTCTCTTCGCCATCGCACGCCTCGCACTTCTCCTCCATCCATCACAAGTGAGAGGCACTCGGTCCGGCAGAAAGTGCATTAATCAATACCGATGCTTTATGCGTGATACGGGATACACCCCCAAGTAACAGTTCAAACACCCCCCCCGGATCAATAAGCCCATCATAATACCAGATTCCATGAGCATCATCTGGACCAGATACGGCAGAGAAGCTTCCATTTCATGCTGCTTGGAAATATTTCTCATGAGGTTTTTGGTTTTTTTTTGCACGCTCACTAAAAGCCAAAACAACTCGGCTTAAACCAATCACAGGCCGGGATCTCATGAAATATCAGCCATTAGGAAAAAGATAATTAGATTTTCTTGGTGCGTGTCATTTATCTTACTCTGAATCTGGTTTTGTTTGATGGTTCAGGAGGCCACATTTTCCTGCTGCACCGTTTAAACCGGCAGAATACGCAGTTATCGACCGCCAACATGAATCTAACAACCAAAACTCAAAGGCAGATGTTTGTGTTGAAGCTGCCTGACCTCCTGATGCAAATTTTTGAGAGATCATAGACACTGAATCAGCATTTAAAGACTTCGGACAGGTGCAATTCAGAGCATGCTATAGTTTAATTAGCTTAAAACGACGACAGACAGAGAAAGCAGACTTCACGGAAACCCATTGATTTTGTGACACGGGCTGCTTTCTGTGGAGCAGCCTTGATGGATGCCTCCCAGGCATACAGCTTTATCAGCAGCAAGTCTGGCATAATCTCCCTGCAACAGAAAACAGATTCTGCTGCTGTTGCATCACACTGTGATCACACCATTTACGCTTTCTTTCTTCTCTCTCTCTTTTTTTTGAAATGCAGACCCAGTCTTGTCACATCAAAACAGACCTTCCATATCATGTGTGGCTCCTTAACATCTGAAACCAGTCTTCTGTATTGATTTGAAAAGAGGGTAGGAGGAGTGCTTCACTTGAAAAATCCCACAAGAAGAAGCTTTGTACAAACCAGCATGAAGTCATCTTTAAATGCACCGAGGATCTGGAAAGCCAGTATCTGTAAACAACATGATCTCTGTACTTTATCTCACTTGATCAACAAATTTAGGTCACTGTCTTTGCACAAATCTTTCCTTCCTTCACTTTCCTTAAGCTATCTTATGTATGTCTACCTGTTAATGTCTGTTAAAAATAGTCTATTTATGATATATAATACTTTTATGCTGCAACACAAGCTCTTTTCTTATTGGTCTGTGTTTTTCCATAGAACATTAACAAAGAGGGCAGATGTTTTAAGATTTGTAACCAGTTCAAAATCAGGGTTCTTGTTTGCAGAGCAGCTAACCCGTCTTGCAGCTGAAAGCAGCTGAACTGTCTTGTGTTGTCTTAAAACAATTCAAGCACACACAAAATTACACTTCTCTGTAAAGAAAATGCTGGAACTAAACCTGGGCCTTATAATACCTGCAATACACTAGCAGGCATGCTAGCAGGACCGACCTTTAGCTTAAAAAAACCCTCAAAAGTGCTACCACATCTACAGGCAGCTTCCATATAAACTCAATGAAGGCTGCATAGCTTTACATGCATGTTTGTATTAAAATGTATTTCACAGGGCCCCACGTAATAACTTGGCTGTTACAGTCAACAATAGATTTCCATCTGTAGGTGAAATGTTTTGCTTGTGATGTGTCAGTTGTAAAATACAAATAAAGATGTGTCAAGAACACCTGAGATGGTACGTTAATGCATTTGAAATTCCCTGCATTCTATATTTTTACCTCTTTTAGCGGCCAGTCATCTCAGGAAAAGAGGACAAAAAAGAGTCATGATGTCGAAGCAAAAGTAAATGGCGGTATGTCAAACTCAGTTCATAGGCTGAGGTGGTTTGGAAATCCCAAATGACAGCGGCCAATGTTGACAGTCACACTGCAACCTGATCCTACCACCTAATCCTGACCAAATCCCTGAGGGTTCCTGTGAATGACTGTGTACCAGCGGGATGGAACACAAACACACCCTTTGCCAGACCAAACACCAGGGAAACAGCGTTGGCTCTTACCCTCGCATATTGCCTCAGCTGCCTCGTGAGAATGAGAGAACCTAATTAATCACACGGTATTCTTAATCCACTTGAACGGAATATTTAGAGAATGTGAAATCATCAAGCAGCTATAGGTTATCTCTGCTCCAGTATGCCAATGTAAGCCGACCGCAATCCAGACATGAGGACAGGGTCAATAAGAAAAGGAGAGAGCAGGAACGCTGTGTTATGTACGAACTAGAGCAGACGATGATGGAACAGACTAGTGGGCCTTGGGATAATAAAGACATAGAGGATGTAAAACTAATAAATATTTCATTCTGTCTTCTTTGGAATTTTAAGTTTTCCTTTGAAATCCTACCTCGTCACAAATAATTCAGATATTTTACATTTGTGACTGGAGAGTTTTAGTTGATTAAACATGTTGTTAAAGGTGCAGATTCTGGAGAATGAGTTAGTAATCACATTGAACCACTGACCTGAATGTTGCTATTTTAAAATGTGGGAATAGGGGACAGAACTATCCTCTACCAGAGTCGCCAACTTCACCTTTAAAGGTGGAATGGTAAACATAACATAGCTTGAATATGATATATCTCTGATTTTGACAATCTAACCTATAACATTACTTTAGTTTAGACTATGAGGACTTTGACTGCTGTTGCTTGTTGTGTAGTTGGTTTAGATTTGCTGAATCGTACTTTTGTACTTTATGATCAGACATTTTACCTAAGAGACTTGTGCACTAGTGCGACAGCAACTCCTGAGCCTCAGAGGTCAATGACGAAACGTGACATCAACGTAGCTATGCTATTGGCTCAGAGATCCATCAGTCAAATCAGATCTTGTCAGTAAACCTGCTCAAATGTTAATATTATGATCATTTTAGACTTGTCAACATTTTCAATTTGTTTTAGTTATTTCACAGCAATATTTTTTTTTATCAGGAAAATAAAGACTTTCATTCTGCACCTTTCTAAAAATTCTGTGTATGTATATTTTAAAAATGATTTGTTCTTAAGCATTTTTTGTCTGTATGCCCTTTAAGCCTGTTTTAATTCCGCTAAACTTTACTACATACTTCAAAAGCTTTTTTCTCCAAAGTGAATGGGTTGGCCAGAGATTTCATACAATTCTTAATGAGTTTCAATTTTATCCAATATTGAGAGGAAACAACAGATAAATCAGGTGTCTAATGGGAATTGTAGTACCTTGCACTATTACAAACAAGATGGTTGTACCCTACAGTAAAGCCTGCAGTAAATAACATTGTTCATTTGCAAAGGTGGGGCAAAACAAAGAGGAGACATCGACTGAATAAAAGTGGCCTCAAGTGTATTACATTGTTTTCATTGCCAGTGCACCTGTTCAGTTGAATTGATTATGCATTTTACAGTTTCATCCAACAGCGTGATCCTTCTCATACTTAAACTTGTTGAAAGAATCTCAAACGAACCCATTTTCTGCTACCGAAGTGCATGTTTTTTTTGTTTTTTTGTATTGATGCCAGCTCCCACTCACCTCTCTGCTTCTTGCTTCTCGGCCCACTCACACCTTCCCTAACACTCCTCAAAGCTTTCCGTGCATCGAGCAGCTCCTTCCTCAGCATGGCTCTCCTCTTCTTTTGTATGTATCCTTCAAGAAACACCACCAAGATGGCCGCTCCTGCCCAAAAGAGCTCCTCCAAGAACAAATCCTGCTGAAATCTTTTCCATCAAAACATGGAAACTTCCTCAAAAACCCTCCAATGGGCCTACTTCTTACTATTCTTAATATTATGCCTCCTGGCTTCTTGTGCAGCATTAAATAGAAAGTGTTGAAGCAGTGATGTGCCCTCTTAAGATGGCTGCTGGACTTTAAAACTTTATCTTCCTCAGCCCATGTCTGTCTTCCCTGCCCTCTCCCTGTCTTCCCCCAGTCTTCTCCAACTTTGACTGCCAACTTTATCTGTCTATTTCGAGTCTTGCATAGTACAACCCCTTCAGTTACTGTACTTTCCCCTCTGCACCCCCTTTCAGAGGAGCCTGCCCCCCCTCAGCTGCAGCCGGAGATTAAACACACCAAACAGAACGACCTTTGCTGTCCTCTGCGGGTCGCTCGGCTTGATCTGCAGGGAGTTTTAAAACTCCAGTACAAGGCAGATATGCTTTAAAACACCTCCATGATTGTTTTTCAACTGTAAATACATTATTTGACAATGACAGAGTACCAGAGACACGGGTCAAAAGGTTGTGGATCCATTTCAGACAGCTTGTGCTCATAAACCTTGAAGCTGGAGGTGCAAAAAAATATTGTTAAAAATACAGTTCAGAGTGTGTGACTAAAAAAATACTTAAACACAAGTATTCATATTGATGTTTTGCATGTGTGCAATTCATTGAAATCCAAATATGAATGTGGTTATAGATCCTGATGCAGACCACGATCTGGTTTCAAGTATTATTAGAGCTGACTGTCCTGTACAGTAGGACTGAGTCCTCTGTGTTAGCTTGTCACTCAAGATGTCTTTGAGGTGACGAAAGAGACATACTGGTATTTATAATGGGCGTCTACACTGATGGGAAACTGAATATTATAGCCTTTAAGCAGCTGTCAACCACCCCTCTTATCACCTGTCAAGCCAACTCATACCTGGCGAACCCATCCTCTCCTCCTTCCCTCCTGTCATCCTCTCTCTTTTTCATTCTCTGCACATCTCCATTCTTTTTTCTCCTCCATGAAGTGTTTGGGGTTTATAATGATGCAAAACCTCCACTGGTTCCCCTACGCTGAGTCTCCTCGTCTCCAGCTTTCTTCACGAATGTCCAAAGGATCTTAACCTGACAACATTCACATCCATCCCGGACTTGCTTCAAATAATCCGACTTTAAAACTGTGACATGATTAAATATGAGCTTTTTAAAAGCAAAAGCAGCTCAGATTAAAGCTGCATTTCTCATCTGTTCTGGCATGTGACCCAAAAATATGAAACAATGTCTGCCTCTAAAAACTTATCACAGTGTGAAAACTCAAAAAAAAAATGAGCAGAATTATAGTATTTTTCTGCCTCTCTTCTCTGTTAATTATATTATAACCCAACAGATTTTGCTTGCAAGCCAAAACATTTTTTAAAAAAACCTTTTCAAGTGTTACCTTATCAGTAATTGCAAGTCATTTCTTGGATGACTGTGCTCCTGCGTCACAATACAACAATGGTCTTCTATTATGGAGGTGGCTTAAAATACCGCTGATGACCGATGCGCTGCTTTTCAAAGCTCCTGTCAAACTGCTTACTCGGCCTTATGATGCTTGACAGTATGTTAATAAAAAGCTGAACGCCACAGGGTGACGTCAGTGACGTGGTCTAGACTTGTGACACAGCACTCCTCTGGTTTCTGGTTGTCTGATCTCTCGGTGTGATATCTTAAAGTGGCAGACCTGACTGTTTGTCTGACTCACTGAGCGATGCTCAGAGGCAGCCAGACCAGAAGAGCCATTATAGCTAACCACACACACACACACGTGCACATATACACACTAACAGACACCCACGCAAAAACACATTCACTAACCCCCTCCCCTCCACCCCGACTCGTTCCAGCACAACCTCCTCGTCTCTCATCACGCTGACCGTGATTGAGTGTGACAGTGCCGCTTCTTGACCATGGCGGTGCTATAATTATCTGTGATGTCTGCCGGTGCAATCGGAGAAGGGGGCCCGCGGCATCCACACATCACTAGAGTACGAGCCCTCCGGTCGGCACGGCACATACCAGGCCATAAATAACCACAAGGAGAGAGAGGGAGAGGTGGGGAGATGTAAGAGGGAGGCAGAGGTCAGAGAGATAGCAGGACAGCTAGTACCCAGAAAATGGATCGAAATGAGGACATAGTGGGAAAAAGAAATTTCATTTCTTCCACAGTCTTTAACCTGCTGACTAGTAACATTCATTTTAGAATTAGTGAGACAAGAGACAAAGAGGCAGTGGAAGTCTCTGTTCGAGCAAGTCCAAGTTTTCATGAGCAATTACCTTCAAGTCTAAAAGTTAAATTTTAAAATAACACGTCATCTATTTTCATTCCAGCACTGTTAACAGTATCTACATGGGGAAAAAAAGTCGTGGCTCAAGTGCATCGAGTCTCACAACAGTCCAACAAGTCCAAGTGAAGTGTCAACTCTTCATTTCTGTTGCTCAAGTCTGACCCAAGTGTCACGTCTCCAGCTCTGGACATCAAGAGACAGAGAGCTACAAAACTATTATAACACATAAATACAAATTCTTGATAAAATTGATGTATAAAAATGCCCTCATTAAATGTACATTGTCTGCTCTGTCTTGTGTTGTTGTAGGATAAATTTAAATCACAACATCAATCAAACTGAAATTAGCAGAGAGACAAAAGAGGAGACAATGAGAGACAGATGAAAGGGAAGGAACGAGGAGCAGAAATAGGTAACGAGGAACAAAAGGTCAAAAAGTAGAAGCTGACGTCAGACTAAAAGGAGGAGATCAAAACCGGGGGAGCGAGACTGAGAGGTGCTGAGTGATATGCCAGCTGGACCTCGCGTGCCAGCTCATAGTGTTAAAGCTGGTGACATGTGAGCTCGACCGTCAACTTTCTCCAAGAGCATGATCAAATCCGCGCAGCATTGATCTCAGGAAAAAAAAAATGGCTCTGTTTGTCCTCATCAGGAGTATTTAAACCACAAACTGTGATCCTTTTAAGCTGACAAAATTAGGTTCAGTGCTGTGTTTCATGCCGTACCCGAGCCAGCTCTTCAAATCACTTGTGAAATAATTTTACGAAGTGGAAAATCTCCCCTCTCTAGATTCTGGGGGTTGGATGCATTTAACTGCACTATGAAAAGACTGTAACATAACGCAACTGCAAGGCAATTAAATCTGATTGTGCACGAACTGTTCTTTTTAAAAAATCTATAAATAGAGAGTATTGAGTGTTGGCTGATCTTTATGCAAAGCAACGCTGGTACAAAAACATTTGAACAACTTTTGATTGAAACTTTTCATGCACATCACATAATGAGAGAGATTAGAAAGGATAACTGACAGACTGATACTGATCTTTGCAAAAAGTTATGCTTTGCACATTTAATTTAATTGTTGCAGACCACGCGACTTCGTAAAAGCCATTAAAAGATAATTTAAATAGTCAAGGTGATTTTTTTTGGAGATGCCTCTGCTGCAAACCTATAGGTGACATGTAGGACTCTGGGATATGCTTATCCAAGAGTTAGTTGCCAAGGCATGGCGGACAGTTTAGCTTAAAAAAGCCACAGAGGCATCACTGTCAAATGCTCTCCGTATCTCTGCAATGCATAGGTGACAAGATAAAGTGGGAAATAATAGACAATCCATTCAAATCCATCATGCTGAAGCATTCTTGAGCAAAGATCCCAAAGCCTATCCACATATGTTCAAAATTCACCCTCACACTGTTTCATGGCTACAGATATTGTTACTTTTTCATATCAAATGGCTAGTTTAATTCGAAAAGGCAACTGAAAAGCAAGCATGCACAAGTTTGAGAGAGAGGATTGGACAGATGGCTCCGCTTGTACTGAAGCCTCTGAGAAAGGTAATTTATGTGCTGCGTGCTTTGCTGTTTGGTTCCGCTGACAGAACAACCACCCCGAGCAAAAATGTGTTACAGAACCACAACGGCAGAAATAGACTGCAGCTAATCTTAACAGCTTAATTGTGGTCTTGTTGTCCTACATAATCAGTTGGTAAGAATCAGCTTGAAAATGTTTACTTGTGTAAAGTTCATGAAAAAATAGGTATACACATACCATAAACTCCCTACTGTCAATCTATTAGAGATCTCAATACAAGCTAGTTTAACTTTCCTTTAAAATAGATAGAAAGTCATTTGCCTGCAACTACAGTTTGTGACCAGTCAGAACAATTTAATTTCAAAGCAGCAGAAGTGTCATTTATCATTCATGTTTCATTATCACTGTGCTTTTTTGACCATGTAATAAAATAAACATCACAGAAAAAGCTTGATCCAGGACCAGAGTTTCAACCGTCACAGCTAACATTGATTTTTGTCTTGTTGACAACCTCTTTGACATCATTGTGCTGTTTGCATTTTGTTACAATACAATAAACTGTAGCTACAAGTTTTAGATCAATGAATCAACTCATGAGTGATGACAGAAGCAACTACGTATCATGAGGGCAGCTGTAAACAGTCTTGAAGGAGTTTTTTTCCAGGCTACTGGGATTTTCCTGACTTAGATTAGATGTAACATTTCTGCAGATAAAGACAGATTTCAGCAGGTGCTCAAACCCCGAACTTCCTGAGCTCAGTAAACACAACAAACAACATCCAAAAGGTTCAGCTGTGCAGCTAATAGAAAGCAACGGCAGGTGACACCTCCCCCACCAACAAATCTGAGTCTCTATTTACAACCACAAGCTAATTATAAGCATCTCTCAGTGCTGCTCTGCAGACATGGAAGACAGGGTAATTGTTCTGATGATCAAAACAGAGTCTAGTATCTACAATTGGATGGAAAACAATGTTTCAAGGCATCTATTGATTAAAGAGACAAAGTGAATATATTATCTTAAAGACAGTGGTGTCCAAGTTTTTGTAACTTTGGTAGAGGAAAAACTAATTGATTTTTGACAGAGTTGCTTATTGGTCTTTAAGAAACTATAACCAAACATCAACCTTTTAAAATTATAATGGCCTGACTGAGATCCACCTGTTAGAGTGCTGTATATAATTACCTTCACCAAGGTCCATAATGGCCAAAACAGCACTGCAGCTCGCTTCTCCGAACTCATTCGTGGCCACGCAGGCATACAAGCCAGCGTCGGATGTGTGGCAGTCTCGTATCCACAGCCCCCCTGAGTCCTGGGCCTCTGACGGAGGAAGCAGCTCATCGTTGTGATACCAGGTCAAAGAAGGTTTTGGAAATCCTGCCACCGACACCCTCAGTCGGATGTCACAGCCTGTTCCTACCGCTGTTTTACGGAGTTTACGGGTGAAAACTGGAGGTGATGGTTCCTGGACCTCGACCTTGGCACTTGGAAAAACCTGGTCCTTGGTTACTTTGGGCCTCTTGGAAGGGATGTGAGGACTGCGACTGGATCCCCTGCCTTCTGCCATCCTGATTTATGTCACACTTCTTTACCAACTGCACTTTTTATATGGCAAATGATTGGAGTATTAAGATGAGTTTCAGTCGCTAAAGGCCTCTTTGAAAGACTCCATCGGTTCCGATGTCTCTGGGCTCACATGGAGGACACAGAGGATGGTGAACTTGGCCTGCTGACATGAAACAGAAGTTTTGACGTTTTTCAGTTTGACTTCAGACACTGTTTGCTTAAGATTGGCCTCATCAGAAAAATCATTGTTTGTTCAAATGGCTTAAAACAACCCAGTCTATATCATCATGACAAGCATCGTTGCAGTTATGCAAATAACTGCTTTCTATTTATAAGAGTGACAGCAGTGGCTGAGTGTTCAGAAAGCTCAAACAACGAGGCATTCTGCATTCAGTAAAAGGTACTCAAACCATTAACATGTCAAAGTCTGGTAAGTACCACTCAGCCTGGAAAAAACAGTCACATAATGTCTGAAATGACATCACTGGAGTATCACAGCTTCGGCTTGGAGACTGCAAATTTTTACCAAAGCCTGAATTGAATAGAATGGATTCCACGGTTCAAGGTTTTTTGAGTTTGACCCTTTATTATGCTAAAGATCAAGATGTGTCTGACTCTTGACTCTTGTGTCTGA
>JAQNCA010000021.1:4827351-4848518 GCA_029783725.1 Acanthurus tractus
TGCTTTATAAAGCAAATAGGGATTATGAAGAAAAAGTTGTTATTTTTGCTGAAAAGCACTTCGGCAGTAGAAAACATTAAGCAGATTTTACTTTTGTCACCAATTGAAATTTTCCCAAAGCTACAAAAGAAACCAACAGTTGATGAGCAAACAGTCGAATGTGGGTGTGTCAACAAAATTATGCCAAAAGCCAGTTCTGTCTTTAGCATGTCTGCGAAAAACCAGCCAATGTACATCATATTTAACAGTGTTCATAGTTTTAGGCTGCAAGACTGGGCTATTTCTTCTTTGTCAAATTAACATAACCCTTAATCTTAGGGAATAAATCATGAAACAGACAGACAAGTAAAGCCTGTAAGCTATTATATATGCAAATAAATTAAAAATATTGCGAATAATAATTTCCTTACGATGTGAAATTACTTTCAGAGGTAGTATTTTATCATTATAATATGTGATAACTGCTGAAGGAGCAGTTGCTGTTGAGACGAGCCTTGAAAGACCTTAAATTTGCCTCTAGAAAATTCAGTTTTTATGAAGATGAACAATGAAATCTGGCTAAACCAGTTATCAAAGTACAAAGTGTACAGCAGAGATCAGGGCCTCAATGTTCTCAGTCGTATTCATCCTCTGCCTCTGGTTGTAACTTTATACATGATAGAATTTAGTCCTTGAACACAGCATTTGAGCCTCAGTTTGTTTCTACAGTGCGCCCTGACACAGTTACACCTGCAGTTAAATGCCTAGAAAAGTTTCCATTGCTTGATCAAGTTTAATCAAGCATGAGATAAAAACAGATGGTAAAGCTTTAATGTGTACATATTTTATATTTTGCCTAAAATATCTGTTTCATGCTGATATTATTAGTGCCTTTTTCAACCATTAGTCCTAATGTGTAAAATACTAGTTTTTCAACAACTAAAGATGCAAAGAAATGAATTTACTATGAATCCAATGAATATTTTGTGTAGAAAAATATACATTTTTGAAAATTTACTTAGCAAAACTGAACATTCCTATGATTGCAAAGCAGATTCAGAGCTCATGTTCTTACTGGTGTCATTCAGATCTGAAACTGAAACTCCTCAAGCAATAGACAATATTTGGTGTTCAAATATTAAGATAACATTTATAAACATATCTCATCTCAATTCGATATCAATATTGGTGAAGTGCTATCCTCCTGGCGTTATGTCAGTGTTCCCTTAGGGCTGTTCAGTGCTGGATGTCAGGAGCATGCTTATTCATGGTGTGTGTGTGTACATATGAAGAAGAAATTGTATATAAAGCCGTTGTCTGCTGTGCGAACATCACTTCTTCCATCAACTGGCAAGATGCTTTCCCCAAGACTGATACTCATCGCCTGTGAGTATATAACCAGTTTTGTTGTCATTCATGAGTGTGAGTAACCTTAAAAAAGGACCAAAAATTTGCGTGTCCTTTACAATTATTGTATCAGCTAACTTAACTTTCTGTGTTTTCTAGCACTGGCTGTTGCTGCGTGCCTGGCAAATGAAGGTAAATTATGACAATTTCCACTGATTTCCTTCCTTTACTCATATCTGTCTTTAAAACTTTGTTTTGTGGATTTTTGTGTTTTTCTTTTCGTTAATGTAGAGATTTCAATGTAATATCTCATGTACACTGTTTTCGAGATGTTTGTTTTTTGGACTGTTACTTATAATTTACCATTCAGAAAACATGTACTTATCCTGTAACCCTCTGTCATAACCCCAACCCTAAACAATAGAAAAATAAAGTTCTGATCTTTGTTGACTGATTAACCTTCATAATGTGATATGTTGTATTTTCCCACAGTGTACTATGATGTGGCATGCCCTGGTACTAACATTGTACTGCATTGCGGTATGTACTCTGTCATTTACATTTACCCTCATCACCTTCCTTACTCTCCTTCAGGTCTTTTCTTTGTATTTTACCATAATGCATAGTTACTTTTTAGCTTGTTGATCAACATTTTGCCTTTGCTCAGATCCTGGATACGAGATTGACCTGATCTCACTTCACCATGGCCTGAATACCACCATTGACTGTAGTAAGAAACACAATCATGATGAGGTCGAGGTCTCCCCAGAACAATGCTTCCACGAGGACATGCTGGGATGGGCAAAGTCTATGTAAGAGTTTTTTCCAGTCTCTCACATTTCCATGGTTGATAATTTAAAATTTTTGTAGAATTCTCCTTTTCTCCCCCATTTATCATCTAACTACTTCTCCTCTTAAACCTGTATAAAAAGCAATTCAAGCTAGCTCCATTTTAAACAGCTATACAGGAAAAATGCTACTTACTTGACCTTTTCTAATATTTCTCAAGCTGTGACAAAACGCGGTACTGCAGACTTCCCAAGCCCCATGCGAGCATGTTCGTATGCGACAACGCAGAGGAGTTTTTTGTTCAAGCCAAATACATCTGTAGACAAAGACCACATGGTAAGCAAAGGACTTTCAGCATAATTCTGCATTAATCTTTGCACATTATTTAAAGACTTGTAAGATGAGATCTAACTTTATCCATCTTTGACAGAGGTTAAAGTCGCTGAGGTCTGTGAGGGGGACCTTGCAGTGCTTGATTGTGGTAAGAATGTGTCAATAATCCCTAATGCACGGATATGATGATGATGAACTGATAGATAACAAATAATTTTGAGTTTTCTGTATTTTACATCTAAGTGAATTGCCTGTACTTTACGCATATTGGAGGAATAAAAATAAGAAAGGCTAAGATGTAGTGAGCAAAGACGGTGATTTTAATATGCCAAAACTGTGATCTAACCATATTTCACTTGCAGTACCACTTCATTAGGCATTCTTATTTATTCAGACTGACTTTTTTATTTTACATTTTAACTAAATCTTGCTTACATTGGCATATGATTATGTTTCATCATAGCTTTCGTCATATTGCAGAATGATTGATTTATTGGCTATTAAATTAATGAGAAAATGTAGCAAAACTAATTTGTAAATCTTGTATTTCATTAGACATATAGCTCCAATTTTTTAAATCAGGGGGCTGGAAAAAATTAACTGGAGATCACTACAATCAATAAAATCTGTGAACACTAACTTGAAATCAACCTCAGCCACTTTTTGGTGGAGAATTTGGTGATTCAACTTATGCTGTTTTGCAGGGGGTTTCTTTGATGTCTTCAAAACCAGAAAAATAACAGAAAAAAGATATAGTTTATTACCTAAGACAGTCTTAACAAGACCTCTAATTAAGTTTGTATTTGTAAAGCTGTGACATTTCAACAGGTTTATCAAACAAGCTAACTGGTTAATTTAAGCATTAAGTTAGTCTTGTTTGTGTCATAACACATGTTGTTTTCTTGTCCGTGTCCCCTTCAGAGGATAAATATATCAACATTGTGAAGGCCAGCTATGGACGATTTGACATGCATACCTGTACTTACTTCCCCTCCGTTATGACCTTTTGTTCAAGCCCAATTGCTGACCACAAAGTGAAAGAGTCGTGAGTATAAGCTCAAAAGATAAAAGACTGTAAATGTAGGAAAGTGAATATGATATTAATACTATATCCTGTGTTATTTTCAATAGTTTTTTATATGTTAATATTTGTGCTATGATGTAAGAATAACTACAGTGAGGCGTAGTGGCCTCAGTTAGCATCATTATTGGAAAATTATTAAAATGCTTTTTATTTTTTTCAGTAGAGAATAATTTTTTATTTAGTTTATTCTGACTATTAACTCTTGCTTTTTTTAAAAAAAAAAAATTCAATTCAGGTGTGAAGGCGATAATTTTTGCTTCCTTCCTGTTAAATCTTCTTCTCTGGGAAAGCCCTATTATTGCGATTCACATCCCAAGTACCTTAAAGTGGAGTACTTTTGTGAGTGATCGGTGAGTATACATGCACCGTGCACAGCATTGCAAAAAGTTGAAATATTTCATATGTCATTCACGTGATGCCTAAGAATGTTTCTTTTGTAACCTTTAGGATGTTTGCTTCTACCGTCATCATGCCAAAGAGGAGCAGCGACCTTCTTTCCAGCAGTCACATATTAAAGAGTGACAAGAATATAACTGGATAAATAAATAAAAAGAGGTCAACTTATCTGAAAGTTTCTGTCATTTTTTGAAAAAGCCACATCTGCACTAGCACAATCCACGAATGTCCTTTGTGCTGTTAACTTTTCATGTCTAAATAACTTCTGAAGTTATCTTGTGATGCCAAACATTTATGCAAAAATACAACAAGTTTCCAAGCAATTCACACACTCATTCAGGCAATTTTGAGAGGCTTTAAAATTAGTCTACAGGAAAAGGCCTTTGCTCAACCAATCAGGATGAGCCAATAAACAACAAAGAAGCACTTTTTGTTCTCTTGAATGTTATCAAAATTATATAAAAAAAAATTAAACACTGTTGTAGTTTCCTTCACTGAATTATTGGAAGTATTTTTCCCAAAATTAAAATCATCATGGGAAAAGTGTATGATTAGTTACGGATGATACACGGGTAAAATCATGGACTAGTCTCAATAGTCTCAATAGTCTTAACGGCACTTATGATTTCAGCTAAAATAGAATAAAAGTAAATTCAATGACTTTTTTACCCAATCCCCTCATGACAGCAGCAAGAACATTATATCTGCTGTGCTTTGGCCAAAAACAACAGGCTTGACATAAACAAAACTTGTAATGAAATATATACCGCCCTCCTGTGTCAGTAAATGGTACTATCAGATGACATATATTAATACTCACTGATACAACCTTTTGGCATTAGAGCTGTATTATTTAACTGGCATCCAAGATCCAATTGTTTATTATAAGTTAGTCAGAAGTGATCAATCACATGCATGGGGAGATACTGAAAATCACTTTATCACTTAGCTGATAGTTAACTGACTTTGTGACTCTACCTGTTTTTGTTAGACGATAAGGAAACATTTCACGAATAAGCAATTTGATGGTGTATCAAATAAGTGAATTATGAAAAAAAAAGAAACAACGTGAACCTTACCAGAAGACATTTATTATGCACTCGCTGATTTTGGTCCCGTTTCAGCTGCTCTCAGGTAAATCCTCCACTGACAGCTGGAGCAAACACAGGTGCTGCTGATAACATTAATGATACAATTACATTGAAATGATCCACAAAGAACTGTTAGTAGTGGATAAAGTTAAACAACACTTGACACTGAGTAAAATGAGCTTAATGGATTTGAGCCATAACCATTTTTTTAATCTGTTAAATCTGTGGAAGAAAAGGTTCAAAAAGATAAAAATATGCCCTCGTTCCTGCAATTGTGACTTATGGCCACAGTGGCCGCTGTTCAGCAAACATTACATGCTCTTAAAAATGTCGAAACCAATTCAGTAGGCTAAACAATTTGTCAGTTAGTGAACAGAAATAGATCATATTATTATTAATCAGCATTAGCTGGACACTGTAATTTGATCATAACTTATTTTTCTCTTAACTGTAAGATCTTACTTTTATTCCAGGAAAAAAGAAATGGCAGGCCTTGATTTAGGACTCCTATTGAAGTAAAACATCTAGTGTTAAAACACACCGCTAATTGTGATTGGCTGGTTTAAAACAAAGCTCATGTGAACATCTGGTCTTTGGCTGGTTTAAGAGCTGAGAAACTGTCCTTGTACAGAAAACACACAATATGAAAAGAGAAGCGTTCAAGGATCCAAGGCCAGTCAGATAATGGGGCACTGACAGTAGACAGAGGGTTTTTGTTTCATGGGAAAGCAGGTGTGTGTATTGCATGACTGGCATTCAGGATATTGTACTAAAGATCAAAGATGAATGTTTCCAGCATCTTGATGTTGCTTAAGATATACCAGCACAAAGATACCTCACTTATAATGTATTTTATTGGACTAATTTGATCAAATTTGAAAGGTAAATAAGTCTCTTTTATGATAATAATGCACATGTTTGGAATATCAAGTGGCTGAATCCGTTTTTCTAGCTGCCAGTCAAATATACAAACTTTGTGCAACCCTGCAGGTCACAGCGAAAAATAATAAAAGAATAAAATGTGCAATTCCCTCGATACTGTGTGAAACAAACTGATAATGCAACATCGCAACCGTCAAGGTCATTCTTTGCTATCATCTATTTGTGTGTTGGCAACAAAGTGCCTTTGCTCTCAGACTTCACTCACTCCCAGATAGTTGCAGAGTCAAATAAATATGTGTGAGAGTAAAAAAGTCACAGAAGACAGTCAGTTTTCTGAGCTAATTGAAATTCTGGGCTTGTCTTTCGCAGTAAAAAAAGAGTGAAACTTGTGTTTTGGAAGTTTTTGTTGTTGAACCTGGAAGGTATTTTGCAGGAGACGGTGTCAAATAGTGTTCGTACAGTCATGGTGTCCTGTGTTTTCTTCATTCTGGGCCCTTTGTGGATCCACATTCAGACACAAGCCTGCAGGGGAGAGGAGCTGCCCCGGGAAGCTGTGTTGTCCTGGTTCAGAGAGCGGGTCCTGGAAGGCCTCGGGCTGGAGGAGCCTCCTCTAACCACAGCGAAGGATCCCGATGGGGAATCGGCACAGCCCCAGGCAAGGCGAACACCCCGGAGGGCCCCCCGGACGAGCAGGACAGCTCGGGTCAACCATCAAACCAGAGCAACACAGGAAACATCTCAAATCATTCTCTTCCCCAAATCTGGTGAGAGGCTTTTTGTTCCTGGTATCACTTCTTTTTGATGAATAACACCTCTAAAACTCTCCACAAAACTACCTGCAAAGACTGCATTTTGAATTCATAATTAAAAGGTAAACTGCTTTTAAACTTTTGTTGTTTAAAAATGAATTATCTTGATTTCTTGGGGAGTTGGATTGATTTAAAGATTGCAAACTTCATGAGTTTTCATGAGTCACTCTTCATTTATTGAAATTGTGTTCAGATATTATCCTTTCAACTGCAAAATAAACTGACCTGACCATATATAAATGTATCACAAACTTTATTTTTTAAAAATCTCAATGATCGGAAGTGTTTTCCATGTGTTGAGCAGCAGGAGGCCGTTCGAACTTAAGTCTCAAAATAAAAGCTTGACTCCGAGGAAGTGGTCAAATAAAATGTTTAAAAACCCTCCAAAAACTTCACTGACTGCTCTGTAATCTCTCTTTGGCAGACGCAGACTGTGCCAGATCTGACTCAGCTCCTGGAGAAACCACAGACGACCACTTCACATATTACTTCCAGCCCTCCATGAGCAACCACGAGAACCTGATCACACTTGCCCACTTCTGGTTCTATGCAGGGGAGGGAGCCACAGCCAACTCCTCCGCCCAGCTGTTCATTTTCACTTCAGCTCAGCAGCTCCTTCAGGCGGCAGAGGCTCCGTCAACAGTGAGCTCAGATGGATGGACCACCTACAAGCTGGATCAAAAGCTGCTGGCCTACGTGGCGGAGGGGCCTTTTCGGCTCCAGGTCCTCTGTCCGGTCTGTCAGTGCCACACCAACCAACCAGACAAGATGCCCTTTCTCTATCTCCATGCTCAGCCTCGCGGTCCTGCCCGTTCACCACGCCACGCACCGGTGACCATTCCCTGGTCTCCTTCTGCCCTCGATCTGTTCCAGCGACCCTCTCAGGAGAGACCACAGCACAGCGACTGCCACCGAGCAGAGGTGGAAATCAGCTTTCAGGAGCTCGGCTGGGACAACTGGATTGTAGATCCAAAGGTGCTGGCTTTTTCCTACTGCCATGGGAACTGCTCGGCGTCAGATCGAACCAGCGTCATGCTGGGGATCACGCAGTGTTGCGCTCCGGTCCCAGGGACCATGAAGTCCCTGCAGATCACCACGACGTCAGATGGGGGGTACTCGTTCAAGTATGAGACCTTGCCTAACATTATACCCGAAGAGTGTTCTTGTATCTGAACACAACTTAGCCAATTTAAAAAAAGGACATTTCTGCATCACTCTTGGCATTTCTGGTTTGATGGTCTGTTGTTTGAGATTTCTGCCTTTCATCAGAGCTACTTTCTACTAAAATGAAAACTTTCTACTAAAATGAAAACTGTAAACACTGAAGTCTATGGAAAATACTGAGAAAAGGGAGCATAGTATCTCAAAAGACAATCAGATTTTCATGTATATTGATAGAAAGCTTAGTTAAGCTTAGATAAGCATGAATGACAGTCGTTTTTGCTCTATTGTGTTAAGATTGTGGTACATGATTTAGAGGCTTGCATCTTAAATCCAAGAACAAAAAAATTCTGACACCAGTGTATTTAAAGTTGCAAAATTAGTTTGTTATTTTAGTGAAGCAATCATTAAAAATCTTGCTTTAAATGTGCAATCTCTTTTCAAATTGTCTTGTCATTTTTATTTACCTGTAGTCTAAGTAATACTGCTTTTCCTTGATGTTTTGACTTTCTCCTATAGAGGGCAGTGTAGGTCTATTTTCACTGTGCATCATTCACATCAACATACTCAACTATGATTTCTCTTAACTGATACAGGAAAGCATCATTCATTTAAAACATGGACCTCTTCTAAATTATGTCCAAATGTCAGTTTTAAGGGTTGATTTACTTTTTCATTCAAATGAGTTCCTGATTTGTCAGTTTATTCTCAGTAGCAGTAAAAGCATTTAAAAGACAAAAACAGAGGAAAACTAAATGCAACTTTACCACAGAAAAAGTGAAGTTCAAAAACCAAAACATACTGTTCAAATATATTTATTTACTCTTAAGACAAAATAATCTCTACAGTTACAAAAACTACAAAAACTTGCAAAAGAAACAAAAAGTATAAACCATTGAAGAAGTACCTATTACTCAAAATGGAATGTCGTACCTTGCAATAGTAGCAAAAATTTGAAATGAGATGATTACAAAAATACAGCATCAAACAGCCAACCAAGTGACAGGCTATGAAAAGGTTTGAACTCTGTATGAACGCGGAAAGCTATTGATCATAAGTACTGTGATGAACTGAAAATGATGTGTTTACATGGCACCAGGCTGTGCGTCAGCAGCCAACTGTCATCCTTTCCTCAGCTGGGTTGTGTGTGTGTGTGGTGGTGTTTTTTTTCCCCAGGATGCATGAAAGCATCCGCGTTTCAGCACAATGGAGCGGTAGTGGTGCATGTCAAGGATGGAAAAATATGGCTCACCAAAGAAGAATGTAAATTTCAAAAGACAAGGATGGAGTTTCATTGTTGACAGTAGCCCAGAAGACAGATGTTTTAAGCTAGCTATAAAAAAAAAAAAAAAAATTTGCAAAAAGTTTTATTTTTTAACTTTTTGCACAAACATTGAGAATCACTTACATAATTTAGGAAAGAACGGGATTTACCACTTTCACAGAAATACAAAAAAGATCATCTCAAACTTTGGTCCAGACAGAGAAACAGGTCCTGATAAAATTAATGGAGTTTTTTTCTCAATGAAATGATTGCGCCTTGATGATTCATGCAAATTGAGCACTTCCTGTCAAAAGAATTCAAGCATTTTCCAGGTAAACATTTTGGCTGATTTGAGAAAACAAACAGGCTTTGAAATTCTGTCAAATAACTCGGAAATGGTGCGGCTTCTGGCTGATAACACCAACAATCCCCCAACATCAAATCTGTTTGAATCAAACATGAAACATGACTCGTCTAGCGCAGGTTTAGCCGCCCTTGTTGCAAAAACAAACAAAAAAAAGAAAAAGAAAAAAGGAAAAGGCTGTACACGCTCCAGATATGACATAACCCAAGGCTGTGTTGTTCGACATTCTCTCTGAGGCAAACAAAATGAGACATTAACATTCGGCGACATCATCAACAGAGAGCCTGTCTTTTGTGAGGAGGACAACAGAAGTAAACTTGGCCAGAGGAGTTAAAAGCTTTGGATAATCCTTACAAGGTCTGAAATGGACGAGCCACAAAAACACAGAGTGGGCAAATGAAAGAACAGGGTTTAGACTGAGTTTCAGCCGAAGGCACAGTCGAGGTTTGGATGAAGTTTGACAAGTTGGAACTCGAGATGTAGCAGGCTTTCAAGTTTACAGTCGTGGAGATGAACCATTTCTCAGAACACAGCTTGGTCAGCATTTTATTTCTTGTTGACTGACCCTTAATACTGAAAGGCATTTTTCTCTCTCCACACACATACACACAGACACACACACACACGTGCATACACACTCGTCTCCCTCAGTGGTCTGACTGCACTCCCATATGTGCTTCCTCCATGTGTTTAAGGCCAGTAGGAATGGAAGGACAGACGTTTGAGGCAGGAAGCACACTCAGGCATGTATTCCTGGGAAACGAAGAGGGAAAACAGAGGATTATTCAGCACGTCTGCTCACTTAAGATCTGGAAAGGTTCTTTCATGGCTGACATGAGGCTAAGCTGACTTAAGGTCAGGCCATAAGTCACAGAAAACACTTTGTACTAAGTTTTCTGTTCCATATCATCCAGCCAAACATTAGATATTGCTATTAGAAAGGTAATGTTCCAGTTTCTGCATCTAATCTAAATCATTTTTAAATGTTTTCTTTATGAGCAGAGATGTAAACTGTTCTCCATTTACAGCTTCACAAATGTAAAGACTTGCTGCTGCTAAATATCTGAATTTTAGACTGTTGGAAAGCATACAGGCTGTTTTCTATAAAATTTACTTTCTGATATAGCTGATCGAACTTTTTAGGTTGGCTAAACTGCCTTTAGATTTTGCCAGCAAATCTGGTGCAAGGTTTTCCAACAACTATTATTCTAATATCCTTTAATTGCCTCTGGGTTTTGTCCACCCAATCGTCCAGAAACCAATTAATTTTTCATTTTCAGTGCTTTCAAAACAGAAAACTGAGAGGCCCTAACTAATGAATGTTTAGCTTTTTTTGATATAAGACTTAAATGTGTAAGTTTTGGTTGACCTGTCTCAACGCCAGAATTAAGTCAATCAAGTCAAAGTCCTGTTGCCATGTGCTTAATTGAGACAGCACTAATTAAAAAACTCACTTTGTTTTGAATCATCTAAAGTTTTGACCAGTTAAAGAGTGTATTGTAAAAGAGTCTTAGTTACCTTTCTCGCTTGCCTCTCCTTGCTTTTCTTGGGCAAAGTTGAGGCGGTTCTGCTCAGCGGCAGTCTGTGCAGCTGTGTTGACCTCGGGGCTGCTGCTTCGTGAAGGGCTTCCTTCGTCTTGCTGGTAGGCAAGATCCAGGTGCTGCTGGGCCAGCTTCAGGTGCCTCCTCAACCTCTCCAGCTCCCTGGATGACTGCACCTCATCTCCAAAGCTCTCCCGCCCGGAGTCACCCATTGGCAAGTCCCTCAGCTCTCTTTTCAGCTTTTCCTTCTTCATGGTGGCGTGATATCCTGGTGGAGCCGTAGGCATGGCACGCGCTGAGGACGGACGAGGGGGACGTGCGGTGAGGGTGGCCCGCCTGCGGAAGGTGTCACGGATGCCGCCGATCCCAAAATGAAGGATTTCAAAGATGGTGAGGAGCAAGCAGAGGAAGGACACGACGTACATCACGAGCAGGAAGATGGTCTTCTCTGTGGGTCTGGACACAAAGCAGTCGACGGTGTGTGGGCACGGCGAGCGAGTGCAGACGTAGGAGGGTATCACCTCAAAGCCGTAGAGTACGTACTGACCAAAGAGAAAGCCGACCTCGAAGGCAGAGCGCCACAGCAGCTGACAAACATAGACTTTCATCAGGCCATCTCGCATGATCCTCCGACGACCATCATGCTTCTTCTCTGAGCCTAAAAACAGACACACTAGTTAGAATCTGATTGAGTGACCAGCAGAGACGGTAAGATTTAAAAAAGTGGGTTTATCCTAACCTTTGTCTGCTTTGTCAGGCTTTTCTTGTTCAATGTCCTCAGCAATCATAGGGTCTTCCTCTCCGTTGTCTTCGGCCTCCTCATAATCTCGAACTGCTCCGCGGCTGACGATGGGCATCCTCTTCTTCAGGCTCTTGATGCCTCGGTACTCGCTGTCATCCATGCGGGCGATCTTGTGCATTGCATAACCAAGGTACATGATGGTGGGGGTGGTGATCATGATAACCTGGACAAAAAATTTAAATAAAAATAAGCATGTTGGACAAATTCAGCTGGACTTAGCCATTCAGATAAACAATACTTTTTAAATAATCCCCAAAGATTTAAACAAGATGTGCAGCTCACCTGAAAGATCCAGAATCGTACATGTGAGAGCGGCGCAAACGCATCGTAGCACACGTTCTCACATCCAGGCTGTTGTGTGTTGCAGACAAATTTACTCTGCTCATCGTAGTAGATGGTTTCACCGCCGACGGCTGTCAGCACGATGCGGAAGATGATGAGCACCGTCAGCCAGATCTTCCCCACAAAGGTGGAATGGTTGGAGATCTCATCCAGCAGACGAGTTAGAAAACTCCAACTCATGGTGCCAAGGTGACTGGTGAGCTAAACAAGCTCTAGATGAAGAAAAAAAGGCAAAAACACCGACACTTAAACACATTATCATTTTGTTTTGTTGTTTCTTTTTCCAACTCGGAGACCCACCACTGCATTGAAAACATATGGTTTAAATTATTTTTTTTCTTCAGGTTACAGCTCTTTAGAGAAGAAAAAACAAGAAGTTCTTTTACTTGCTTCCACCGCAAAACAGAATAAACTGACAACCAGAAAAAAACACAGCAATCTGATTCCAAAAAAGCTGGGAGGCTGCGTAATAAAAACAAAATAAAATCATTTGCAAACAGTTTTACAAAGTGTTCCTGAGAACATGGAGTAATATCCTTCACCCAACCATGTCTCATCCCTGCTTATCAACCGCTGAGCCCTGCCTCTTTCATTCCATCATGCCATCACCTGTGGACAACAAACCTGTTTGCCTGAGTGTGCAATGTCCAAACAGGTGTTTTCGGGGCGTTTCACAATTTTTCCTAGTTTTACTCTGCTCTTGCCCCAACTTGTTTGAAACATGTTGCTGACATCAATTTAGGGTTGATAAGGTCAAGTATGAAATGAAATATATGTCAAAAGGGATGAGCAAATGATCACATTATGCTTTGTTCAGGATTTACACAGCACCTCAGCTTTTTTGGAACATGAGTTGTTCAGACAGTGTTTAGTTATTTCACACAGTTAAATATTGATATTAAAGCTGATGCAATAAACGAATTTAATGATGAGTTGTTCTCAAAGAAAATTACTGGCAACTTTTTTGACTTTGATTATTTTTATACAAATATTTTTTCCATTCTTTAGTCAAGAAAAATAGTCAGTTTCATCTCATATCATAACTTGCTGGTTTGCTTAGTTTCCTACTATGATATTAAAGTGAAATGTTTTTGGCTTATTAGCTGTTTATGAGACAAGACATGACAAATGAAGAACTAACTTTAAACAAAGGGAAAATGCAAAAAGCCTTGTGCACTATTTTCAGACATTTAAAGGCCAAATAGTTAGTCGAAAAAAAGAAAATTAACAATACCCAGAAATCCTTATTGGATCCTTACAAGGCGTCAACATGCAATAATCTACCACTTTCACATAATTATTAAAGACTGCAAAAGCAAATACTGCATGCAAGTATTTTATAGAGCCCTCAAATGCAGGGCCGAGACAAAAAACACAGCCACATGTTTTGTCTTAATCAGACCCAGAACTCTCAGACATGCAGGTATTCATGCGTTAACTACACAACAAACTGTGAATCAGTCCTGTTGGTCAGAGCACACCAGTCCTGGTAGCAGTTTGGTAAACCTACATTCTTACAGCTCCCTGCTATTCGAAGCTTGAGCGGCTTAATCAAACATCAAAGTGCTGGCTGGCAAGTCGCAGCTAGCTGTGAGGAGACCTGCTGTGCAATTTTACTGAAGGAATTATGATACCAAAGCAGTGAATGTAGTTAGGAATTTATTTCCTGCCAAACTGCCTGGAGTTGCCTCTTTAAATTCTTTTAAACCACCAGCTGATAACTCAACATGGTCAAGACATGAAGAAAAGAACAGAACTGAACTCCTTTTTTACTTCAGCATCAAAAAGATTACTGATTTGATGTGGCTCTCTGAGCATTTACAACAACAAAAAAACCCTTTTTGGAAATGAAATTTTTCAAACCTCAGAGTCTGTAAAGTAAAGTAATTCAAGAACTTTAGGATGAAAGGATTAGGTTTCTCTCCAAAAATAGCTTAAGTTTGTGATCACTAAATCTGAAAGTTACAGAGCACCCAATTCAAATAACACCAACACAAATGGAGCTTTGCAATCCAAAGCCCTTAAAACCTACCCTAACCTTTAGGATCGACCTCCTCCACATTTCTTCATTCAGAAAACAGGGCGTAGCAAGGAAAAATAACCAACATTTCATGACTCACTGCAAAAGGACAAGACTTCAGCCTTTACAAGCGTCTTTTAGGCATGTCTCCTAAGATTAGTGTATGACACAGGCCCTCCCGCACCAAGTTACTCATCCATTTCTTTGTAAAATCCTTTCTCCAGACTGGCACCTAAAGATGCTTAGAAACGGTGAGGCTGACTTGCCTGAGCCTGACCAAAAAATGTTCCACCAAATCCAAGAATCATCTTGGTAAAGTTCAGACTCATCAGTGACACCAACACTATGAAAACAAGTTAATAGCTAGCTTGTCTTGACTAGATATATATACTGGAATTATGGGCTTCTAAAATATGAAAGTAAAGCAAAAAAGTTTAATATATAAAGCTAAAGTACAGGCAAAAAGGATTAAAAGCTACGAATGCTCCACTCAGGGTCTCTAAAATCCATTCACTGTGCCTACATGTACATGTTTATTCTCTGTGGTGGGAATGGTTAACTGTTTAAAAAACAGACCGCTTTTTGACCCTGAGAAGAGGTCTGACACAAGGACATGTACAGCTGCAAGGGGACATCTGTTTTACCCCAACATGCAATTATAAACCCCACCTAAACAGAGGTGTTTAAACACATTACATGCAAAAAAAAAACTTTTGAAACAGACAAATAAATCTAACAAATAGGGTTTCAACATACTTTTTAGTGTCTTGGTTCAAACTGTTCTCTCTTATGATTTGGTGAGTCAGTGCTTAAATTTGTCCTATTAAACATCATCTGTCTCAGTTAGCACTGCGTTCTGTTTCCCCCCCAAAATCCTCATGTGATCCGATATCCACGCAGCACTGGTTCAAACCGCGCTTTGAGGACACGACCAGCTATGCAAAATACTGAGTGCTGACCAAAAGCATCTTTCAAGAAATCATTAATCACAGCAACTTAACCACTAATGGACATCTAATACCAGGAAAAAAAACTGAAAACACGCTAAAACTTGAATGTGACATTTAAAATTCGACCTCCACGCTCCAACCTCTATTTTTAAGCCTTTTATCAACCTTTAAACAAACTTATCGCCCTATCGTCAATAGTGCAAAACAAATGCACATAGAAACTTCAGATTAACTTGATATTATATAACCTTGCAAACACAGAGGATATAAACCATTGCTTTATTCTTCATTAAGTGTCAGTAATAAGTAAATAACTCAGTCAAGTGTCCACCTTTGTCAGTTTATATGAATATTGTCAATATTTTTTCCATCTCTTCATGTTTAAAATTGTCGTCTTGCAGTCTGGATTCCACTGTACAAAAATAGTCTGCAAGTTTCTCTTATTGCACAATGCCTATTATATAAAATGCCACTAAAGCATCACAGTCTGGGTGGTATATTTCTACATAGAGAGTGTCTGTCTGCAAAGAATCATGTTTGGTAAATCATCTCAGACTCGTGGAGGAGAGCCAAAAAGTTGCTGTAATTTCAGACACTAATGGGCCAAAGTGTCGTTTCGATCCTTAGCTGTTGATCACTGTGGTATAAACTTTGTACAGCAGGTGGTACTGCTCCAAAGAGGAGTTAAATGTCTGCTCAGGGCCCGTGAAATGTCTTCAGAGGTGCAGGGCTGAAGGGAAAGGTTGAAGCCTCCATTCTTAGGGGTTCCTCTCCTCCCACAGTAAACGGACAAAATTGCTTCTTTACAGCAGCCCTTGTTAACACACTGTTAAATGCCCTCACTGCCATCCTCCTCTCTACATAAAGACACAAAGGTAAACACAAAAAAGCGGCTCACCAGCAAACAATCTATTTAACTTAGACAATCTCGGCTTCCAAGCTCCAGTCAATTCAAACATTTCTGCAATGCCACCTTCCCCGCAGCTTTCCAAAGACAGCTTTTAAAACAGTAGCTTATTTGCTCATGCGGGCTAAAGTCAGCTCAACTGATTTAATGACTTTTCTGCTTCAGGAGTCGCTTGGCTCCGGGAGGAGATGGAGGGGGTTGGAGAGGTTTTGGGCAAAGGATCTGGACAAAGCGAGTTAACATTCCTACCTAACCAAAAGCAGAAAGCTGGACTTTAGGGTTCAGGGAGCAGACAGAGGGCACATGAAATCTGCATGCAGTCTGAGCAACAAGTACTTCAAGGAGGAACACAGCATCTACAAATGTCAATCACTGCTCCTCTGTGGTTTCACTATGAGAGGACAACTGTTTCTGACTTTGCAAAAGACACCCAGAGAGTTTACCCACAACACATCCCTCCTTTTCTGTTTCAAATATGCAAATAAAGGAGGTTTAAAAGACCCTAAGCAGAGCTGTTGAAGGCTCTGAACACGCTTTGCTGAGTCAGACTGAACTGTTTTGGAAATTGTGGCATTCCTGGAGGAAAACAAAGTGCTGCCAAGCTTCAGTGGGGAAACAAAAATCCGGTGAATTACAAGATGAAGCCGTCATTTCAAAGATCAGGCACACGATTAGTCAGGAAAGTTGAAACCACTATTAGTGGACGAATTACTCACTAAAAAAAACAAGGGAAAATAACTGCAATGCATAAAGTCTGTGGTCTCCGTGCGTTTGGCTAGGCGGCAGTTGTTATTCACCCGTGGTATTAAAAATAGCTTTTTTAGTAGTTTTTTAAAACTAAATGACCTTTAAGCATTTTGAGTCGAGCTAAAAGCAACTTTTACAAAGTGTAACCGGCAAGCTTAACTCTTTTAAGCATGAAAACGGACAACAACAGGACTTCATCGCGACTCACCGCTTTCCGGCACGTCCAAAAAAACCTCCAAAAAAACTCGTTACGTGGAACCCACTTAGTAAATTTAGACTCAACTCCGCTTGTAAAATACGAGTCCTGGATGTCGGAAAAAAAAAAAACACCTCGGAGGTTTTAATTAAGTAGTAAAAAAAAAAAAAAAGAAGCAACTTAACAATCTGAACAAACTTTTCTCAGCGCCGGACACCCACCTTCAGCTCTCCAATCCGCGCGACTTCTCTCCTCGTGCTTAATTGCTCGACCAGGTTTTCTTAATTAGCGCGCGCTCTCATCGGCGTCAGCGTGCGTCCGCGTCCGAGGCAGTCCTTCACTGTGAACCCATTCAGCCCGTGACCCCATGTGTCGGGGTCCACGAACGGACAATAGAAAAAGATCTCCACAGGCTCCTGCTCCCCTCCTTCTCTTCCTCCTCCCGCCCCCGTTGAAGAAGAGGAGGCCCCTCCTCACGTGAAACCTGATCCACGATGCTGGCTACCGTTCTGCCCTCGCGACAAAAGGACTGTAGGAGTGCCATTATAAGTTTATAATGTAACGGTGCTATGAAAGTGTCAGAATAAAACCTCAGGTCTCCATAGGGAATTTTTATAGGTTTATACAGTTATTTATATATGTGTATAAACCTATAATATGTGTTATATAGTGTACAGTAGAGTTTATGGGATAGCAGATAAAAATACCATGAGGTGCAATAAAACCACTCTGCCATCTTTTTTAAGCACATAGGCCTCATCATTGTCAACCATGTCTGGTTATAAAACATTTATATATTCAAATGCATTCAGTTTAAATAGAATTCAAAAGTATTTTCTGCCTTGAAGGCCCATCTTTGCAGTGAAACCACTGGTATAATTTGCATCTAAAACATCCCCAAATCTATACACTCACTTGTGACATTACAAGGTTCACCTAATGCATCTATCCTGCAATAACCCTGCAGTAAATGATAACATAATGAAGATTATACAAGCTGTACTCTACAAATTAAAATAAAATAATAAAACCAAAAAGAATGAATGGCTCTCGGTTACAACAAAAAACAACAAAAGAAAAACAAAAGCACATTTGTATCGAACAGCAGACTGTCTGCTGTTGCATTCCTTATAAATTGGGTTCAGGGTAGGACATCATACATGTAATAATTGAAAGAATTCTCCGTGCATTTACATAAAGTAGAAAACTTTTGAGAGACAATATAAAATGGTCAAAATCGATGCAGCAGATACCTGGACAGCTTGACTTCCACTCCTGAATGTGAGGCAAGCTTAAAAAACTGGATGCTAGACCTTTTTTTCTGCCCTCTTTGTAGTCTGGTGACACACTTTTTCATCCTTAGGGTGTTTTTCTAAGACTTTCCAAAGCTTCTCCAGAGCCACAATAGACATTATACAACAGTTTTTGCAGGCTGAAAACTACTCTCCGTGACTGATCTTGATGTGTTAAATTTGTTGAGTGCCCCTTAAATCACTTCCACATCCAAAGGAGCTCAAAGAGATTTATGTTCTTGGTATCTGTTACCATTCTTGTTTTTGTATGCAAAAAAGTACACTGAGTGCAACGAAAACCATAAGCGAATCGTTCCACTGTCTGCAGAGGTCCCCGTGTCATCTCCTGGACCACAGTTTGGCCTGACAGAACACTGCGTGACTACAGCTTTTAGACGAGGAGGCCCACCATCCAAGAATTTAGTTGACTCAAGCGTTCAGCAAAACAACAGATTTCTTGCTGTCATGCACAGTGCAGCTGTAGTGCTCCTGATTTACCAGAGGACCCGAAATGTTTGGAGGAGGATGTGGGAAGTTGAATCAGGCCAGATGTCTGCGCACGGCCAAATCGCCATGGCTGCAGCCCAGCTTCCCCCTTCATGCTAACTCTCCTCCCTGCTTTTTTCTGGTTCTCAAATCTGGAGCTTGTAAGGCATGATCTCATTCACCTGCACCTTTATACCCTCACGTATATGCAGATAAAGATCACAAATCTCTTATTATCACTGCAAAGTCTTAACGTTTTGGAATTTGTGCTGTTTTCTTCCTGTTGTTACCTGATATCCACACTGAAACCCTACGAAACTGTTTGGTTAAGAGGTGAAATATATAACAATAATGACCCCCATAGGTAGACAGGGGCCTAGAATAACACTAGGCTTCTTAAATTTGAGCTAAAATGGCAATATAGCTGGCATAAGACTCTCCTGGGGCTTGAAATTCCTTCCTGCACCCCTGCAGTGCATATTTGAACTGGCTGAATGAGGACAGGACTCACTCACATGGAGTACGTTTTGATTTTTGCCCACCTGCAAGGCGTACAGCATTTTCATACCAAATGTACGCATGTTGCGGTCATGTTTTATTATCAGTCTAGATTACTTATTTCCTCCCCAAACATAAAACTCAGTGACATAAATTCATGAGGCGCATTCGTTATGACTCATGGATTTTTTAAGGCTGAGTTTTGGGGCTCATTAATTTGAACAGTTAAGGCCAAAAACAAAAGGATTCAGTGTTTTATTCCTGGCAGGATGGATGAGGCTCATTACAGAAAATACAAGAGAAAATGGACAATTAACACATGGGAAAGGATAATAAAAATCTGCAATGCGTGGCTTAATATGGGCATGTGAGAGTGAGGAAAGTAATCCCAGATGCCATATCAGATCCATAAAAAAGAATTAATGATTGCACATTGTACTTCGCCATTAACTCATTTTTTTGCACCTGCCTTCTTTACTTTCATGTTAACTATTTTTTTCACAATACTTTGAGGAGGTAAATGACATTTTTAGACACCTCTGTAATCCCCAGTAATCCCCTGAAGAAAGAAAAAGCAGACATCACGATGTGAAATACAAATTTGATTATTTCAAGGCACAAAAATCACATCAGGATACTTTTCCCCCTTGAAGTCTTGTAAAAATAAAAAACCTCAGGTTCCTGCACCCCACCAACAAAACTTTAAGGGAGAAATTACCACTTTCAAACACTTTTTAACCCTCTCCTCAGCTCTTAGAAAGAAAAAAGGAAGTAATTATTTAAAGAAAATGAGGCTGAGATGCAATTAGCCTTCTGTATTTAAAAAGTCATCAGCTGTTAGAGTAATTTATCCAAATTAACAAACCAATCCCAATCTATTAAAGCACATGCATAAAGCGAATTTTCCTAACTTCTGATTCCAATTCAAGCACTTCATATATTTCCATGTGGTGATTGATAAGTTCATGACCTGAAAGCAGAAGGAGTCAATTTAAGACAAGATAGCACATTTATGTTTTCAACACAGTCCTCTCTTACATCTCCATCGCTCGGTCCAGCTGTTGTGTAACAGACCCCTGCTTTTTAAATGTCAGCATCTTGGACCTGAAAGTGGGCCACAGCAGATATGATGTCATCACCACTGTCAAAACGGTGACCACTGAGCTCCTTCTTCATCTTGAGAAAGAGGTAGAAGCGTGACGGTGCCAAATGAGGTGACTAGGGAGGCGTTGGACGAGTGGTGATGTTGTCCATTTGCTCAGACAGTGCTGACTTGATATTTCCAATAGTCAAAAAAAACCACAAAGCGTACTGACTCTAAACTCTTTGCACAATCGCTCATAGAGTTTAACTGCATGAGCTCGTAAAAAGAGCTGTACAGATCATCTCCTTGTACTTCAGGCCATGAACTTATCAATCACCCATCAGCTCGTTGACTTATGTGCTTTAATAAAACCCTGAAATCCCGACAAGAAGAGCTGCCGCTGTAATGCATGTCACGTTTTTCTGCACACATCCTGTCAGGCTTTTGTTTCTTTTACATCTGCTCACAGTAAAATTGTTGCTATGTGTTAACAACCCCTAACCCTTTATTTTATCAGGATAATTTAGGTTTTAAAGCTTCCAAAGGAGCATGAATCCCTGCTGGAGTATCTTAAAGCAAGGCAGTACGATCCATATCAGCGCCGAGGGAGACGCTCTGCACCACCACCTGACCTTTGACCTTCTTTTTGCAAAAGTACAAAAGAGAATCAGCCACGAAATCTTGTGCTGTTTATTGCGTGAAGTACAATCAGGCGGCACAAAGGAAGCGGGTGAGCGGTCGCCAGTCATTTGTGTGTAAACATGCTCCCGCTCACTGGTTCGAGAAAGGGGATCTTTTTTTCG
>JAQNCA010000021.1:4852953-4877943 GCA_029783725.1 Acanthurus tractus
CTAAAAAATGTCTGTTTACTCGATTACTTGATTTTTGATGCCTTCCCTTGTCTTAGATATTGACTGATAGGTCAATAAGTAGAAATACCTTCACTAGATTTCGGGAAACGCTTCCATCAGCGTGGTTTGCAGTGTCATGACACCAGTGGGATTAACCATAACTTAGATGTTCAGACTGTGTTACACAAAACCACACATAATTGTGGATGTGGGCATGGATGACAGTTTGCTGTGTCACTCTTTTGTAACTCTTTTAGACAAATGAATTTGTCCAAAGGAGAGAAATTATGCATGCTGCTGGAATGCAACCTTGTAATTAGAGGTGGATTTCCATGCAAAAACAAGCTTGTTAAGTATTTTCTGAAGTGTGGACACGTATGTGCACACGTGCCTTCATTTTTTTTTTTTTAAACACAAAGTAGACTAATTATGCAACAGGAAGGAATGAAGTTGACTAAAATTTAAAAGGGAGTTTTCTTCCTGTAGAAATAAAAGTGGAGCTATTTCAGTTGTCGAAAATGAAACCACACGAAAACACACAAATGAACACGTTACTTTTATATTCAATTACACACATCATACAGCGGATGTTTGTTTTTCTCCCCCATATTCATATAAAAATAAAAGACTTCTTTGCATCGACCCAAAATGAAAAAAGCTAACAGAAATAAATAAGGTTACACTGGTTAATCTGAGTTAACGATGCCGCGTTTGTTTGATCTTCAGTGCATCTGTATATCATGTACAGCTGGCTGCAAACATAATGCACACAGCTGCAGGAGCTCTGGATTAAATTTTAAACCCATATGTATATAAACTAAATAAACACACTGAGTCGAGATACTCGGGAATGTAAACCCACTTCAATGCCTAACAGACGTTCAGGACCTAAACAAAAATACACTCAGGTAACAAACTGTCATAATAAACATCTGCTCCCCAGTTGTGAAGGAACAAACTGCTACTGTTCGTCGGTGAGAAGTTCACAGGGTTTCTGCAGGTTTGCACTTCTGGTATCCTTTTCTGTTCACATGACACAATGCAGAGAGCACATCATGAGACCCTAATTGGGGGGGTCGGGGTTTGAGGGGGTGTGAGGTGAACCTTCATGACAGTGTCTGGAGCTTTTGGTCTTTCAGGAGCACCCCCAGCCTCGTGTTGAGCGCGTGATGTCACAACTCACTGCGCCCTAAGACCGCGAAGAAGGACTCTGTCTAGCTTAATGAATGGGGGAGGACTTATTTTAGGCTAAGCTCTTTGTGTTACCCCTCTAAAAAAAATGTCTTCCCCCGACTTAATGCCCTCTCGCTTCCCAAAAACCCAAATCTGTTCCATCTCAGCTCACTGCTTCGGTGATTGAAGAGCGCTATCAGATGCATTAAGGTGCATTTAAACAGGAATACATGGCAGCTGAAAAAGAAACGAGGCACACTCCATTTCAGCTGTGGAGAAGTTGGTATCTGGAGGGAAAATTATGCAACCGGTGCTTTTTACGGGCTTGTGTGCCACATGAATGAGTGCAATCACTTCCAAGTTCTTGGCTTAACAGACGAGGAGAGCGGCGAGCGTAATGGGAGCAGACTGAGTGCAGACTGTGGAGAGAAAATAAAGACAAACTCGCTCACACTTGCTAAAACATTTCCCAGGACCAACACGCAGATTCATGCTCACAAAACACACAGGAACACACACACACACACACATACACCCACAAATACACAAGGTCTGTTACTTTTTTTTTTCTGTTTTCAAGCCCTCCCTCCATTACGCCGCTTTGTCTTGCAAACTTGTGTGCAGTTTTACTCCGAACATGGCCTCCCACTGTGCTCTGACCCAGGCCAGCAGACCCTGGAGCAGCTCGGCGCTTTCCGAGCGCACACACCACGTCTTCTCCTGTTTCACAGTCTGCGGGAGAAAACACAACATGGAGAAACTCTGAAAGTTAGAGCAGTTCAACAAAAACGGGAAATTCTACATGACAACACACACTCTGAACTGCAACAAGCTGCTGCTGAATGACTGTTTGCATCCTTAAAAACATTCTTGTGATCCACAATCTTAAGTTTTTAATGAACACGCTGCAGTTATCAACACACTGATCTCACCCTGGATTATTTTCTTGATTTTGCTTCATTTCAGCGCAAATTTGTAGCAGCAATTTGTTGCAGGGTGAAGAGGAACGTATAGAGGATTCAGACGGCTTAGTGCTTTACTGTAATGACTGTATGCACATGTGGGACAAATCAACACCAAACACGGCTCTATAAATAACTTTTTACAGTTTTATTCAGGGTTTTACTGCTGAGGCAAAGGCATGACTAAATGGAGACAGAGATGACGGGACGTGCCAGCAGAATACCACAAGTACCAGACTTCATATGCAAATACTAATTTCTGGAGACTTTATTTATTTAGGAAACTTAATTACAAACTTATTTTGCTTTTTGAAACCATTCCCTCTTAACATCTGAAGGAGGAGAATTTAATTTTAAATTTGTTTGATGACTTGGACTCCTCTCTAGCTGAACTACTGAACTGAGCTACTTGTCTTCTCTCAGTTATACATGTTGTAAATAATACAGTTCATTACGCATTTATCTACAGAGAGGAGACTGTTGTTTCCATTAAAGTGCTCCGTGAGGTTTTTCTTTTCTTTTTGGGACTGACATACAAATCATTTTGTGTTTTTATTCTCCTTCTCTGATGCTTCTCCTCATATTTTTGCTGCTTCTCACTAAGGATTGGATTGTTTCTCTGCTCATTTTATTTATTGAATCAGCTGCTAATCCATTTGAAACAAAGGTGATGTGCTTTCAAAACAACTCCTGTCTGTTATTAGACTTTGGGTGCTTCTTTATTTTTGGCCGTGAGCTGGACATTTTGGTTTTTTACAATAGAAGAATCTGAAACAGGCACAAACACATCACACTGCTGCCGAACACTGTTGCGTACTCACTTCATCGTAAAGCTTCATATCCATCCTGCACTGATCTGAAGGCCACAGATGGACCGAGCTCACGCAGCTGATTGGCAGGGTTTCCAAAATGGTGAAGCTCCCGCTGCTTGGTTCTTTGTTTTCGTTCACTGTCAGGCTGTCGGAGCTTTTCCTCCACTGGTGATCCTCTCTGAGCAGGTACAGGGTTTCCCGGGTTGCCAAAACCGTCAGAGGTGTCCAAATATCATCTGAAAGAAAAATATGAACAGTGTCAGCTCATTTTAGATCTAATCAACGTGTTATTTCTTCTCCATTTATCTTGATTTAATATTTAAACTCTATTATTTAATACTCTTTCTTTTCCCTCTTGGATTCCATAGTTTTGATTAAGTTCTTAGGTGTAATTTCAGAGTTTACAGTACGAGTCAGGGGTCGCTGACTTACAAAGTCTTACAAACTACCTTTTCGCTACATAGATTAGTTTTTGGTGTTATCTTACATGACAGAAAGCTCTGTCTTCAGAGGAGCAGGCAGAGGGAAAAGGCAGATCTGGGCACGTTGAAATTATGGTACTTTAAATTCCACAGACGCGTACAGCTGTGTGTAGCCTGCAGCCACCTTGACTTTAAATGCCTCTGATGAAGCAAAGACAGTGAAGCATCCTGCAGCACTGCACACACACACACACACAAACACACACACACACACAGACAAAATACCTACCAGTCCAGTCGTTTGTCATTCAGTCAACTTCAAAAACAGACTTCTACCTCATTTTTATGTGAAGGGTCATTAACACAGATCTTTTGCATCAGCCACTTCCCCACAAATTCAATTCTCCTCTTTATAATTTGGTTTTATCTCGAAGGAGATAAAACCTTGCATACATTTTCTAACTATTTTTCTGATTTAGCATTTTTTCCTGGCACTTTGTTTTATTTCAAGGTTTCAGGAAAATTATGGGGGCTTTTATTGGGGCATTAGCTCTTGGCTTTCTTCCTGCTGCCTAAAATGAATGTTTATGATCTGGCTTATTCTACTTCTATTCTTCTTTTCACTGTGAGCTTAAGACCTCAATGCAAAAGAGAAAAAAAAAGCCTTGAGCTGCATATATTAAACCATTTATCACACTCTTCAACATCCAAAATCTTATTTTAAATGCAGCTAAACATGTGCGCGTGTATTTGGAACATTGCACATTATTCTGTAACTGGTATTTCTGGTGCTGACTTGTGAGTTTAGCAATCATAAATTCATGTGTCTACTCATCATTCATGACATGTTGAGTTTGAAATCTTATCCGTCTGGTAGCAAGTGAACATGTAGAAAAACAAGACTTGGTTAGATTTAAGAATGCAGGTGAAAGCAGATCCCTGTCATGATATAAGACAAATATTTGGCAACAAAAGAAGATGCACCAGCAAGTTTGTTGTTTTTTTTTTTGCAGAATTATCGGTCATGTTACCTTGCAAGATGAAAGCCAGAATGTAGAAAAACTGCAGCTGGCCATCCTCCACATCTGCCTGGATGTCTTCACACACCAGAGGCCTAACAGATTAAAAACAAAATGAAGGGTTTTGTCACACACACACACACGCATTAGCACAACGATCTGCCACTGCACCTGAAGTGGCTGCTGTGTAGTTCAAAGCACGGTAGCAGTTTTCATAAAGATAACACTGTGTTGTGGTGGCTTGTGGCTGGCAGGTGCTACCGCGGCGTCTCAGATGGAAGCACTTCAGCATCACATGGTGAATTTCACAGTAACTGTGAAGCAAAGGGGATAATTGACATAATAGCTGACAGGTCCTGGATTGTGAAAACACTGCGAGTGTGTTCTGAGACTGTGGTTAGCTGTCTCGCAAACGCATAAAGGGGGCTGCTTTGATTTGTATTTAGTTTTGGATTTTTTTTTTTCAGCCGTGAAGCTGTCGCCTAAAAACAAATCGTAAATTTGGAGGTTGGAGGTATTAGTGAGCTAACCTATTCTTCACCACTGCACCATTATTCATTTTCTTATCCAAACTAAAGGTAAACTTATTTATTTAACTTCTGCTTGTTGGATAAGTCTGTTTGCCAGGTTGTCCAAACTGCTGCAAAGGCATATACACTACGTCAATATCCATGAAATGTTTGATTACTCACAGCTATTTTTTTAGACCAGCTTGCACTTGTTTGCGAGAGCCGTTAGCACCTTCCTTCTCTGAAGTAAACCTTTTGTTGAGATAACCGAATTCCTATTCAGTGAGAACCTGGAGAAAGCTACTTTCTTCCGTTTTGGGGAGACAATTAACAGAAAAAAAGGAGCCGAAAACTACCGAAGGCGACAAAACATGACATGTATGCGTCAGGATTTGTAGCGCAACACATGTTACAAATTAAGATGTGGTTTTGCAGCTAATTTGGTGGTGCAGTTTTACAAAATGAAGTCTAAAAAAAGCTGATTGTAATCAACTAAAGATGTGTCAGAAATGTGCAGTGTTAGAGCTCCTACAGCCAAAAACTCCCTTTAACTTGCACCTCCCAGCCACACACAGAACTGCGCACAACACTGTTTAGACCACATCTTTCAGCACATGGACAAATAAAATCAAAGTTGTCTGCCATTTTCTGACTGCGTCCAATGGTTACCTCCCTCGACAGGGGCGGTGTGCAGTGGCTGTGTGGAGCATACCAGAGATGGTGCTGAGGGTTGAGCCTCGTGGTGGAGATGGACTTTAGCTTGCTGTCGGATTTGTGGGCCATCTCACGAACAATTCCTAAAGAAAGATAAACAAAGATGGCACTTAAAGTCATCCAGATTGTGCTTCATCTCGAGGGTCAAAGGCATCTGGACTTGCTTTCGATTATCAAAGATGTTCTCACGTGCAAACACTGAAGAAAATGAAGAAAATGAAGAAAAAATGAGACATACTTAACTATAAAAATGCACAACTGGAATCAAGCAATCTGAGATTGTCCCAGAGGATTTCTGAACACAATTCATCATATATGTAACAAAAAAACTTGATTGATTAACTGATAACACAGGCTTGGAGGTTAAGTCAACTGCTGGGGTAACTGCTAGGTAAGGCTAGGTTAAGCTAACAGGGCAGCAACCATCAGTATGTGCAGGATGCCAGGAGGATCTATTTCTTTAAAAATCTCTTTCTTATGGATGTTTTATAAACATGTTAACAAAACAGTCCATAGCTAACACGTTCTCATACTTGGTAACCGTTTAATGAAAGCAATAGCTCCCTTCAGAAAGGGCCAGGACTGGTCCAACATACATGTTTTCAGCCTCTCAAATGAGAGGACTAGTTGGTTTTCTGGGTTCAATAGAATCATAAATTGCACATAATTCAGTTTCTGACTTTTGGTTGAACAAAATTATCAATTAAAAAGAGCCAACTTGGGTTTTGAAAAAGTCGTAATGGTTATTTTTCACTTTTTTGACATTCACAAAAATATAATCTATCAATAAATTACAGAGGTAATATAGTGATGAACTAATGCAAATTAACTGCAATGACTACCAAAGATACATTTTTTCTCAAAAGTACTTAAGAAAGATTAAGATTTTCAAAGCTGATTTGAAACCAAAAGAAACACTGAGTGAAGATTTTACCCCCAGAAATAAGGACAAATTCCAAAGACTTATTTACAAAATGATGCAGATTACTGAGTGTCAGAAAACAACCCCTCCCTCTAACCTGAAAAGGGCACAGAAAAGGTACAGTAACCTGTAGATATGACACCCAAATATCTGTGGAAAAGAGGTCTCTACACAAAAGCCAAACTTGATCTGAGACTTCTTCTGCTATTGTAGCTACCATAAAGAAGCCAAAAAGGTCTCTGGTTGCAGGTGTAAGATTTCAGCTCCATAGAATTGGCAGGGTGAGAAAATGCAGGGAATACAAAGCGCTGGGTCACGCTTGCATCCACGAATTGTAGCGTGTCATTGAGTGTGACAACAATACAGGGCAGAGAGGATATCTGCAGTGAGGCTTCACGGTCAAGTCTGAATAGACAGACCTCAAAAGGATTTAAAGGGACACTGAGGAGGGGTGAGGAAGAAATAATAGGGTTAACAGCAGAGGCACTTTCTGACTTATCAATACTTGTCTAATGTCAAAGGTGCAAAGGACAGAAGAAGAAGAGTCATCAATATCATTTTTCCACTTTTCAAAACCATATATTCCCAGGAGAGTATCAGTGGGTGTGTGAAAGGGCAAAACAAAGCTTTAGAAGAATTTTTCCTTGGCTAAATACCACCTAAAAGCAACGAAACTGTGATTTAAACAGGAAATATCTGATTAAAAAACATGTAAACATTGAGTTTCACTTTCGCCACTTGGTTGTTTTTGAAACTCAGGACTTCTCAACACATTTTAGTGCTATTTTAATGAGAATTCACCACTGTACTATTTGTTTAATATGCATTGTAAGGATGCCATTTTAGAGTTGGTTCATACGTCCTGTATGCACAGAAAGCTTGCCAACTCTGGAGCACAAATTACGATGGATACTTGACTGAACATATTTGCAAAAGAGCTTTTTTCTTGACTAAAAACTTTGGTTGTTAAATGTTGAACCGTTGATTGTTCACATGTTGTGGATTCTTCATCAAACAGTGTTGCTGTTGGATGAAAAAGGTAACATTCTTGCCCTGTTTCCTGACACGTCTCTGCTGTTTCTATAAACAAAAAAAAGGTCAGTTTTAATCAAATGCATTTCTGTTGTCAGTCTTGTAATCTTTTCGTTTTTGAAAGCAAAATGTCTAATAAAAAGAAAAAGAAAAAAAAAAAGACGCCAGGAATGAGTTTCAGCTTCTTCCCTCAAAATATTTTGGACAAAAATGACAGATGGCTCGACCGCTTTCGTGAAAAAGCTGCAGTCTCTCACATTGTTGGCGGATCGGTTTCACGTGTTGAGGAGAAACAGCGATTGTCAAGACAAACCAGAAAAAAAAAAAAAAAAAAAAAAAAAAAATCAAATAACGTGTTAGCGTGGACAGTTTTACCGGGGTGCCATCCAAGAGCGCAATCACAAGTAAGCAAAGGTGACTGGCCGAGCGTGTCGGGAACAAAGTTTGCAGCCGATGGGCTTTGGTTGGTGCTCTGGTCTGTGTCAGTTGTCCTTCTTCCTCTTGTTTCAGTCCCAGACTCTCTGGCTGCCTCAACCTCCAACACCAACACCCCAGATGATTTTCACACGAGATCAGAAACAATATAAACTCTTTGATATGTTGCACAGCTCAGACGAGACGGTGCAATACAGGATAAGATCAGACTTTTGATATGAGAGCTACAGCTAAAGGTGCACTTCATCCCAAACCCAAAGTTGGGTGAGAGCATCAATCACTTCAACGTCCTTTTACACGGTTTGACGACAACAATGAAAACTGACAAGTTCCTCTGTGTGAGATGAAATCAACTGGCCAACAAAAGCAGAAGATCAGTAACAGACTCCTTTCTTTTGTCTCTTTTGGCTAAAGACTCCAGAGGTCTCGTGTTATCGCTCATGTTTCAATAAAGTTGTATCAGACTCAGTTTGTTTCTCAGCTCCAGAAAACTGTCCCAGTTATAACCACATCCTCTCTCCCTCTCTCTCCCTCTTCCAGCCATCATTCCAGCTGTGGTTTTATCCACATGGTTGGAGCCAACTTGGACAATAGATGGGGTTTGTTATGGTTAAGCTTTTCCGTACTCCTTTGGATCGAAAATGACTATACAACAGCTGTTTTGTGGTTCATTTGGCATCAGGAAAAAAGAGTTTGCCATAATAGCAACCTGGCACCTATTTGGCACCTAAATGCTGATTTCTACAAGAGAAACATCAGATTTTTATGCATTTTTTTAGAGATGCACCTGGAAGGTTATTACAAACCATTAGTTGTGTTTTTACTTGTCTGCACGGTCTTGGACAATCTCCGTGGTCTTCCTGAAAGCAATCTGGAATCATTTTCAGCCATGGAGAATACAAGGCACTAAATGATGTTGTTTATGAAATTAGACAGAAAGAAAAAGCTCTCAGAGGTTAGAGGGGAAACTCGAGAAACAAGAAGAGAGATGAAAAGGAAAAGAAAAGCAAAGCATGTGTTGGAAAATGACTCTAAAATGTAATTTGAGCGATTTGCAGCAAAGTCAAAAAACGTTTTAAATAGACTCCCTCGTCCTCCTGGACGAAAGTACAGAAGGACATGAAACTGTTGATCCTCTCAGTGGGTTTGGGTTTGTTTTATTTTTTAAAAGTATAATTACTAAAATCATTGTTTTTACTCTTCAAACTTTGCAAGGAAACTCATATTAGTTTATCTGTCACAACAATCCTCTTGACATTTTTCAGTTTTTTCCTTTTTTCTTTTTTGAAAGTCTTTTTATGCTAGAGTTTGGTCTCTTTTCACAAAGAAATGTGAATCTTTGCAGATTTTTAGCTGGTTGAAGAGGAAATTTCCTCTTACGGCTTTTCTGGCGGCCCCTGTGGACAAAAGTGGTATGAGCATCACCACCACCCCCTTCATTAACACCTTAATCTTGTTCGTGTGGGCATTTATTTAGATGCCAGTGAAAGAAAGATGCAACTTATCTATAATAATATTTTTCCCTCAACACAGCTGTTTGCAGGATGCACAAGGATGAGGTAATGTACTGTATCTATTTATCTACAGGTGTGTGAGTATAATCACTGTAATATGGCAATTTAAAAAGAAATTAAGTTTGTTTTATAAACCTTACTGTTGCACTGTTGTTTACATGTAATTTGCAGCTAACAGAGCCAGTTTCTGGGTAGTAGTAATTTTGTTGGGCTAAAGCTGAAGTTGGAAACATTCCATAGTAATAACATGTCCTCATAATAATAAATCAACACCAATGTAGCTTGGTTGCAAAGTCAACATGAAATCTCATGTTTTAAATCAGTTGTTCTGCTTCTGTCTGATCATGAGACAACAGAGCAGCTTGCTTCCTCAGGCAGAGAGACTCCTCAATTCATCTAAGCCAGGTACTAAAATTCAGTAACTAAAAATGGCCAAACCTCTCGTGAACAGCCCTGTTTGCTTATCTGTGCTGCGTGAAACTAATCAGAAGTTTCTAATTTGCAAAGAAAAAAATTAAACGGAAGAAAGAATAAAAGAAACACTGGAGTTCTGTGCCCTTAAACTAAAACAGTACTTATGAAAAAAAAACATCTCCGTAAGTCACATTCTCTAGAACAAATTTTCCCAAAATGTCGAGTTACATGTACAAGAACGAGCAGCAATACTTTTCCAAGATGTGCCAAAATGTTTTTGCTGCTTTCACGGCACATTTAGGGACTGCTTATTGTCAAATTCATTTTCCATATTTTTCCAGACATTCCAGGCCTGAAGCAGGAGCCCCCATCTAATAAAAGGTTTTCCTCTCAGCCGCTGGTCCTCCCCTCGCAGACAAGTTGGTCTGGGCAGGATGTAGTGAGTCTGTGTGAACCCAACACTGAGGGGGACGGGGCTGAAATTTGCGTCACGCAGCACACATATGGTATAGTATTAGTTTGTGAGGGGAGTAGGTTGGGTTTCTGCGGTGCAATGCTTGTGAGAGGAACATGCTGTTCCAATACCTGCCTGAGGGATTAAACAGTACAACTTTTTTTTTTTTTCAAACCTAAATTAGTCCCCGGTTTGTTTTGTGGCATCTTCTTCCATCAAAGCGCCTCGAGGAAAGCGCTGAAACCAGTGTAACCAGTAAGTACAGAGAGAGTGGGGTCACCGAGTTTATTTCTCTGACTATATTCAGACAAAAAAAACCTTCCTTTTATGTGCTTTTCCATACGTTAAACAGAAACAATTTTCCACTTTGCTCGTATTTGGCAGATTTTCTTTTACCTGTCAAAATGCCAAAGAAGCGTCTGCAGCGTAAACTGTCCCTCACGAGGAGAGTGTACGCCACGCCGCCATCCCCAAACTCCATGTGGATGCTTTGAGAACCAAGCCCCACCTCCAGGTAGCTGAGCTCCATGATTGGGTGGCTGTCCCTCTTCTGTAGCCAATCAGACAGCTGTCCTCTGCTGGGAGGAAACGACGCAAGGCATCAGAACGTGCAGAAAACGAGCTGTCACGGTGAGATGGATTAAATGGTTTACTTGATCTCTGACATTTGGATGTGTGACTGCCAGAACGACACTTTAAAATTTGTTTGTTAAAGCCAAAGTTTACTCAGTACAATCATGGCCATAACTCACATAATACCTCATTTTTCAAGGTTGAGGAAAAGAGTGCCTAGAACAAGAGGAGTCAGTTCCTAAATTCTAAATCACAGCAAACTTTGAAAGACGTCACAGCATGGGCTCATGTCTAAAAGCAATCAATCTTGTTTCGATGAGAAAAGCTTTTGATCTGAGTGACGGAGGAAAGGCAAAATAACAAAGGGGCCGAAACTAGTAGAAGGAGACAAAACTCCACAGTCCAGAGACACTTCGAGGTCAATGTGTTCTCAAGATGTGACCCAGAAACCTGGGCAGGTTATGCAATATAATCCACATCCTAAACGGAGGGTGTGGACTTGCACACCAGTGTTAGAAGTCGTAATTGTTAACTGCAGTGTGGCGCCCTCTTTTGAATCACTGTCCGCACCAGCAGGATTTAATTACCTTTTTGATTAATTGGAATGTATTGCGTCAATATCTCTCGGACTTGGCTTCATACCTAAAAGTTATCTTTAACACTCCTGAAACTTAAGCTTTCAGCTATTTTTTCCCATATTTCGGATGTTTGTGTGAAACTCATATGCATAAAACTTTAAATTTGAGGTCCTCTTGCTTTTGATGACATCCAGAAGTTGTTTGGCATCCTATTTCTAATAAGGTTCCACCTGTTTTTACTAGTGTTTTCTCTAAATTCTGCACAGAGCATCTTTGCAGTACATAGCAGTCATGCTGAGTCTTCAGTTTGCCCATTTTTTCCACATTAATGGCTTATTTTGTGGAAGTTTTCCTTATATGTGATGCAATGCTACTGCTAATGTTGGAAAGTAACTGGAGAGCTGCACAGTAATGTGCATTGGCAGGTGCAACTAAAAACTTTTGTGGTTAAGTGTAACAAATTTCGCCGCTTAATCATCTACATCTGAGTTACACATGTTTTTGAGACCACAGGTATGTGCGCATTCTGATGTCCTGACTCTCTGAGCAGAGAGGCGTCTGTGAGGATCCCCATCGATGAGCACAGGATGACTTAAAAATCCATTAGCTTTCTTCATGGTGGGGCTGCAACCTTCGAGAGTGAGGAATCTCCATCGGGTCAGAAGTGCAAGCAAGAGCATTTGATGGTTTCTTATGACATTTGCAGGGCTGTAATCCTTGAATCCATCGCCCAGGCTTAATGCTGAGTACCACTGTGACGTTCTCAGGTGTTTCAGAAAGAAAATTCAGTGCAAACAACCTGCTCTTCAAAATGACAACACAACCATTCAGAACGGAATGGAAGTGCTTGAGTTTCTCCCCCACGACATCATAGTCATCAATCCTCGGTGCTGTTCCTCGCTGGAAGGTTCGGATCCATGGTTAATCCCAAATGTCACCAAAATATGTGTAACTCAGGTGCAATGAAAGCTGTAAAATAATAACTCAGGAAATGTTTCTGCTTCATCTGCCACATGCACATTACTGTGTGCACAACAGGAATAGTTTCACTAGCTTTTGACTGCATCTTGTATGAGCTGTAGGTCCAAGCACAGAAGAAGTTGCCTTATGTAGGGATTGCACCAGAACAATTTTCTAATTATTTCTAATTCAAATAACAATTTGTATGGAACGCTAAATATGTAATCGGACAGAATTTCACCTTAAAAATATAATGCCTGAACTGACTGAATATTTTCTTTTTCTGTTTCTTGAAAGTAGATATACGTCTGTGACTGATATATTTATTTAAATACATGCATAATTAATGCAGATACACGAATAATACTGCAAGAATGCAAATAACATGCACTGTAAGAAAATGTAAAAGTTATCTTTGCATTCCGGCAATTGACTATTCACAAAAAATCATACTGGACAAGTGCTCTCTGTGTCCTGTGACGCTGCTCTACTCACTGTGTTTCTGATGTCATTTCCAGGAAATAGAATCGCTGGTTTGAAACCACCAGAAGAGAAGGAACCTCCCCCAGCTCCCCAAGTTTGACAGCCGACATCTGAAGGCACAGAGAAAAAGGATGCATGATAAAAAGCAGAGAGCATCACCAGGCATCATAGCAGCTTCTAAGCCGACACCAGTATTTCAGAAACATAACAGGTGTTTAAAAGTGGCCTCTTCCGGGGTCAACGACCTGGAAAAGAAGTCAGCTTTAAGTCTCAATCTTCTCTTTGTTTAGGTGCAACCAGACGGAAACAGAGCTGTTTTGTCGATCTTTCACTGTTTGTTTTCTTAGTTCATCTTTTCCCTGTGGAAAATCCAGTCGCAGCAGCCTCATGCATGTCAGCAACGTGTGCATTTTTAGCATGAAATCAGGTTTCAACACTTCTTTGCACTGCACAGATTGCTGACAGACTAATAAGCAACTTCCCAAGTAGCAACACAATCCGTGAAATTACTGAAAATTTGCTCAGTTGTAAAAAACAAACAAAAAATATCTACCTGTGTGAATTAGCTTATTTTCATTGTGAATTTAAAATGGTCAGGGGGCCACCCAGCACTCCTGCTGTTGGCCAGATTTGACCCGCAGTTTGTAAGTTGAGTATCACAGATCTAGACCAGGGTTTTGCTTAATTTCCTCTTAAACAACACGAGAGGTGAAGGCGCAAGTGGAACAGCGAGCAGCCCCTGTGACTGAACAAATAAACCAAAGTCAGATGAATGGAGCGGGACCTCCTGTTTCCAGCTGTGGTGTGCTCGGTCCTGTTCCGCTCTTTGCTCTTCCTCCAGGTGTCTGACAGAGAAAAGAAAGGGCCTGCTGGTTTGAAGAGCTCCCAGGATGCACTGCATATTAAAAAAGGTCTCAGAGAGGGCTCAGCGACAGCGGGGCTTGTCAAAGCAGCCACAAAAGAAGAAGATCGGGGCTGAATGGGCTCCCGGGAGATTTACTGACTGCCTTCATCTTGGCTGACTGACATGAAACCGCAGCTGAAGTGTTGTAGGTCTTAAAGTTGTCACCACCCATTAAGCTGCAGTTTTTTGGGCGTCAGGGAGACATTTTGGAGAACTTTTAAAAACCGCAATCACAAAAGTAACAACAACAGCGACATAAAAACATTGTACTCCTAAATTTAAGCAATCTGTCACAGGCTGCTGTCAGGGGCAACATTCTACTTAAACAGCAGAGTCTGGCAACAAGAGCGTTTCCTGTCTTAATATTAGCTCCAGTAAAGATTTAAAGGCCATGAAAACCTTTGTTTTCAATCTGCCTCTCACTGTGAGTCATGGAGTCGTACATGACCACACTGTTTTCTGCCAAACTTCGAACAATTCACTTATTTCACATGAAGGATTTCTTTAGTCCTGCTGTTGTCGTGCTTTTTTCACTGACTTAATGAGGTGGGGCTCGGATGGAAAAAAGGTGACATCAGAAATTTTTAATGCACCAATCAGAGTGGAGCAACATTCCAAACAAATGATCACAGTTATGAAGGATGTTTGCTTATGTTGCTAACACTGTCAGTCAAACCTTATTCAATCACACCCACACAGGATGGAGCTTTGAACGCTGCTCTGCACCACACTGGCCTGTTGGCTCGGCTTGGCTTATAGACCGAAAACAGCGGAAAACAGCTGGTGTGGCTCAGTCAGGAGGAAGCAAAATCTGCCTTCCAACGCCTCTTAAGCTCACAAATTTACATATTGTATCTTATTTGTCTAATATGTAAAAAACTCTCATTTCAAAAGGATCATTTGGGGCTTTATCTAAAGTTATTAGACAGAATATTTCTCGAAATTCATTGCTTTTGCTTATTTCATGTTATGATGAAAACAAATTTATTTAAAGTCTTGGTGCCTTTCTGTTAGATACCTTAAGGAAAGAGTGAAGCTCCTCCTCCTCCTCAAAGACCTCAACATCCAGGAAAAGCTGAAGCCGATGGTCCACCGCACTGTAGTCCTCAGACAGAAGGTCCAAATCATCTGCAGACACATAGACAGTTGGTCAGCCTTAAGATGACTCAAAGCCTTTTTTGCCTACTTTATTTAATTGCACAAATGATATCTTGCATTAATAGTGAGGCCAAAGTTTCCTGGCAGCAACCTGGAGACCTACATATTTCTTGGTTTTCATAAAACCTTTAGCATTAGCCAAAAGCGCTCACGCAGAAATGCATTAAAGGGGAGTAAATCCAGCGAGGAAAGGCGATGGAGGCTATTTTCGAGTTGATGAATGGTTACAGTTATTAAAAAATGACAGGGCTCTGACCTGCAGAGGCCAAAACAAACCCCTCATCTTTCATTTAAAGAGAGTGCAAACAGAGATCAGATTAAAGAAGCCTTTGAACCTTTGTTCTTTGTAGAGGTGCACACACACACACACACGTGTACACACACACAGGTTGATTCCTCTTTCGAGACAAAGCACTTCTTCAGGAAGATGAGAAATAAGGCCCCTGCTCGGTAACAATGGGTGCTCTGTGTCACCAAAAGGACACTATATTCAGGGATGCGTTGGAGCTGTCTCTGCTGTGAGACTCTGGTTTCAGAGGGACAGATTACATGGTGTTGGCTCTGCGACTACGGCCTTGCGAAAAAAAAAAGAAAAAAGGGAAAGATACAGAAAGCTATTATTACGACTCAGCCCTCCCTCTCTTAGGCTTTCATTCCTCTCCCATCACTTCCAGTAATGATTCCAATCTGTCTTGTTGCACATGTGGTTCATCTAAAAATGGCAGACATATGTGGGAGAAATCAGACGCTGTCACAGAGATACAGGGCAAAGGGTTTCTGCACCACACGCCATCCACAAGATCCAAATACTTCCCATCTCTGTTCACTTTCAATTAAGACTTGAATATATCTTAAGCTGGGGCAACGAAGCCGACGTAAACAGTTTATACCACATGCCATGCTTGATGTGTTTTACAATGGCCATCTGAAGTGCAGAATTCACAAAAAGTAATAAGATAACATTTATATTTTACTGCTGTTCGGGCTCCCTTCCAATATACAGTCCAGCTAACATCACAATCTCTTTTTGGATGCAAGAAGCGCACCGCTAAAGACGTGTCCGTTAATCGAAAACATGAACTGTTTCAGTTGCTGGTTTGTTGGTTCCAGCTTTTAAAATGTGAGGATTTGCTGTTTTTTCTCGGTTTAATATCACTTCCAATTAAAAATCTTTCCGTTTTGGGACTTTTGTTGAGTTCTGCAGACCTCGTGTTAAGCTCTGAGAAACTGTTTTAAGGAATTTCCCCTTTTATCAGACGTTTAGTAATCTAACTAATGGTTCCTGATTGAGGGGATGCAGATCAAAAGATGCAGATCGCCTGCAATCTAATGTAAGATTTTCCAAATTTCTTTTCTTTTCTGCAGTCTTTTGTCTTGTTGTATTTAACCTTTAATGAAAAAAGTTGGTCTCCAAACCCTTTGATATCCTCTGTTGTTCCTGTGTTTGTGTCACACTAAAGATGATTTTACATCACCGTTTCATGCCGAAAAGCTACGATGATCATCTGAAAATCCTGCCTACATTAAAGGGGGAATAATCTGCAGTGGAAATGAAAAAATACCTAGTACTAAAAAGTGAGTCAAGCAGAGCTTAGTCATACCATGCAGTGCAAACACTGCTTCAGGGACCCTGAGACTTGTTTGAAACCACTAAACTACACCCTGAAAATATTGATCATAAGTTGCATTCCTCAAAAACAGGCTCTCTGCAGAGACCAACAAGTTCAATTTCAGACTTGTTAGAGACATTTTTTAAAAATTCACTGAATGCAATCTTCAGCAGAACAGAATGAAAATTCTCACTGTTTTAAATCATTAAATCAGTGTGAACTTTACCCAGATGATGGGCAAAACAAAGATGGCTGGATTACGAAATGTGGTAAATATTTGACTTATTTCAAAGACCTACAGAAACCCTGGAAACAGCGTCAGTGGAGTAAAAACTCACCATTTGGAGTGGATCTCCCTGCAGGTTTGGCTTGGACTTTAGGTGGTGTAGCACTTGTGGAGGTGTAGTGGTAGCTCCCAGCCAGTTCCTCTTTACTTTGGCAGTCTGTTTTATAGAAGAGGCTGGAGGTATCATCCTGACCGTCCCCGATGAAGAAAGAGCTTCCCTGGGCGGTGATGAAGGTGTGATCCTCTGTAACCGTGGCAGCTTCAAGGATTGGACTGCTGCTGATGCTGGCATCAGTGCAATCGTCCTGTTGTGATAATGATGAAACATGGAAATGATTTCTTATAAACTACAGCAAAAAGAGAAAACAGACACAGGACGAAGAGTTTTAAATGTTCATAAAGACCTTATTGGCACTTCGAGTGCTCTGAGTTATATCGAGATGATCGTCCTCGCTGTCCGGCTTCGATGAGCGACGGATGGGCGTACTGCAGTAGGGAGTTGATTGGCCGGCAAGCTGGACCACATGATCGCTCCCGCACTCTGGACAAATGTTACTGTTTCCTTAAAAGAAAAAAGAAATATAGACCTGGTTGTGATTTCTAAAAAGGTGCACACAAACTGGAGAAGGTGAAAACAACTTCATTACTGACATAGAACAGGAGGTGCTCCCCCTCATGGGATTAATGAGTTACTGCAAATATTACACTTTCATCAGGATACAAAGTGATTATTGTTTAATAAACTTCTTGTTGAAATTTTGAAAAGGAATAAAGTAACCTGGCAGTCTTAAAAGAATAATATTAATGTATTAAGTTTAATTTTTTATTTGAAAATACAAACCGAATCTTTATCCTCGACCCACTGTGTGTGGAGAGGCCCTTTTTTAAAACGATAACATCTGTATCAATGTTTTCTTAAAGAACGTGACAGGAAATGATTCTAACAAGCAAATAACCTGTAATGCAAGAACATGACAAAAAAGCAAGCATGCCTTCATCTCTGCTAAGCTGCATATGAGGCGGAGAAGTGTTTTCTTTGTGTGTCTGCAGGGCATGTATTTTATGTTATCCACAGGCAAACATGCGCCTCAGTTCAGACACGTGTGCCTGAAAAAGGTATTTCTTGGCTGAGATTCTTCAGAGCAGCAGACTAAGCGCACTAACAAAAGAGCACAGTCCCGAGAAATCCCCAAAACATCTGTCAGACAAAGCTTGTGCGCAGGCTGTGCGTGCCGGAGCAGGTCTTAATGTCAGGTTTGGTCAAAATGCTGGGAGGAGGCTGCTGGAACGAAAGGGTACTTATCTGTCTGCTGCTGATTATAGAGGTGGGAACTCAGCGGAGAGGGCTGCCTGGCAATAAAACACCAGAGATACCTCCTGTGGCGCTTCACTCGAGCCTATCTGAAAGTAAAATTTTGTTTTGGGAACACATGCGGGCTGCCAATGGGAGCCTGATAGCTGAGGAGGAGTCATGAAGTGCTTTGACGTCAAATGATAAACTTTTTTTTTTTTTTTTCACCAATGTGACAACGTGGCAGGTGAAATCTGTGAAACCTTCTTGTGTCTTTCCCGTCTTATCTTTCACATTCAACGACAAAAAAAAAAGCTCATAACAGCTCGGAAAAGTGTGAGAGAACTAATTTTAAGGGGAAAAAAAATTATAATGCAAGTGGTGCTTCATTTGTTTAGAGTGGTCTAGAGTATGTGAGGCTGAGCATGACTCATCTGGGGGTGTATGATGGCTGTGGTGTGTGCGTGGGATTCTTTGACATCCAGGGATGACAGATTCAGATATAAACTCAAACCAAACATCACGTTGCTCTGGCCACTTTTTCACGTGAAACTTTTTGTTGTCAAATGCAGATTTTATTCTTTTTTTTTAATCTGTTTAGTGAGTGTTAAAACCTTAACTTACCACTTACCAGTAAACTGGGAGTTGGAGCAACTTGTACAAATGGGAGAAGGAACAGAAAAACACATGTAGTTTTTAAGTGAAAACATTACAACATCCAAAGAAAAGGAAAAGTAGAGGGAGTTTTACATGCGTTTGCAGTTCAAGTTTTTGAGTGATTATGCAGAAAGTTTGACTTAATAACTTCTGTCATTCGGCACTTTATTAGAAAATAGACAACATCTGCCTTTGTGCGTTAAGCAGCCCACTTCTCCACCATGCTGTTAGATGGGGCAGCCTCCCCTTGTGTTGCCTAAATGTCCTCCTTGACCTCCTTGTCTGAGCAGTTGAGACGGAGGAGGAGGATGACTGCACAAAGGCCGATATTTTTCTTTTTCTCAGACAGTGCCGATTTGCAATTTTCAATCAGCCAAAACAGGAATACCATAAAAGTTATTGACTTTAAGGGTTAGAAACAGTCAAGGAGTTAAACTGCACATGCAAAAAAACAAGAGCTGTTGAATTCATCTCCTTCTATTTTAGGCTATGAACTTATCAATCACAACTTGTATTTATGCTAAGTTAAAAATACAAGTCCATTATACACAAGAGAACATAAGTTTGTGTTTCTATTCATCTAAGTGCAGCTTGAAGGCTGTTCTAAATTTTCGCTCACCTTTGTTGTCGTTGTCATCACACTGTCTCAGCTCCTCTTCATTCTGCGCCTCCTCGCCTCCTGACAGCATGGCAGCCCCTCTCTTTCTCACTCTCCCCTCTGCCTCCTCTTCACCGCCCTCTCCCTGACGCGTGAACTCTGACCTGCAGCGAAGGCACTGCAGGCGGACACAGCTGGGGCGGAGCTCGGCGTCTCGCCGTCGGTTTTCCTCCGCCACGTGTGACAGCACGTCAGTCAGAGCCTAAGCAGAAGAAAAGCCACGTTTTTATACATCTCTGACATCATAAGCAACACATTCAAGTCAAGTTATGATCACCTCCAATGAGCAACAAGGGAAAATCAACCATTTCTACACAGAAAACAGGCTGATCAGCTGAGAAAAGTTGGACAAAGTCATCAGCTCATCAGATGTGCAAGCTTCCTCTTTTCCCTACTCATATGATGTTTTGCTCAAGTAGAGCCTCATAGAGAGCTGTATCAAACCACTTCAGCTACAAACTAGGAACCTAAGAAGCTGCAACAAGCTTCTCAAAGGGCCAAAGATCTGTATGGCTCAAGGATAATTTGACAGGATTTCTCATTATATATACATAGCTGGCACTGCGGGGCATAATGTTTAAGTGGTTCTGTAAACACAAGAACAATCTGTCTTTCCAAAAGGTCAAGGTGTTTATTGGGGTTTCATACTTGTTATTTCAGCTATGGATCTGTTTATAAAATATAATTTGTAAGTCCCTGAATACTCACCACAAATCTAAAAACAAGAAAAAAAACCAATCACATACCGGAATAGGTATTGAGTTACTATGTTAAAATTATACCTGGCATAGAAGTGATGTTGCACAATGTGACCAGAGTCGTTAGCAGGGTAGTAAACATGGTACAGAGTGTGCTGCTGGATGCTAACGTCACATTTCAAAACAAAAAGGGCAGCTCGCGAGCTTGACTGCACTCGTACAAAACGTCCAAGAAGTCAGCGAGTGGGTGTTCTCATTTACGTTTATGTGCTTTGTTCCGCTGCGTGTGCCTTGTTTCTCATGCACGAATCATTTCCTCTCAAAAGAAATCAAACACTTTCCACACAGCAGGAATCAGTGTGTGTGTTTGTTATTAACCTGCAGCGCCTGCTGTGGGTCATCGTCGAGCAGGACATAGCGTTTCCTCCTTTTCTCCTGGGTGATGTAGTCGAACTGGAGCTCCACGGCTGGAAGCGTCTCCTCTGTCTCCTGCGAGGAGGAAAGAAAAACTCTGACTTACAAATGAACTATTTTCTTGGACTTACGCCTTCATGTAATTAAAGCTCACTGATGCAGTGAAGTGTGCATCTTGCACTCAGACTTGGGTACAATTATTTTACTCATCCCATCCTTTTTTTTTTTGCATAACTTGCTTGGTTCTGAAATTTTTACCGTGCAAATTTTGTGTTACCATGTTCTTTAGGTTGCCTTTTAAAAAGATATTTTAAGGCGTCTGACTAAAATTATCTTGCTATAACTGACAGAAGAGGGCAAATAAAAAAAAATCTTACTTGCTACCTCCTTAACTATTTATCTATCTGGTTTATTTATGCAAATGTAACTATCACTAAGCCTTGAGCACACACACATTTCTCATCCCTCGGGTCCAGGCGGCCTCTGTTGTCTCTACTCGGGTGAGGCTGCTGAGCTCCAGGCGGCATCTCTCCTGGCCGCGTTGCATGTCCACCTCCAGCAGCAGGCCCTGTTTGATGCGCAGGAACACCTCCTTCCTCCTCATCCTCCTCTCCGCCTCACCCTCACCATCCCCCTCTTCTTTGTCGGATAAGATACCAACAAGTAGGGGGTGACACAGGTCCACTAACAGAAACACAGAAGAAACAAGATAAGAGGACCAGGTATGTGAGTAATGCTTTTCTCACTGAGCAACATCTTGTTGACTATCGTACCTCCAAGATCCTCATCCTCTTCTTCCTCCTTGGCGTCTATGCTCTCCCCTCTAGCCAACCTCTGGGATTCAGGACTCGGCCCAGGCGAGTTTGCCGCCTTGCCGTCCACCATGCTGTCCTCCAAGGTGGACTCTGTGTGCAGAGAGCTCTGACCACGCCACTGGAGGGTAGACTCTGTATCCTGCTCTGCATCCACTTCAGACACCTCCACCCTGGGCTCCGACGAGAGAAGCTGTGGGGGGAGGACGTCGGAGACTTCCTGGGGCAGAGAAGATGGCTGATGCCCAGGGCTGGTGGACAGATCTTGGGTGTTGTTGAGGCCGTTGGGGAGGGGTTGGCGTGGAGGAGTAGACTGTTTGGTGGTGATGACAGAGGGGGGGGCTCCATCGAGATGATGTTGGTATCTCAGCCAATCCTCACCCAACTGATCTCTGAAGCTGGACATGCGCTCAATCTCCTGCTGGTGAGGAAGGGCAATGTCTGGTGGAGAGACAAAAAAAAAAATAAAAATCAACACTCATGTTTTATATAACAGTTTAAAAACATTTAGTTGGACAGCAACATTACAAAAGCTGGTAGTTAAAAACACAAGTGGAAAATGTGAATCAAACAATAACAGTCTGGGCTCGGAGGATAGGAGGGTGATTTACGATATCTGGCAAGTAAGAACACAGATACAGAATCACATTAGACAGATATGCTTTTAAAACTTACTCTGTGAGGAGGAAAGCAGCCTGGGCTCATAATCAGTATCACTGGGCTCGGATATGCTGGCCCTCCGCACTTTCACCTTACTCTGTGACAGAAAATAAAATGGAAATAAAGAAAAAATGTCACAGCATTCAATGTGTCTTTATTAACTAGTTTGGACAGATCGGCTGGGACTCATTTTTCAAATTAAACCGGGTTCAATGTTAGTGACCTATGACAATATTCATTTATCACACACGGAAAACTTTACATCATAGAAAAAGATGACACATTCATTTTAGCACTCAGCAGCTCTCTTACTCTGGATTTCTTCTTCCGAAGGTGCGACACTCCCACTTCTTGGACTGACATGCTGTCACTCAGCTCCCCGGCACCACTGGACAACTCCTGGTTACTGCGCTCTGACTGCATGGCAGCTGGTGGTGAAGCCTGTGTCTGGACAATCAGCTGGCCTGGTTTTGGCAAAACCTGCAGGAGAGATCAGCCTCATCTAAGCAGCTAGTGACAACTCAGAGAAACCAAAGAGAGACGATACGATCTTTGCTTCAGTTTCACACCCATCGCTAACTAATGATCGAAAGAGGAACTTACAGATAACTCGGATGAGGACAGCTCGATGCCATCGAGTTTAAGCTGGAAAGACACACAAATGGAAAACACTGTTTTGGTTATGTGAAGAAACACACGACAAACCACATTCTTCAGTAATCGCTGCTAAGGCCTGTCAAAGATATTCAACCTAATATGCCAGAGGACCATCAGCCTGTGTGAGCCTTTATGAAGAGACACCTTAGAGTTCACTCGTAGAAGACAGGAGGCTGTTTTTGTGCTCTTCTTTTTGCGTACAGTGGCTGCACTTTCCAATAAATGCAGACTTTTTCAGCTGCTGTTTAATAGTATAATTATGCCATTCGTGCTGCTGTTGCTGTTTCCATGCAGGAGACTTTTGTAGCTATTATCCTTTCAGTGCATCAGCATTTTGCAAGTTTGGCTTTTGGCAAAAGAGATTAGACATAATTTTACTCACTCTGAGGTTTGCAGCCTTTGGGGAGAGATGTCGGACAGTGCAATGACGGTGAGTCTTCTGGAAATACAGCGGGTTGCCCTCCAAGTTCAGCTAAAAGAAGACGTTGCATTTTACAAGAGTGGTCTCAAATATATCTACAGAAAATGAAACTGTCCACTAAATGATTTACTGCGGCTTTTCTGGGTGAATGTAAGATCATGTGTTTCCTTACTGTGTTGAGGCAGTGCAGGAGGGAGAGAGGAGCCAGCTGTGAGTGCTCTAACAGAAGGTTGTAGGCCAGGTCTAAGTTCTGCAGCGAAGACAACTGCTCAACACCTGTTTAATCAGACAGCACAGCATTGCAGGAAAACACTCTCAGACATGAAACAAAGAACACAGAGTATAAACAAAATATGCACACTAATGCATGTGTGTGGAATAAAAAGAAACCTGCGGCTGAAATGTTTAATTTGATTCTCTTGCTAATGACTGATTGTCTGGGATTAAAAGAGAAAGATAAGAAACTCTGTGACTGTTTATGTCGGTTTACTTTACCGTTTATGGTCTCCAGTTCATTATTCCTGAGGATGAGCGTGAGGAGTTTTGCCCTAGCACTCAGGCCCAGCGTTGGCGCCCTCTGCAGGCAGTTGTAGCCAAGATTCAAGTGCTCCAGCTCACCCAAGGGCTGACAGAGAGCGGTGAGAACATTAGACATAAGAAGAGGCAGAACAAAAGGTCAAAAGCAGGAAAAGAGGGAAATAAAGGTTTTAATAAAGTTTGATAATAACTGAACAGAAACCTTCAGAAATTCAGCACACTCCTGAATCTTGTTATGGCTTAAATCTAAAGACTTCAGGACATTCAGTAAACTCTGTAAAGAAAGAGGAAAGAAGGTTGAAGTCAGATGACAACAACATCAGCCAATAAGGACGTATTGATGCATCTGTGTGTATGTTTGACTCACTAATGACTGGTCAAGGCAGACAATGGAGTTGTAGCTAAAGTTGAGGGTGTGCAGCTCCAGCCAAGGCAGCGCAGAGCTCAGGTCACCTCCACACAAGGAGAGCAGCTCCTTAAAAACATGAGATTAAGGCTTTGACTGTCATTTACAGCCAAACATACCATGCATTCACTCACTGACACTTCATGACAAGTGTACTGCAGAAGCTGAGTACCTCCAGGGAGCTGAGGCTCTTTGAACACGTGAAGACCTCTAATTGGGAGTAAACTCCTCTAAGTCCCTCGAGACAGTGTGGAGGGACTCTCTTTAGCTGGTAAGGAAGAGAGAAAAAAAACAAATAAGACAGATAAAATGGGGAAGTGCTTCGTGATGAACTGAGGAAGAAGCAAGGATGGAATGAAAGAGTCAGAGGATAAAAAAGGAAGAAATAAATATAGTTCTGGTTCATACTGTACCTCCAAAAACTTCAAAGATTTAAACGGAAAGATTTTCACGACAGACTGAAGTCTTTCTCCTGGAGGATTGATGAGCTGCATTTCAAATGTAAGACAACAAGTCATAAATGAGAACTCCAAACTTTTTATACCTTCAACGGATACAGGCATTGAAGGCTTTTTAAAATGTAAGAACGAGGTGGAGACCACCTAACCAAATTTTAGGGATCCTTGCTCACCTTAAGGGAGACTGTCTTTTGAAGGACATCAAACAAGAACTGCAGCTGAAGCAGCGAAGCAGTGTCAGCAGGGTGGGAGGCCAGAGCGAGGAACCCATGCTGCTGACCCCTGGACTGCAAGTTCTGTTCGAACAGCCTGGTGAGCTGCTGCAAGCTGGCCGCTGGCAAGGTCAGCGTGCTGCTGCCATCCAGCACCAAGTGACCTGATGGTTGT
>JAQNCA010000021.1:4878043-4900588 GCA_029783725.1 Acanthurus tractus
TGGTGAGCTGCTGCAAGCTGGCCGCTGGCAAGGTCAGCGTGCTGCTGCCATCCAGCACCAAGTGACCTGATGGTTGTGGGGAAAAAAATAATTTGAACTTTTAGGAATCTATCAGCCAAAAAAACAAACAAACAAAAAAAAAACCATCAGAAAATCATCAAAACACGTTTTGAGTACCGCACATCTGTAGACGGAAACTGGGAAAATGAAATTATAGTAATAGAAAGATTATTGACAAAAAAGGTCAAACCCTGGGGCTCTAAAATTACAGACTTTTTTGATATCAACTGGTGACACTTGACATTGAACTAACTGAGCATCAAACCTCCTCTGAGTTGTTTTTTTCACCTTTTCCCTGACACATAACAGATACAGCCATATCTGACAAAAGGAAAAACTCCCACCAATAATCAGATTTTCAGAAGTTCTTTCCACAAAGGAAATCTGGATAGTTTGTAATCACACTGTCTTAATAAATGTCTGCCTGAGTGATTACACCCACTGAAACAGGGCACCTTGCTTTCGTTTTGGTTTATTATGCACCGGTTTACGTGCAGTCTAATACACTTAACATAGCTTTTTATTACCCAGACAGACTTGGTATTAGCTTGATAGCTTAGGTACAGGGGGTGTTCGTGTATCAAACTTTAACATACCATCATTTCGGAGGAGTTTGGCCAAACTCTGTACAAGGGAGGACTGCCCACTGTGAGACACTGCCATCCTGAAACGTCATGTTAGCAAGGCAACACATCAACAGCAGTACAGTAAAAATGTCCCCTTTGAACAGTTGACATTATCCAACATTTAATGTGTTAGTGTAGTTCGTGTAACCGTCAATGCTGGCTAACATTAGCATTCAAAACTACACTTGCCTCAGCGACCGTTTGCAAAATAATAGAAAAATAGCTAAGCAATTTCCTGATAGCAATGCTAAAAACGACATACCTGCGCAGCGACAGACAGAAAATAGAAAGCTAGCGGAAAGTTTTACTTCGAGAGGTCAGTACTAAAATATGTTCATATCTGAACATGAAAGAAATATCACTTTTAAGTGATAATTTGTTGGTTTCCTCAAGCTGTGCACAATGTTGTGACATATTTTTGTCACATGACGAACTGCCGAAAGCTTCTACGGAAGCCCCGGTGTACCAGAAAAGATACTCAGTTAGAAAAGTCGCTAGCTTTCCACAACCAAAACAATTAAAAATGAATAAGGGCACACGTTAGAGTTTGTAGTATGTTACGATATTTATAATTAAGGTTGAATTATCCTCAAAAGACAAAGAGATGAAACTAGCCGACCAAATGGCCCTTTTTTTGCCCTCCTGTCTCAACAAAACTGCTTGTCAAGTTGTCTTATGTTAGAACATGTATAACGTAAATTAAAATATTTTCATGAATTTTAATCTTTGATATTAGCTTAATCTACAGGACACACTTAATGAGCACGTTTCTGTACTGCTTTCCATCTGGGTTGATGGTTTCGCTCTTGACTAGTTGCGACATGTGGTCACAGGGTGGCGCACTTTAGCAAGGATTCAAGGCTTCACAACAGACACAACGCATGATAACATCGGCGCATATAAAAATTGTGTCCTTACTGAAACCATCAAAGACACTGAATTCATCCAGCCATTCATACACGAAAAAAGCAAACATCTGCACTGTGCATGGTGATGTTAACTAAACAGTTTTTGTTCCTTTTTTGCAGCCCCCTTTTTTTTGCAGCAACATTGTGTTCTTCCCAGTTTTTCCTAAGGTGCAGGCATCATGGTGGCTGAGGTTTTAATAAATGCCAGCTGTCAGATCTACCAACCTGAGCCTCACACCACATCTGCTTGTTGGCAGTTGTTGGGCAAACCATATCCGAGTCATGGCACCCATAAAAAACAGAGCTGGGTTGCCAGTTGTCCGAGGAGCGTGAGTATTTTTATGCTTCCTTTGCATGAATGCAGAGTGTACTCATTTATTAATAAAGCAGATGAAACCAAATCATGCAAAATGTAAGTATGTTAGTTTAATAAAACTTCTTTCATATTAAATGTAAGCTATGCAGCATCATACAATTGTTAGACCCAAAGCGCCGATTAGATGCTGTGGCTTAGAAGGTATCAACTCTTAATTAGAAAAACAGAAATGTCAGTGTATAGCGTAATGCTGACATCACCATATAGCCAGGCTGAGAGCTTCAGTTGGATTCAGCACATTAGGAGAGCGGTTTTCAGCAGGTCTTTATTTTGTTTCATTGGGGAATACGTAACACTGTGGCTCCATAACAGATACTCCACAAAGATTTGCAGGACCAAATAAAGCAAGAACTTTCCTAATTTGCCCATGCATCACTTGTTGCTAGGCAGCAAACAAACACACTCACACTTGGGCACAAACTCACATACAGCACAAAAACCCCCACACGCACACTCATAAGCATTTTTCCATTTGGGACTTGTGATGTGAACATTTCCATGTAAGGATTTATGTACTGTAATTTGGTAAACATTTCCAGTCAGTGAGATGTTGCAAGTTGCACCAGTTGGGTAACTGTGCATGCATGAAAGCTAGATTTAATCGCTTTCTTACTCATATAAATTCTCTCTTATACAGTGTTGCATTCAAATAAAAATCCTCCACAACAAAATCTACAACAACATCTTAGTTTAAGATATAAACATATACTCCAGCTGTTTAATGTGACCTATATAACTTTGTTTTTTTTTACAGGCCCACTAATCAGATGATAAATTGCTTTTCCAATCCCCCATTTATAGCCTGTACTTATCACTAGTCCAAACAAGAGGGGGCTAAATTAAGTAAACTCAAAGCCAAATGCTAAACAGTGCTCTCATTTATTATCTAAGTCTGAAAAATGAACACAAGGATGTCTTGAGAGATTTTTTTCAGTTAATATAAACCCAGTAAAGAGCCAAGACAATAGTTAGACAACATTTTGGATTTGAGTACACTTATGAAATTGTCTTTAGCCTTTAAACACGAGTATAAGTTGTTTTTTTTCAGGACATTCAGCTCTGTAACTTTCTTATTCTTAAAACAGGCTGCTGACATTGTTGCAGCCGTCTTCCAGAAGGCCTGCTGTGAGGCTTAGCAGCTCAAAATTAGGCTGGACAAAGTGCAGCGTTACAAACGTTAATTGCCTAGTTAGGAGTTTACGTCCCCACTGGATCGATTTGGATTCCACTGTTTGGCCCTTTGTCAGAGGTTATTTTGGACTGAGGGTGAAAATTAAGGCGTGAAGTGGACTTTATTAATGTTTCCAGTTGGATATTTGGGTGTTAATTGGTTAACAGTGAGTCATTTAATGTTAGCAAATGCTTACCTCTCACTCGAGAGACACAGTGCCGTAAAACTTCTAATTAACATCAGCCTGTGCGCCTTACGTAACATATATATTACACATTAATGCCGTATGTGAGTTGTCATAAAACACTTTCCCTTAACAACTCCTAGTTGGTATTTTTAAGCAGCATTTAGACATTTTACAGCCCACTACAGCTGTAAACAGATTTAAGGATATTTTGAAGCCTTGTTTATCATAAGTGGAGTTATAATTGTTGACAAATATTTGACAATCACTTTAAAAATGTGTTTATTTTTGCTAAAAGCTAATTTTGGTTTGTTGCTATATAGAGCATTTATTAGGGGGTTATGGCTGCTTATTGATGCTAATTAGGGGGTGAAATAAAATGTTGTAATATATATAAGACCAGGCAGAGTCTTGGGGACTTACTGTACTGTAATTAGGAAGATGACCTCTTGCATACAAACCTCTCTCTGTATACCTGCTGAGGCACATGTACTGCATGTGTCCTCAGCCCATCAGTGATCCCATACCTTCCTCTGTCAATGTGAAGTTTATCCAGAGTTTGTGTTTGCTTACCAGCTCCATGGGGAGGAATTTAAGTAAATGACCTTGGTGGGGATTACTTTGCACACATGGGCAGATACTGTGGCCTGTTAGGCCTATTAGCTAGTGGCCATCCTGCTGCTTTTCCATCCACGGTTTCAAAAAATGACATATGAGGTTCTATGTGCAAACAGCCCTCTGGGCATTCTCCGGACTCACTCCCCCTGAGATACAGGACAGCTTCAAATGTGCCCTTTCTCCCTCCTCACGCCCCCACAGTGAGCAAGGATGCCGAATGTGAATAGGGCCAAATAGTATTAAATCAGGGGGCACCCACAAAACAAAATAATCTGCATTTATATCTGCGGAGTAAGGTTACACATGCCGCTTCTATTTCTGGGCCCTTGGATAAACACCGATTAGTCTACCGCACTGGACAGGGTTAATAGGAGCTTGTTTTGTGGGCAAGCACGACACCTCAAGGCTTGGCCTCACCGATCGATAGGAAACATTGCCGCATATGTGCACAGTAGCATTACTGTACACTGGCATATAAGCTGGTAGCAGCTGGCGAGTTTTAATTGAGTGTCAATGGACATGTCTGCCACGGTGGGGAGGTCTTTCCATGTAAGGAATGCTCTGCACATAGTCCTTTTGTTTGTTTGTTTATTTATTTATGCATTCTGGGAGTCGGGGCAGACTGTGCTGATTGAAACAAACATGCCACAGTATGTATATTAATACAGACTCTGTCAGCCGGAGAGTTTCAATTTACTGCCTTGTTTTTTGATACTGGAGTTCAAGTTTCACATCTACTTCTGGTTGCATGAATGCTGTTATGTGATCAGCAGATCTGTTTTATTTCTACTTGCTTTTAGGAAGTACTCCTCTCCTTATGTCACCATACAAGAGGTCAGGGGTCAGCAAGAGAGAACAGGTTGCTTAAGGTGAGAGGCTGATGATAAAGAAGGTGATGATTCAGTTCTTTTGTTTTGGTTCAAGGAGTCCAATAAATCAGGGGACTGTCCCTTTAGAGGGAATCTACATGCCTGTGTTGTTATTATCCTTCACATATGATTCACTTAAGAATAGCCACCCAACATGATTTAGTGATTTGAGCAAAGGGATTGAAATTTAATTAAAAAATATGCTTCTTAATTGAAATTACAGGCATGGCAAAGACTGAAAATCCATTGGCAGCTGTTATAAGTTGTGGTTATCATTTTCAGGCATCTGTTTTTTTAATTACTTCAAATGCCATTTAACCTTTTCCCTTAAACTATCCGCACTAGTACTCTCAGCATGATCTCTGTAAGCCATTTCAGAATAAAATAGTGAAAAAGCACAACTTAATCTCCTGTTGAGGAGGCTGGGTCGTGTAATTTGCTTTCACTATTTCCTCACATCTTAAAATGACATTTGAACTAAATAATCAGTCTTCCGATTTCCCCAAATTAACACCAACATGTGGCCCCAAGAGCAAACCTGGGAATTTGTAGGACCCAGCAGACCTCCCAGCCTCCGGCTTCACCTGTTCGCATGCACATTTCTTCCCCTTTTTTTCACTTGGGATTGCCTTCCATCGCCCCATGATAATGACCAAAAACCTCATGCCTACAACAATGCTGTCGTACGCGGGCTGCAGCTTGCTGATCCTCTCCGCGTCCCTCGCCGGTGCCTCTCTGGCCGAGATGGTGTTCCGCTGCCCGGGCTGCACCGCGGAGCGCCAGGCGCTGTGCCCAAAGCTCACCGAGACTTGCGCGGAGATAGTGCGCGAACCGGGCTGCGGGTGCTGCCCCGTGTGCGCCCGGCAAGAGGGGGAGATGTGCGGCGTGTACACCCCGAGGTGCTCCACCGGTCTGCGATGCTACCCGACGCCCGACTCGGAGCTTCCCCTGGAGCAACTGGTGCAGGGCCAGGGGCAGTGCCGGCGCAAAGTGGACACCGAAACGACCACTGACAGCCAGGAGCAGCGGGAGCAAACCAGCGGTCAGTCACTTCACAGGAAATCTGCTTTTCTTCTATCAATTTTTAATGACACTGTCTAGACTGCAGCATGAACAGTGTAGAAATTTTGCATTGTCATGAAGGCTGAGCCCAAACAGGGACTGTTACTCAGTTGTGAAGTTCTAGTGACCATTTTGCACTTAGGATATTTTCATATTACATATAGTTTTGACCTTAATATCTGCAGTGCATCCTATTTTTTAACTATTAAATAAGCACACGCCCTTTTAGAGCCCCATTACCACCCAGATTTACCTCCAGATATGAAATTATCTGAAAGTTTATACCACCAACATTATCTTAGATCTATAATCGCGTATCAATATGTTGTTACTGTTCATAGGATGCATGCAATTTCCTTACTTGTACTGTTATATTGACCTATTTTATGCTTGTTGCATGAGGTTTTCTCACACTCCTGCCAAAATCTGTGTTGCATAGACCTGTTTAAAGTGTTGTGAATCATCCTGGTGTGCATGGGGAGAGAGAAACAAAAGGGAACAGTCGCTCTGCCTAACTTAACCTCAGCTATGCCCCAAACAGCTGGCCCTCCAGCCTTTAAAGTGCTGTAACAGAGAACAAGGCAGTGGCTTGCAAAATTCCCAGAAGTTGTACTCGCTGGGATGGCCACAGAAAACATCATAGTATTGATGTTGACATTTCCACGGGGGAGTGGGGAGAAAGAAACAGAGAGAGACAGCAGGAGGAATGCTGCATTGATTGGAAAAGTGGACTTTAGGCTTTGACCAGGAGAAACTATAAACTGCTGTTAACAGTGACTGCATAAACCGGGGCTGTCTACCTGGATGTATGTGCAGGAGGATCACAATGGAGCTTCGTGCGGCTGCAGCCATCGAGGCTCATGTGGTTTGTGTTTGGATAAATTAAAAAAACAGGTCACATTGGAGGAAAAAAAAAAAAGTACACATGCTCATTATAATATGCTGATTTTAAAGCTGCAAACACACAAACAGAGTCAATGAATGTCCAGTGGAGCCCGCAGGAGTGTGTTTTCTACTCATTTTTCAAATCCGTGCTTTGTCAGAGTTTACCTCCAGACTGGCACGTGTTTATTTTGGCGCCGAAGTCCTGGAACGTAGAGGAACTACCGGAGACGCCATTCAGAGTAACGCTGTTCTCTGGAAGGACTCTCCAGCAGGCCGACAAAAGGTCAAAAACCCTCTGCGGCACATTTGTGATCCAGCAATCAGCCGCCATGATGACTTAGTTTTACATTTATATAAGCATAGACAGCAAAGCCCCCCTCTAAACAATACCAGTAATAAAGCTGGCATGAATTGCAGAGTTACATAAGAGCAAAAACGACAGAACAAAATACATGCATGCATCATGTAAAGGCTTGCTTGCAAGAAGGCAGTTTTTTAGATGCTGCAGATTTTTTTTTCCTCAGGTTTTGGTCAGGCTGTGCTGGGTCTTGCATGTTAAAGGATCTAAGATTTGGTTAGATTTGTCTCAAAAAAACAGTATAAGCTTAGAAATTAGACACAAGGCTGAACTGCAGAGTTGTTTTGGATAAAAGCCTCGCTGCGGCAGATGGGAGAGCGATTTCTGACAATGACTGAGGTGCAGAGTGTTGCAAAGAGTGGTCTTAGTGACGTGTGCAGCCTCCTCAAGGTCAAAGAGCTGAAAGGGAAATGTTTTTGATGAAGAGAAAGCAAGGCCGAACAGTCCACCAGACTCTCTTCTTCTTCTTGGGTCAGAACCTAAATGTATTCCACATGCAGCAGTTTCATACCTGCTCATCGCCTCGTGCTCTTCTCCAATCCAGATTTGGTAATATAACTTAATAAGCTCACTCCTCAACTAAACAAATAGAAGAAATGTTGGCATTTAACATTTCTGCAAACGTCACATATGTCAAAACTGTATGTTTCTTTGTGTTTTGGTTTTTATTTACATGGAGACAAAACTGTGTTGAAGGTTTGGTTAGATATTGGAACCAAAGCCACTTTGGTTGGAAAACATCAAGTTTTGGCTTAAAAATTGCCAGGTTTGGTTTCCAAAAGCACAGGTAGAACTTGTCCCAACATTTTGTTAAAAATACCAGGTTCTCTTGCCACAAACACAACAGGAAAATGCCAATATGTCTCGTAAAAAATATCAATTTTTCTTGGTGAAAAGTACCAGTTTTCCTTGGTTTAAATTCAAAATGGTCTCAAACAGTGTAATGTAACGAAGAAAGGTTGATTTGATACATAGGAAATGTAAGAATTTAACGTATCCATGATTTGAAAAAATGTACAATGCCAACATTTTGTTCTGGCGACTGTTCTGGACTGTCTGTGTTACAGACAGTAACTGTCAGTCTCCTGCTTTTCATTTGGCCCAGTTTGAAGCTACACAGACTTGATTTCCTGTCATAAATTCTTCTCAGATACACAGCAAAAAGAGGAAGTAATGAAATCTCTGATAGAAATCAGCTCACGGAGGCTGCTGGAGGATCAAGAGCAAACTTTAACTCTGGCTACGATCCATCGCATCTCCTGCTCCAGGAATTAATCTGCAAGTTTCAGATAAAAGACAGATTATAATACAATAATTTAGTGTTTGTATTAAGTTGAGCTGAAAACTCTTGAGCTGATTTGACACCCTGGGCAACGATTCAAAGAATGAAATATTGCAGGTACTTTATTTTGGCCATAAAATCCTCTTATTTTTCTTGTGTATTCTTTTGATTTAAATGGCAACAAAACATCCTGTGTCTCATCATTTTACACAACACAATTTAACAGGATCAAGATCCTCTTTTATGTCTGATCTTGAGTCAATAACTGAACTCTACATAAAAAAAAGAATAAATTAGCTTGCCCTAGAGTTCGTGCTGTTGCTTCTTATGACTTGCATCTTATTAAATGACCTTCATTGATGTTTTACAGCATGTAAGCTATCTGAAGAATTGATCTGATGGTCTTATCCAGCTCAACTTGCACTGACAGCAGCATTGCAATCCCTTAACTCTTGGATTAGCACCCCACACAACTAACAGCAAAGAGGTCAAAGGTCAGAGCCAACATAATAGAGCCAATAAGGGAGAAAAGACCCTGAAGAAATAAAGGGGAAACGAAATCAGTCAGGGGAGGGAAATGAAGGGAGATTACATACATATTGTGCACATCAACTGTTTCCTTAGGCTCATTAGCTTATTTTACACATGAAAAACAATATTTTTCCAATATATTCTTGTTGAAATTACAAAAATACTACAAAAAAATGGGGTAAAGCGTTGAACTAGCTTTTTGTTTGTCCTCAATGGAAATTATTGCGTCAAATTTATCGGCACAGCTCTGGTTTGTTTCCCTCTCAGGTCCAAACCAGAGCCGATTTTTCATCACTGCTGTAAATAATCGAAGCAGCTAATAACATTGTATCAGAAACTCAGTTGGTGAAAAACAGACATTGCTTCATAAATCTCTTTACTCCTCAGAGAAAATGGAGCAATTTCAAAATGCAGTCATGCTATTTTTCGCTCTGCAGGAGGTTTATTAGATTTGGGCCACACTGAGAATAAACTCACAATAGGCTTTGTTTCTTTTTTTTTTTATATCAAGAAGATTCGAGGAAATAAGTTTAACTTTAAATTTCACAACAAGTAGAGTTAAGGAAGATTATTATCATTATAGATCAACTGGCAGATACTTTTGTTGGTCAAAATTGTGTGTAAAATATCAGAAAATAGTAAAAAATTACAGCTTTATTTTACATAATCACTGTCGATGTCTTGAAATGTTTTGCTTAGATAATATTTAACATTTAACTTTCGTACTAAAGTAATCAAAACCAAATAAAAGGGCAATATGTTGGGATCCACTGAGCCCATTTTGCTCTCTATCACACATTTGCTAGCTGTAATGACAACTTAATATCTACGAGTGAAGAGTATCATGGGATGGATTCAAAAAGATGAAAATTTGATAGCAATGAGCAAGAGATGATTGTTAGCATTTTAAGACCACAAAGATTAATAAAAAAGCTTAAATCTTCTCTGTAATGTGGTGAAAATGGGAGGATAAAATAAGATAGTCTTAGCAGAATTGGGGTGTTGGGAAATAAGGGTCAAACTGAATAAAATGAGTAATTTAAGACTTTGAAAAGACATTACTGATAAGATCTCAGACAGTATATTTGATTTCAGTCTCAGACTTTTATAAATAACAAAAAAAATTCCATGTTTCATTCATTTTGAGCTGAAATATCCCCCAATTCAAAACTAACACCCACAACTTTCCCCCTAACCTCTCTGTTTATGCACAGTATCACTTGATATTCTGTTCCCACAGAAACCTGGACCCAAATAAAGGTTTCTTTAATCAGATTGGACAGGCGTTTGGTTGTTTTGACTGGGCTCACACCATATATGACCTCGAGAGGGAACAAGTTGATTAACACAGCCTAAACAGAGCTCCTCGCTGGCTGCTAAAATCGCTTGAATCAGAAAAAGTGTGGAGAATGCGAGGGTTCCCCATCTTTATTGTCCAATATGTTAATTGGTTATTAACCCTCCGAACAACCTTTTATTTCTGCGTCAGTTTTGTATAACCAGAGTCAGTGTTACATGTTGACACAAATAAGGGGAAAACCCGGAGACCTCTTTGTGTCACTCCAGTTATAAAAGTTGTTATGGAGAGGAAAAACAAGGTAGAGAGTAAAGTGGAAAACTCCTGTGCCATCTGGCTGTTGAAATAACATTGTTAGCTAACAAGGGGCATTCCTGTGTACCTGCGGGGGAATCCAGACGGAGCCTGCAGGACTGAAATAGCTCCGAGATAATCCCCCCCACCACCACCACCACCACTGCTACCCTAGGCTTCTCCAAAAACAGGGGTATTTGTGCCATCTCCCCCCCGGGCGTCAACTTCACGTGTACCCGTGCCAAGAATCCCCTTGTGCCTACTGAGATCCAGAATAACTTCCCACCCTCCTTTCTGGTCAAGGGTGATATAAGACAATACAAACACTGTCTGAAATGCTACTGACACTGGAGGGGACGGGGATGTAGGGCGTCACAGAGGGGTAGGGTCAGTTTTTGAACTTGTTTTAATAGTTTTACGTGGTGGGATAAATTTATCAAATTAAATGGGTCAACCAACTAAGCTCTTCCATCCCATTAAGTTCACTTTGACTTTGTTAGCCTGTATGTCAGTAGCTTGCACAACGACACTATAGGTTGGGCGTGTGCTCCAGTGTCAGTCTGTAAAACCTTTGTTAAGTGTTTGTTCAGTGTGTTTCCCCTGTTTTCATCTTGACAGTGAAAGTTAGGGAGATGTGAATGGAGGAGTTCGGAGACTCCATACTTGCTCTAGTCAGGAAAAACAAAAACTCAGCTAAGCTCATCTCTTCATATGCTAACAATGAATGTCTGAACTTTCTGTGCAAATGCAACAATACTTCATTTGTCCTCCTGGCAACATGAATGGCTGTATGAAGTGTCATAGCAATACCTTCAATAGTCTTGGGAATATTTACTATAAAACACAAATCCGCCTTCGGTTACCGTAGTCAATAAGATACATCCTTTAGGGACAATGAATGTCACTAAGAAGCAAAAAAATGCTTAAGTGCTGCAGCATTATTGCACTTCTGATTTCATTCAATGGGGATTTTGTAAAGGTTTTGAGGTTAAATGTCTGAAAAAAGGTCTGTAGTTAAGACAACCTCATGAGGTTTTTACAACTTCAGTGTAACCTGTGAATTTTAAAGCTTGGATGTGTCTTTAAAAAGTTGGTTCATGGTCATTGTGACTATGAGGTTGTCAGGGACATAAACTTGATCATACTCAACTTTGAAAGTATCTCTTTTGCATTGCAATCTCATTAAAGTCCATGTTGACAATATTCCATCCCTTTTTAAAAAATCTTAATGGTCATTACTTAAAAACATGGATGTTTTCTCCCTAAACACTCAACATTTTGCAAGTACAAGAATCTCACCCAGCAACCAACACATCACCACTGAAATGAGATACTGTCTTAAACCCAAGAGTTTTGTGTCCACTCACATCCCTCCTCTCTAACACAGTGGTTGAGAGTGATCATCCGTGTGAGCTGCATGTAATGTGCTACAAGTTCGATGTGTTCAAGCTTGCCTCAGTTCATGTCCTAGTTAGGTCCTGTACAATCGCCCCAGAGTTCACCCGGCGGTGCTGGTAGTGAGCAAGATGCCTGGCCTCAGATGCCGCGGTGTGTACGTACGTGCCAGAGCCTGTCCAATGCCTGCTTTTAGATGACTGTTGCAGGCCAGAAAGCCTGGAAGGTAAACATATCTGCACTTTGCTGAGTTTGTGTTTCTAGGAAAACAGTCCCACTAGGCCTCGGCAATGGCTGATAGACTGCAGCTACTCTTTGCAGTGCCTTTCATCAACTTCTTAAGTGGCACATGACCTATTTCACACCTCGGAGCTGCGTTAAAAGCCATATTGAGAAAGATGTACTTTTTTTTTTTTTTTTTACAGATTTTCACATTCCAACATTTAAAGGGCTAGTTCAGTTTTTGGGGAATATTGTTTCTACTTACCCAAAGATGGCTGCTTTCCTAATATTTTTGTGTGGAAGTCGATGGGATCAAGTTGCAGCTTAGTTGGAGATTAACAAACCTAAGAAAGAAAAAACAAAAAAAGTAAGGTTGTTATTTAACTTTTGGCAAATGAAAGTAGGAAACTATATTATTTATAACCCACTTTCTTTTGTTGTTAAGTAACATTTGTACTGCTCAGCACTGACAGCCATTTACTATCATTTAAATTTCAAGCGCATTGCCCAATGTGCAGCAGCCAATGAAAATGACATTTTTCTGTTTCACAAAGCAGCAATGCAACTAACCAATCAGAACTCCTCCTGAAACGAAACCAGTTGTTCAAGTAAAAGTCAGCGATATGTTGAAACTTCATTGGCATAACTTTCATAATATGCAGTCATCTGCCAAAGTCCAATTTTGTTTACAAATGATAAAGCCAATTCTGCCCCATATATTCCCACAGAGTTTCTGCAAACAGTGCAAGAGAAGCGTAAAGAGACCTCGGGGCTGTTGTCATAATATCTAGCAAGAAAGTCAATAATTTGACAACATTGCAGGCATGATCAGCACTGTTGTGTTTGTGATGGAGACACAGAGAGAGAAGGGGGCTGAGAAAGTAAGGTATAATGAAGTTTATATAATCAGCAATTTAATTAGGTTTTTAGTAGAAAACAAACAACTTTAAATGATCAACCTACTATGGATCTGCTTGACAAAAAGGTTATTAGAAAAGACTGGCACATCACAAATTGAACTTGGGATTTGCAGGTAATAAAGTTGTGTTGTATTTGCACAAAAACTGTATCCTAAGAGACCTTACAGTTGCCGGCTGCTCTCTCTTGTTAAAATTATAGGAAACTTCAGGAACCACTAAATTAAACGTGTAATGCTTGATGTGGGATGAAGAGGTCAATATTTCTAATTTTATAGAAGCTGCCTTTTGTCCCATTGACATCCACCAACTTTTAGAAGCTAACAGTCAGCATTCCTTTTAAACTGCAGGGCGAGGCATAAGAAAGACATCACATCCATGAGTTTTTCTGACAATAAAGAAAGCTCTATTTGTATCCATGGAAAGAGGATGGAGCGAGAACGCTGGTGCGCCTGGATCTTTCCTTTTTCAACCTTTCCATTCTCCAACGCTCGGCCAAGTCTGCCATTTGCTCAGTTGACCAGAATCTGTACAATCAGACATGACACTTCTGGCCTACGTGCCATCTGGGAATTCGACATGGATCAGATATAGAAAGGAAGCCTCCCGGGCCATTGTGTGGGGATTAACTCAAGCAGTAGACTGGACAGTAGGCCTGCTGCTCTGTTGATTCTGCTGATCCCAAGCCCACCGCTGTGGAACGGCTTGGACTGCAGAGGCCTAGTGCCCCCTAAAAGTGGGGTCCTGACCCTTTGTGTTTGTGTGTGTGTGCGTGTCCATATGGGAGGGAAATCGCTGTTTTTGCTGCCTATAAATCGCACATTCATGTGTGTGTCCAGACAGTATATTTGAGCAAAACATCTCAGGTTTCCTCAGAGGAGAGGGAGTGATGGTATTGAACTTGGATGCTGTGGGGGATTATGTAAGAGAGCAAAACAAAAGGCGCCCCAGCCGCCAATATTCCTGAGTGTGTTGTGTGTTTATCTGAGCTACTGCAAGCACACACCTGATTTCAGTTGACTTTTGCCCCTTTTTTCTTGCAAAGAAACTCAGTCTTCAAAGAAAAGCCGTGGTGAAGTGTCATAGGAGGAGCTCAAGTCCAACAAAACCAGATCTATCTGATGGCAAAAGGCGCCAGCACCTTGTTATTGCTTCGTTTGGAATTTCCTTTCTCCCGTTCTCTCTTACGCCTTTTGTAATCATATTCTACAACCGGATGTCAAATTTACCCCCTTGCAGAAGGCAGAGAATGCCTCTCCAGTCCAGCACCAGTCAGTTAATACACACTTGCTTTCATTCTGTGTCCTACAAACGCCTCTCCGCAGGTCTGCACGTTACGGCTTGGCCCTTGCATAACTGTGATCCACTTAACCGGCCGACTGTTTGACCTCCTCGACTGTCTGCGCTTATTTCCTCTCTTTCCTTCAGGTGTCAAGTGAAGCCCTGCCTAGGTGAAATACTTGCTTTCCTGCAAAAGATTCAGTGAAAAGAAACACTCCTCTGGCATGTGTGTCCACTCTTTTTCATCAAGCTGAGCTCAGATGTGACTGCGTCGCTTTCTGAGGAATTTGCATCATGTAACTATTTTTTTTTTTTTCTTTTTTGGTCTTAAAATCAGCTGGTTTGGAATGACGCTCCCTTTTCCACTCCCTCTCGGTCAACCCTCAACCCCTAAGTATGCTCTGTTGTCAGAAACAACATGTTGGATTGGACCTGATGGCCTCTCACATTGTTTGCTCCATCTGTTTGAAGAGAGGGGTTTTTTTTTTTTTAGGTTGATGTTTAACAAGACTCCAAGGAGAGAGGAGACGGTCGAAACTTTATGAAAACCGCCTGGAGGATTTCTCAGGAGTGGCCACAGGGACTCTGGTTAGGAGCATTAGGAAATTTGCAACATGACCTTATGTGAATTCCTTAAAATTTAGATTTAAATCTTTGGACAACTGGCCTTCTGTTTTATTGTTGTACTGAGACGTCCTGTCCTTGCTGGTTTAATGGTGAGGTGGAATTTAACCAGTGACCACAATTGGAGAAGCTAAATGCTAAAATTCCATCTATGCAGTGGTTCTAAAAGAAGAAATAATGCATTTTTGCCTGTCATGTTCATAAATATCTCATTTTAGCATTAATTTACGGAGTCTATAGGCAGCTAGCAGGTGTCATTCAGGCTCTATGTTTTCATGGCTCTAATAAGTAGCCATTTAGATCATTTTTCCCTGAACTTCACAATTCACACTAAGTCCAGCTTCAGAAATTCAGTTTTTCTATGATGATCATGATGCAACAGGTGATCACAGGCCATAGCTTAAAACCAGTGGATCCAATGAGGTATTAAAGTTTATTAATGCACAGAGATGCACATTACAGATTCTTGTAGGAGAAACAAATACAGGTAGCTTTTATTTTTGTATCCAAAAAAGATGTTCAGTTATAGTAAATGCACACTTAAGGGTAAGAAAGGCCAACATGTAGTCAGAAGAGATGGAAGATTCAATATATTATATCTATGATCTAACCGAATCTAACTACAACCAAGAACAACCAGTTCTGTTTTTTAAAAGTCATGCCTTGTTCCGCCTAGGAATTCAAATTAAATCACAATTACATCAAATTAAATGCTCTGACATAAAGCCCCCGGCTGCTTATTCTGCAACTGAAACACAATAACAGACAACATACAGTCTACTGTTATCCTTAATGAAGAAAAATGGAAAAGGGTTTTGGGGCAGCTGCAGTTCTTTTGTGCATGAGGTCATGAAAGCAGTTTGGCTCCGTACTATCTGTTCTTTTTAACTGTAATTTCATTATGGGAATATTATTATTATTACTTCCTATTTTCTGCCAATAATTAACGGGCAGCAATAAATATTGTTCATCCCAGACTGGAATGACCTGCCTGAGGACATCAGGACAGCAAACAAGGTTTCATATTTTGAGATACATTTGAAAAAATGCACATTTTAAGTTTCGATTTCAGAGATTTTATGTTCTCTGTCCCCTTAAGTTCATTTTAGTCTTCTCTCCTGTTTTTTAGGTTTAGTTTTGTGTCTTTTTTTTATTGTAAATCACTTTGTAGCCGGTCCGAAATGTGCTACAGCATAGAACTGAAGTTAATTTTTATTAATTATCAAAGCAATTGATACCCAATGAGCCTGAAAATACTTTGAGCCTGCAGAAATTAAATATATGCTGAATTAACCGTGCAATCTTCCAAAGACAAGTTACAAAAAAAAAGTGTAAAACTTTGATTTTTGTCATCTATCATCCCTTCTAACATCTGCTCATGAAATTAAATCACACTAGTGAGGAAAAAAAGCAACCATGGAAACCTGACTGTGACTAAGGTTCAGCAGCAGCAGGCCAACTTTTTCTCAGCCCACAAGCTTGTTAACGGAGCTGCATGTGGTTGCTTCGCTCTGTGAGCAGGCAAAGGATTGTAGTGACTCACTGATTGTGCTGATTTCAGGGCACTTCAACAGCGGTTTGGCACTTCAGAGCTTAATCCCCCCCCCCCTCCTCCTCTTCAACATTATCTTTACACAAAATACCAACTGTGACAGTGCGGAAAATTGTCACTAACGCAAGAAACTTACTTGCATAAAAAACGGCGACCTGAGCCAAATTAAAACAATAGGGAGTGGAAACGAGCAAAGTCAGCACTGCGAGCACAGCATGGATGTGATGTATTTGCTGTTGAGGCCTTGATTGTGCCAAAATGAAAGGAAAGAAATGCAGAGTGACATCCAGCTGAAGGAGAAGTTGAGCTCATCGGCTGGCTTTTATATCGCGGAGGGTCCAGGTGCGCTCAGATCAGCTGACGACCTTTCCCGAGTTGGATGTTTGCCTCCTGAATTTAATTAAGACTGATGGCCATACACAGAAGGAGGGAGGCCTGAAAAAATCTGAGAATGATTCTTGACTTATGTTCACTGCTCTACAAGTCACACTTTCCTCGAACACAAACCAATAAATCACGAAACAAAATGGAAAAAAGCTGATCAAATTGAAAAAAATAACCATATGATAGGATTTTTGCAGTTCTGTTCAGCCAAAAGAAGGAGAGTTTTCATTTAATGTCCCTTAAGTAACTCAGTTCAGGGTCAGCGTCACCTCTGCCGCTTCTTAAAAAACCTTTTTACCAGAGCAGATCTCGAAGTTTGCCACTCTGACAAATGATCTGTGCAATTTGAAGCTTATTTCAGCCCACTTTCAGCCTCTAAAAGGCCCAATCCATTACCGAAGTGACAGCAGGAGGGCAACAGAGCAGCTTAGTGCAGCAGAGAGAGAGAGACTGTCCTGAAAAGTCACAGGTTATATGCTTTTAGCAGCCAGTATGTCCATCAAACTGTCCTTGACTGTCCAAGACACAGAGGTCCTTTCCTGCCTAATTTATTGTCTTCTCTTCAAGACACCCTGAGGGGGCGATGCTTTATTTGACAGTTTAATCTGTTAATGCAGCTGGAATTTGGGTATCTTTACGTTTGGGTTTTCATGTCTGCAGGTGAAGCTGTGGAGCCGCTGCCCGAGCAGGGTGTGAGCGAGATCCCGGCCATCCGAAAACCCAGCAAAGAGACCACCTGGCTTGGACCCAAAGAGAGTGCCGTGCGCCAGCACAGACAGGAGATGAAGACCAAGATGAAGACCAACAAGGTGGAGGAGGTGAAACCGACACGGCCCAAACAGGTGAGGCTTTGCAGAGAGGCTGTTCTGTGGGAAAAATGTGCAAATGTTGGGGTTAAGTTCTTGAAGTTGTCATTTTATTGCATTTTTTTGACTAAAAATACAGATTGTATGATGTGCCAACTTGCATATGATCCAAAATATGTGGACCTGTGGTGCAAGAATTGCACCCTGTAAGAGAATAGCAACATCTGAGTGCTTTGTTTTAAGCAATTTGTCATTATTTGTAAGAAAAACACACGTTAAAACATTTATCACTGACATATTTGATCATTTGGCAAACAACTCAAGCAAAGATTCCACTAAGGATTCATAGATTCCACTTTTTCTCCCATAATAATGATCTTAAAATCTTTGTTGGCGACAAAAAACAGCAACAGTAACAGAAAAACTGATTGGGAAACACATTCACATGTTTTCCATCACTCATTCTGTCCTGTTGATGGATTCCTTTGTTCCAGTGCCTCCACTTTGAGTCTTGTGTAATGTCCATTTTTACTTCATGTAGTCTGAATATATGCATCACTTTTTCCATTAGGAGGTTTTTTCTACATGTAATTCCTCCCAAAAGCTTTTTACTTGCTGTTGAAAGTCATTATCTAAATATCAGGTGCTTCCTTGTCCAAAAGAACCATACAGCTCATGGGGACTTTAGATTAATGTTTAGCATTTGTTACAGCGCTTTACATATATTTTTCCTAACATGAATTATTTTCTGACATTTCCAAAAACTTTTTTTGACTTCACTTTTTGGAGGTTAAAGTTTTTTTATGTTGTAGAAGTCTCACAAGGTTGCACTGTTAAGACTTAAGAACAGCTCTGACTTGGAAACAGACTTTAACTTGAAGGGTTATGTTTGATATGATGCCTGGTGAATTAAATAATCAATACATGTGTTTTTATCACATTTTTATGCCTAAACTGTCTTTAAACATGTATGAATGATTTTTTTAATAATCTAATCATAAATGGCAGAATGATGCTTTTCACAGGAAGTCATTCAATTAAGGGCACTTAGAAACCTGGTACCATTTTGTAACAGCAATAAATAATCATCATCACTATTGATTAATTATGATTATTATTAAATGGCTTTTGGCCCTCCAGTGGAAAAGTTTGGTCCCCTTTGAAATAGAAGTTGCAACCAAGAGCAAAGCAAAGCAGCAGCACCAGTTTTAAATAAAGCACAGAGCTAAAGGTGTATTTTATTTTGAAAGAACACATGATGTTCTGTTATACAAGCACAATAATCACATTCAATTACTGAAAATAAGAATGCATAAGTAGTGCAGCTCTTCTGTGAATCCCAAACAGCTCCTCTGACAGCAGGCAGAGGACAAAAGCAGTGCAGGGACGCCTCCCTCTGGTACAGCAGCTGTTCATATTTGGCTGCTTGTTTGAAAGGTGTTTTATTGCCATATTGAGAATCATTTAAAGTACAGTTAACACTTACACGTGTTTATAAGTGATGAGCGTGAGGAGGACCTACAGTAAAGACCAAATAATAATGTCAGGGGGATTAAAGTAAAGCCTTTTTTCCCCTTTTCGGTTCATTTTTCTTCCACCAAATACTCCCACCAGCCACTGTATTTAATCAAAAAGACAAATATTTACTGGAAATACACCTGACCCACTCTGTATCCTGGAGCTGTGGACTCACAACTGAACCCCAGGCATTTTCAACCTCCATCGTAGTATTTTCCGTCCGCCATAAAAATTATTTAAAGGTTATTGCTCCACCAGATACTTTTTACTGTCTCAACAAGACGTTTGGCTCTGTCTAATTGTAAGGTAAACCTGAGGTCACCGGCAAGAGTTATTATTCATTACTGGCAGGAAAAATGATTCATTTGCTCATTACTGAAAGTCCTTTAGCTTTATTGTGTGTGTTTGTGCGTGTGTGTGTGTGCTTTTTATGTGAGATTTTATGAAGCATGGCAGGTCCAAAATGTGCTGATTGCCCTGCAAACACGTCTTGGTGTTAATGTATCCTGAAATAGTTTTCTGTTGTGCTCATGGATTTTACTGAACTTTTCTTTCAGCCAATTCATTTTTCAATACATGTTTGAAAAGAGAAACTATATGAGAGAGGAAATTTTAGCTTTTTCAAACAATAATATATCTGGAATATTTTTTATATTTCTGCATACAAGATAAATCAAATAACTCTTACATAACATTTTACACCTCAGGCAGGCCACATTTTACCCACCTGTCAAAAAAACCTGGTGACTCTAAAGAATCCAAACGCTGCTATACGGGTCTGCACTCACAACCAGTGTTGTTGTTTTTGCTTTTTTCAAGACTCAGTGTCAGCAGGAGCTGGACCAGATCCTGGAGAGGATATCCAAGATGCCCTTCAGAGATAACCGAGGTCCCCTGGAAGACCTGTACGCCCTGCACATCCCCAACTGTGACAAGAGGGGGCAGTATAACCTCAAACAGGTGACTCCAGTCATTTTGGGAAAGAGGATAGTATGAGGAGAGGGTGTAGCCAACTGATAACATGCACATATTTAGAGGGAAGAAGGTGGGAAAAGCATCATTACCACTTATTCACACATTGAATCACATGTTTACACTTTGAATAATATTTTTATTGCAGTAAAGTGAATTTATTTCAGATTGTCCCACAGTAAATCTTTAATAATGAGCATGAAAATATAGTTTAACACTTATTTTTGTACCAAGTCTTATGAAAACATCTTGTTATTACATATATATTTATTCAAATACCGGTATGAGAATGGTATCCAATTAAAAGATATGCCCTATAAAACTGATAATACACACTTTTGCCTTATATTTGTGCACAAACATGCATGTTTGAGTCTGTCATAATGATCTGAAATGGCATTAATCATGCAGAGATAAACTACAACACAGCATTTCGTGTTTCAGTGCAAGATGTCGCTCCACGGTCAGAGGGGCGAGTGCTGGTGCGTGAACCCTCACACTGGCCGACCCATCCCATCAGCCCCCACTGTGAGGGGCGACCCCAACTGCAGCCAGTACCTCAGAGAGCTGGAGCTGGAGCTCCCTGACATGGCCCAGATATAGTGTGGCATGAAACAAACATAAAAACAAACAAAAAAAAACTGTAAAGTACTTGGGAACAAAGAACAACTGAGTAAGCTATGTATTATCTTTCTGTGTGTATGTGTCTCTAGTTCATTTGATGACAGTGACATTTGAAATCTTAACCACCAAAAAAGGATTAAATGATAGAATCCAGCTTGCTGCGTAGGATGTTTGCTGCAGATTAAGAGAAGTAAAGATAAGACTCCTTTTTTCCTCTTAGATATTCACTAGATGTCAGCTGGAGTGTCGGTGACTTTGCTTTACTAACTGTGACTTTGCTCAGAGTTGCTCTGTTATCAGTGTTTTGTACTGTAGGTGTTAAAAATTGAAAAGCCTTCAACATATTTGGTGTTTTTAGGTGTGTTTTTCGAGTCGTAGCGTGCAGAATACGCCTCATTAACAGATAACGCCATTAAAAACTATAATAAATTCAATTTGTGGATGTGTTTTAATTTTAACACACTTTGAAATCAACCCATACTTTGTTTTGCCAGCTATAACTGCTTGAATGAATGTTTTGCGGTTTTTAGAGCTGAAATAAACAGCTTTTTATTAAGCTAATGTGCACAAAGTCATTAGGATTTATCACCTGGAGTTCATGAATGTCTGTAAAGAGTTTAATGGCAATCCATCCATTGTTATTGAAACACTTTAGTCTGAGTCTTTCGAAATGTGCCTCACCTTTGGCCCCCATTTAGCAGTCACAGCAGGTGGAAACAACCTGCATGGAGGAACACAAGTGTTTTCAATAGCGTCAAGGTTACAGAGATAGCAGCCGCCAAAATAAAGCTAAAAAAACAACAAAACAAAAGAAACGACTGACTCAACAATTTGCCATCTTGACAGTTTGCACCTCAAAGAAAGAAAAAAAAAAGCCCAGATGTGCATTTTTGTGAGTACATGAACTTTATTTAAATAGTGATTTGTCATTACAAAAAAAATGAGTACATCAATTACACGCCTGATAAATATTTCACCATAATGTTCACATTAATCTTTTTTTTTTTTCTAACTGAGATCCTGAAATGTTCAAAGTGTCATTGTGTCGTGTTTACATGTGTGCTGGAATCAACAGCATGAAAGAGGTGTTTCACCGGGAAGAATTGAGCCCCTGTCAATGCTCCTCTAATAAAACCGTATAGAAAATAGGCTTAAGAAATGTCTGAGATTATAAGAGTCATTAACTGAACATTGAGATTATAACAACATTTAAGGATCTTAAGCAACTTTTGAACTACAGGACAAAATGTTTGTCCTCTGTTTAGCAGCGCTTGATGGGGAGATCATGATAATCTTCTTCCTGACTGAAAATCAAAATCGAACAAGAAAAAAAAAAAATCCCTCAGACCACATCCACTCCTGAAATTGTTTTCCTCTTTGGCGCTCTGCCTCTTTCGACAACAAGCTGGGTCCACATGCAAATCGTGATTCAAAGTGGCGTTGGGCAGAAGGCACTTGAATTTACATAGAAACTCAGCGACCTTGCTGTTTGCAGGATGAAGGACCCTGAGAGCAAGTCACCATCGGCCGACAGGATTTGCATGTGTGGTGGCAGTGGAGACCCTACACATGGAAACATAAACAACACGGGGCCTTTTGCATACGATTTGTGTATGAGGGGAAGTGCACGGCGTTGTCGGACAGTAGCTTGGGTAAGTCGGGCTCATGAGAAATTTAACCAAAGCTTTATGTAGTTGAGAACTAAAGTACAGTACACACACACACACAC
>JAQNCA010000021.1:4900688-4933113 GCA_029783725.1 Acanthurus tractus
TACACTGCAATACAGTTTTTGCTTATGAATCCTATTTTCTTGTTCATGAAAGTACCATTGATCTGTCTGAGATGTTAAAGCAATGAAATTTCTTTGCCTTATTGCATGAAATACAACCTACTTTGACAAGCAGATGCGAGTTACAGATACAGTTTCGAGGACAAAGATTTAAAGCTGATTGATGTCTAAAATAATTATTTCTAACTGGCCAAAACATTTGCATGAGTCATAAACATGCAGTTGTAGTTAGAGATTTAATTTCTGGAAATTTTATGTTGGATTTTTTATGGATCTTATTAGGATTCGAGCACAGGTTTCTATTTCTGTTCACCAACAGAGACTCCAGGAAGTTAGTGCCAGCTTACTCCCAGCCAAGAAATAGTCCGGCAAATAACCCTCCCATAAAAAAAGTGAAGTGTTTTACACTTAGGTTTTTGCACAGATTAAACAAACAACATAAAACATGTTAATTGGTGAGCTTTCGAGGTGCTGGTGGGTGGATTCTGTTACATTTGAAGAGAGCCAAGCTAGCTGTTTCCCATCTTTGTGCTAAGCTAAGCCAACCAGCTGCTGGTTCCAGCTTCATATTTAACAGACTGATGTGAGAATAGTATCAATCTTTTCGTCTAGCTCTCTGCAATAAGTGAATAAACTTAATTCACACATAGATAAACTTAGCGTTCTCTTAAATGTGTTGACTTCTGCTAGCTACAGATAACAAAGAAAAGGTTTTCCGAATCTATGCTGAACAAACAATGATAGCGATCATGCTGACACAGCGTTTTTAAATGGCTGTCAGCTGATTTTGCCAACACAAGAGTTGGTTTTCACATGTGATATAATATATGATCCCTCCTTCAAAAACCCTGCAGAACCTTTCCCCCAGTTCCTGTTGGGAACAGCAGGGGGTGATTGGTATGTTTGTGGCCAAATCGGCACCATGAGGAAACAAGCAACATCAGCACTTGCGCAATCTAGACCAGCACCCGCCCTGTTTGCCAAATTTAGCATCCTCACACCCCAGTTTCCATCTCAAAGATAAAGAAGGAGCTCAGAGCTCTCCATTTTGACAGTGAAGATGATGTTATATCTAATGTTGACCACTTTCTGGAGGTTCAAGATGGGAATTTCCACAAAGAAAGGATCTGTTTGCATCGCAGCCACAAGACAAAGAGTTTAAATGTAGAAGAGCTCTACACTGAAGGGAATGACTGCACTAGGTTTTTTAAAACGGACTCCTTCTTTCTCAGGCCATAAACTTATCAATCACTCCTCAAGGCCCACAAGTGGACAGTGTTCAGTGACGGCCGGCTGAGGGGAGGGTTAAATGGCAGAGACCCTGATTGAATATATTAAAGGCAGAATGAGTAGATCTCCCTAAAATCACTGCATAGACTCCTACAAAATTAATTCTTCTCAATCATGTGTGCAGAGTGTGTGGGCAGGACTATAAAAACACACAAACCAGGTGCCAGATGTTGTGCTGCAAGTCACTGTACTTGGAACTTGGAAATAAAAAATGACCTCCGACATGGAAAAGTGCAATAAAATGGTCATTTAAGTTGGAATGCCGAGTTGGAAACTAGGACATAGTGACTTGGAACCATCTATTTCGTACTTGCAATTGATTGCATGACAAGCACCATCTGAGAGGAAGTTTCTGGTGTTGAGTCTCAGAGAAGAGGCCAACTTTGAATGCTGAGTTAAAAAAAAAAGCAAAACCACAAATTCTACTCATTCTGCCTTTAAAATCCTCTTAGGATGTCATTTCTGTATTTAACAACTGGCCAGACATTGCTAATTTAGTTGAGAATTGCCTTACTCTTCCATTGTGTCTCTTATTTTTCTGTCTTTCATATTGAACATCAAGACAAAAATAAAAAAAAAAATTCATTTTTAGCCACATCTAAAATATGTCTTGTCTCAAATTCCTCGGAGTAAGTTTGCAATAGACGAATAAGTACACAACATATTATCAGTATCATACAAATATATATAATCCTCTATTATCTATGGATATAAAGAGGCGAGGCGTTAGCTAACCTCAAACATAGTACACAGTCAGTGGGGGGGAGTTAAGACCTACATGTGCAGATTTTCACCCCAGCAAGCTTTTCAGTTCAGCTCCCCTTGAAAAAAAAAACAAAAAAAATGAACCAAAAACAAAGCAGTCCATCACACCTGACCATATATATAAGCATTTATGCCATATTTTCCTGATTGGCAGTCATGAAGTGTGCTAGCTTGATTGGCAGGTTTTTAAAGACGATCGGGGCTCAACGGGTACGACCGGGTTTACAATCATTCATTCATTCATTGCTGTTGCTGCTGCTGTCCAGGTCTTTGCACTGCAGGTCCCCTTCGGCGTAGTTGATGCCGGGGATTTTCACGCCAAACCGGTCGACGCACCAGCAGATCCCCCTCCTCCGTCCACGAGACGGCTTACACTGCGAGGAAAGAGTCAACAGGAATGGATGAGATTCTTTGACAAAAAGATTTTATGTGTTACTCATAAAGCAGATAGGATCGCAACATAATAAATGATATGGCATGAAAGGGTGTATCCATACCTGTTTGCGCTTGAAGAAACCCTTCCTGTCACAGTTGGGGATGTACAGAGACAGAGCCAAGACCCTAGAAGTGTCCTTCATGCTTTGAATGAGATTGTCCAATCTTCTCCTGCAGGGTCCCTACACACACATACACAGGTGTGAATACCTGCATTATAGAAATGTATGTTTGTGCACCAGAAATGTGGTTAAAATGCCCTTGTAAGTTAGTGAAATGCACCAGAAATCAAGAAAAAAGCAGCCGGGAAATACCTCCACTAATGAGGACTTTAGTAATTTGGCATTTCACTCTGTTTACACCATGCTGTCATGTGTGAATGTGGCCCTGCGGGGCATCTTGGCTGATTTGTCAGAACTGGTCTCTCTATAAAGCCTGACCCAGCAGGAGGCAGAATCTGAGATTTTTCTGATTTAAAGTAAAGCAAACGTCTGTTTGTTTGCCAATAAACAAACAAAATATGTTTCAGCAAATCGTGCCAAATCTTGATGAGAGAAGCAAAAACTTCCCTCTGAGCTGAGTCAGTTTTTTCACTCTCATGTGCATCTCGCTAACCCCCCCCTCCTCCCCCGGCTTCACTTCACTTACAAACTCAGGATCCAGTTTATCCAGGCTGAGCGGTGAGAAGTCCAGGTTGCTGGTGGGTCCCAGCCTGGCCAGCTGCTTCTTGCGGTCCTTGGCCTGCTTCATGGCCTGAGCCTTCCGACTGCTGATGTGGTCTCTTCCATATATGGGCACCTTGGTTTGAGGTGGCACGGACTCTGGGATGGGTAGCATGGCGTCATCGTGAGATTCTCCGTCTGATGGAAGAGAAGGCAGAGGAGATCGTTATCATGCATGTGTGAGTTTATTAAGGGCACTTTGTAGGGTTTTCTAGTGAACTAACTTCTCACAAAAAATACATTGTGCATCCTGGAGGCCTATAAAAAAAGAGAGAAAGCATTTCCATGAAGAAAAAGCTGAAAGTTTTAAAAACTTCATTGTTTGCATCCATTAGTAGTTTTCATCTTCTCTGCTGTTTTCTGATGCTTTTCTGATATTTAATTAGTTAGCAGCTAAACTGAGGGTCACTGTATAGCATGCATGCAGTTCTAGCCCGATGCATTCAACAGGAGGGTGCACTGTGTTAAATCAGTGCTTGTGCATCTAAATATACATGTGCACATGCTCGTAGAGCATGAGATACAAACAAAATGAGGACAGCTCCAAAAGCTATTTTTCCATAGCACTCCTAGTGGTCAAAAACTGCACAGGAAGGCTTTAGAGCGCCAGAATTATGTAAACTAAGCTTGAGTCAAAAATGTGTCTTTAGCTTTTAAGCAAAACCATTTGCCCCTTGACTTTGGCCTAAAAAAGGTTTAAAAATGTTCCTTTTTATTTCTTACTTCTAAATGTGATAAATTTTCAAAGTGTTTATAAAGCTGCCAATTTAAAAATACTACTTTTAATTTGAATCAGTTGCACGGCTGCACAATTTTATATAAGCATTGGGGTGACAGCCCACAACTACAAAATGAAAGAAGTGAATGTGTATCCAACATGTCTCGGCTAAAGTCTGATTCTATCATGATCAGAGGAAATGCCTTTGGCAAATACAGTAGATAATTTTACCGGAACTTGACAGATTACAGACAAATCAAAATGAAATAACCATTGAGGCCAATTATTAGCAACAACTTAATGCCTGTAGGTGTAATATTAGTCCCGTGTGAACAGAGCTTCAAAGCATTTTTCTGTTGCTTTCAAGAGGCAGTTTGAAGACAAGTCCAAATCACTGCGATGGCTCCCACCTGTAAATGCACCCATTTGTGTGGCTTAAATGACAAAGTAAAGCTAAACTCATGAGGGCGCAGGAGAGGAGTGTCAAATTTGGGATGTCACAACATGACATGATTATTTCACGGCACCAGCTGAATGCTTATTTAGCACAGTTAGTGGCCACTGGCCAGCTTCAGATTGGATGTGTTGACATACAGGACAACACAGCCTACATTTATGGCAAGTCAGGTTGCCAGTTTGGGGTATATGTAGACCAGGGGTTTTAAAACTTTTATAGCCCGTGACCTAAATGAGATATTTAGTCTCACCCTGGCACCCAGGCCCATGAAAACATGCTATTACACTTGTCATGTGGCAAGCCACCAGAAACAGCCGCAGCCCATTTTGGGTCTCAACCCCCGCAGAAGCCCTCATGTACATGCATCTTTCATCCGTGCAAAAATACAGCTCTTTGTTAAGTTTTGGGGAGTCGCACACAGTTGCACAAACCTCAGCGCTCACCCCTCTCCCTCGTCCCACCCTCTATTCATATGACCACAGCGAGTGTGTTGAGGCCAGAAGGAGCAGCTGCGGCTTTCTTTCTTTTCCTTCATTTATAGCTTGAAACATGCATTAGCCTTGTATGTGTCCTAAGCCACAGCTGGCCCATTTCCACTGCTGTGTCACGCACTTGTTTCCGTTTTGGCAGATTGCAAATTCTGCATATAAACCCCCCCCCCCTTCCATTTCAGCGCTGACGTGATCGCTAAGCTACTAAGCTAACTGGGCGGTGAAACAAGGTCACCGCCACGTTGCATATAACGCTTAAAGCCTCCCAAGCCCCTCCGCAAACCCCCCCACCCCCCCCAGTGATCACGATGAAGATCAGGATGATGTCATCGGTCCACATGATGACAGGTTAATGGAAAAAAAAGCAAGAGATTCCCCCCATCACGCAGTTTCCTGCTGACAGGAAAGCTGCAGCAGATCAGCAGTCAGTGTGAGTCCAATCAAGTCCTCACTTGCTAATCCTCCAGCTTGTCTAATCTGACCTGTGCTGACTGATCACATCTTTCATTTTCTTTATTCCTCTCCCTTTTCCTCATGTTTGAATTGTGAGGCATGGTGATCCTGGAGAGTTCCATCCCTGCAGAAGAAGTTAGTGACTCCCTTCTTGCTTCTTTCCTTCTTTTTTTTTGCTCTTGATAAGGAGTTGCCTTCCTCGCTATAACTGGAAAATCAATGTGAGGCGATCTGCATGGTCGATGTTGCAAAGGCATGACCATAACTTGTTGCATAATGCTGCATGGACGAGCTTAGTTGTTTTAACAGCTTTGAATGACAGCTTGCGTCATGGTTTTCTGATCTCCGACACATGATAAATGTGCAAAATGAAACACTTACTTACACTTGACAACGTGATAAAAAAATATACCTTTTCATTTCATTTCATCACATTTACTAGATCTTCCACAGTGCCTCAAAAAGTCTAGTTTTTTGGTTTGGCGAGGTGTGTGTTTATCAGTGTGCATACGTATTTCGGTTTAATTTATGTGTTGAGAGAGCGCCCAGCAGGAGATGTGTGGAGTTAATGGAGAAGCTGGCTGACGGGCAGACAGATGGGGGATCAGTAACCCACGCTCAGCCTGCATTCTGCTGAATCACTGCACAGCCTGGGCCTGCCTGCAGCGCCGAGACGGAGAGTGAGGGAGAGGAGGAGGGAGAGGAGCGGGGAGACGGATGAAGAGACCAGGGTGGGACTAACAAAGAGTGGTGGGAGGGGAGCAGAGGATAGTGTGGGAAAGTGTGGAGAAGGGAAGGGGAGATGAATAGAAGATTGGGAGGTTTTTTCTCTGGTTGTACAACAATTTCTGAGATGCAGAGCTTCTCTGAAGGCTGAAATTATCTTAATCTGATTGAGTGAGTGAAGCCAAAAAAATTCTAGAGCAAAATTTAATGGTGAAAAAGAATCCTGATCCATAAAAACAATGAAAAAACAGGCTGTAAATGTCAGTTTGCTGATGAGGAACAAGCTTATCTTTCAGGAGCTTAATTTGAATTTGACACTGATAAGTTTGAATGCTTCCTCCTTTTCTTATCTTCTGCCTTTTGTAACTGGACTTCACTCTGACGCTACTTAGCCAGAAAAACTGTGGTTCTCTGCCTCAGCCCACAGAGGTTTAACACAGCCAGTGGGATTATTTATGTTTCCAGAGTGGCTTTGCTTCCACACTAAAACTCAAATCTGCAGGAAAATAAAGCATGAGACAGAATGGAAAGGGTGAAACTGAGTAGGGGGGGAAAGAAGAAGAAGAATAGGGTGGAAAAGATGAAGAGGGACAGTAGCCAGGCAAGGGAAAGAGGAGAAGAGGCAATGTGGTGGGAGAGAATAGAGAGACGGAGACAAAAAACTGGGTTAGGTGTGGGAAAAGGCACAGGTGGTGGATGAAGAAAGGTGGAGGACAAAAAGAAAAAGAAAGACAAGAAACTGTAGAGGAAGGGAAGAGGATAAAATATGATTTCACACCTTAAAAAGAGTAAATGCAGGAGCCACAAGTCCACATTTCCCACACAGATCTCCACACAGAGCTCCCCAGCAGACACAGTCATTGTCCCTGAGCTGCCATTCAAAGGAGCCAACTAGGAGCCTCCACCGTGCACCACCTGTAATCTTCTCCCTTGTTTTATGTCAGCTGAAGGGCCCCGAGGCGACGGGGCCACTCACACGCAAACCACCCCCCCACCCCCCCACTGATTTACAGCTGGCAGCCTCACAAGGGCCTTTCAGAGCGAGCTGACAGGTTGATTGGCACTCGGCACCAATTGTTGACAGAGTTCGCGGGGTCAAGGCGCACAGGGGGCTTTTGAGTCGTGTGCCTAGGTAATGACAGGTGTCAGACCACCTTAAAGAGGGTTGTGAGTTGACCCACATCAGCCTCACAGGCTCCCAAAGACACAAGCAGACAGGAGGGCACCTATAGGCTCACTTCAGCCTCTTTTTTAACCCACATAGTAACGGGAAAAAATTGCATATTGGGTTAAAGTTTTACGACAGGGTGTGAAATAGTTTACCATTGCATCACTGTCTGACTCTGTGTGTGTGTGTGTGTGTGTGTTTCATTTAAGGGCTTCATTGAAATTTAAATTCCTGCTTTGATAGGTGAGGAGTGACACCTCTGTGCTGCTGTTTGCTGTTTCTTTGCACGGAAGCCTTTCAGATCTTTAAAAACAAATGAGCTGACATAAACACACAAGTATTAAAATTATTGTTTAACAAGGCAGACAACTACATATTAAATGCTGTTATTTGACTTTCAAGTCGCACAGTAGAGTATAATTGGAGGAGAGAAGATAAAAGATGGTTCACACTAAGTTGGATGAATAAAAAATGAAACTGCCATAAATTAATGACTCAATTAATTCAGTTAAGTGATGTTCCATTAAAGTCAGTGACCTGTTAAAGCGTAATTACAGCCTCTGCGCTCTGAATCAGTCATCTCTCCGCAGGCCTACCTTTTGACGGATGCAGCAGTTTATACAGCTTCTCGTTCCTGCACACCCCCCGGCCGTGCAGGAGCGCGTGCAACGGCTTCTCCTCGCCGTTCTTGGGCAGGCAGCGCAGCCCGCGCGTGCACGGCCCGGTGTACACGCCGCACGGCTGGCCTTCTTCGAGCGCGCACGTCAGGCAGCAGCCGCAGCCGGGCTCCTTTACCAGCTGACAGGCCATCGGTACCGGCGGACACATGGACTGGGCTTTCTGATCGCACGGCTGGCACGGCACGTACGACGCGCCGCAGCAGGTTAAGCACAGCAGGGGGACAACCAGGAAGGAAACACTCAGCAGCATGGTGCGCTTCTTGTCTAAACTGCAGGCTGTTTGACTGAAACCGCAACGATTATCAACTGTATCTTGTGGTGAATCCTTTCTTTGTAAGAGGTTTGAGTTCACACATCAGGGGCTTGTTGCATCCACAGGTGCCTTGCGCGCTCCCCAAAGAAGCAAATGTCACCGCATCCAATGCTCGCAATCCACAAAGACAGTCACTCTGCTCCCTCTGCGCTGTCCTTTGAAATTAAAAAAGATTGAAAAAGAAAGATCCAGTTACCGGTTATCTCTCCCTTCAGTGATGCCCGGTGCCGTTTACGCGCAGGCTGCTCGTCTCCAAACGAGAAAGAAAGAGCCAGATTCCGGCTGTCGCTCTCTGTGTAGGTTCTTTAACCCGCACGGTTTGTGAGCTAAATGTATAATCTGTGGCTTTGAGCTTGCCTTTTAAAAAAGAAACTGCCAGAGGCGAAGCCTATAACGATGGGTATGTCAAACAACGTTTGGAGGGGGAGGCGCACTTGTCAACTCTGCGCGCTGCGATGCTGATTTCACAGGGCGGGTGCTGGCATGCCTCCAGATCTGCCAGATACGAGACGATGCTCCTGAAGGCGACTGAATAAGACCTTGTCTCCCTCTCTCTCGCTGCAGAGTGGCCGTTCAGTATTCCCAGCTTCATGAAGGCAAAATTATTGTTGTGCTCAAGAACAAGGCAGATCACTTCTAACGCGAGCGAGCTTCAAAGAGGACTCTGTAAACTTCATTTCAATTGCTGAAGAGGTTATTTGAATGACTGCCAGTCAACTTTCAAACCATGCGGCCAGATTTAGAAGTCTTTTTTTTTTTTTTTTTAGGAAAAAAGGCTGTTTCAGAGTATACAGATCTCTTTGGAAAGAGTCAGAAATAAACATGATGCCTTTACTGCAAATAAAACAGAGACAGCTTGGAAGAAAAACTAAAAGATGTGACAGAAAGTGACGGAATTAATTACGATGAGATGCTTGTTCTGTTTTTGTTTTAAGAAAAATGTTTTTCAGGTCAATAAAACTTAATGGCCTGCAAAGATGCAGATTAAATTGATCTTTTTTAAAACTAAAATTTACACAAAGTGTTTCTCGGCCCCAAGTGTGATTTTTTTTTCTTTTCTAAACTATTTCCAGATAAAAATAAAGTGATTTTTTTTCACCCCTTTCCCTCGGTCACAGAAATCTCGAAAACAAATATAGACTCTCTAAGTTTCCTGCTCAAATTGATGAATGAGGACTTTGTGGTTAAACTGAACATTAATGATGTTCAATCTTCATTATTATTTCGCAGACTTGCTGATCCCTCACTTTGCTGCACTACATACAACACTTAAATTCCTAGTTTGATCACTTGATCCCAGAAATGTGATGTTCAGGCTTGGAACTGGTCTCGCTCTCTGCTAGTCGAACTGGAAAAAAGCAGAAATCCCAGATGCTGATCTACTTAAAAAGCTAAATACTTGTTCGACATAACCTCCTTGGAAGACGCAGTCAGATACTTATGTTGACCACAAACATGGTCTTGTTCCCCTGTGGAGCTGCCAGATGGATACATAGACTCCACTACACCCTAACATGTGTCATTTTCTTCATTCTTTGTCTATAACAGAAACCTTTTAATGAAATTTGACCGTGTAATGGCACCAAATATGCTTATTATATAACAAAACTTAAGGCTTTCAAAGTTATGGGTGGGTTCCTGCTTGTGAAACAAGAACGCTTTTATAATTCCCCTCAGATATCTTTGGGTTTGTCTCTTTTGCCAAAGTACTGTAGCTTTAAATATTTGTGCGATGCTGTCTTAACCTTAACAAATGTATTCTCCAAAGACCTGCCCAATGACTCGCTGTTCAAGGTCCGGATCGGGGCAAACCGCCCTCAGACTGACCTTATTTTATGACTCGTAGAGGTCAGTGTCCAGCGAGATAAGTGGCCAGCTCTCGTGGAGTGTAACTGAGTACAGAACGCTCATAATTCACTTGATGTTTTGGCAGATTACAATATATGTCTGAGGATTGTAGACGATCAGCATGTTTTTGTTTTTAGTAAACAGAGTCCCTGCAAAGTCCAAGAGGAGTTAACATAATACTTTTGACCCTGGTCATGTTCATCCTCTTGGAGCAGGCTGTCATCGCTGTGTATAATTTCCTGATTATTATTTGCTTTTATGTACCTCTTGTTTACATCCTGCTGTTCTCCAGCATGATTTTGCACTTTGAGTGGAGCTTTGGTGTGCAGTGATGGGATAAATCCAGTTTTAGATGTTTGTAATGTCAGTCAGGACTGAAACTGACCTTTAAAAACACACTGATCAAAGCTTTTTATTCACTGTCTCTTGTTTCATTTCCTCTTTCATCCTTCCCTCCGCTTTCTGAAACTGTGTCGGCAAACTCTGTTCAGATCACCTGACCCTCGTTTGCCCTTGACCTTTGCGCCGTATCAGGTGTCAAATGACGTCACATGTGGCGGAAAGGTCAGCGTCGCCCACGTAACCCTATCATTTCCCCATCTACCTGCTCCGATGTGAAGAAAGAGCCCCATTCAGGTTGCAAACCTATGCAACGCATCTGTCTCTCGCAGGTTCCAACCAAAAATCCCTCTCAAAGACCCTCCTGAGACTTTCCTCCACATATATGATTCATAAATTGATGATTTATGACCCAGAGGCATATTGGCAATCCTAGCATGTCTACAGTTGTTTTTTTTTTTTTTTATCCAGATGTGAGACATGGAGGAATTGTGGTCCAAAGACCGCTAGGGTTCGTAAACCCCCGTTGCTGTGTCTGTTAAGGTTGGGTTTCCTGTGTAGTTTGGGTCTGAGTCAGTTGTTGTATATGGGCCATATGATGTACAGATGGTGCATGAAGCCGCTCTGGATGGAGGTGCATGGTTTGGGATTTCCTTTGAAATTTAGCCCAGGACTTAAATATGTGCTGAGGTTTCACTGTCAGGTTTGTGGGAGGTTTTAATGGATGTCTATATTAGCATGTGTAAGTTAGCAAGTCGTCAGTACATAACTTTGATTTTGGATTCTTGTACATTAACGTCAGCTAAGTAAGAGTTATATCCCTTTGCTCCTCTTAATCCAGTGTTGCTGTAACTCGTTGAGAAGCCTCCTGTGACGACGCTACAATTCAGGGGATAAACTGAGTAATCATGGTTCAGCTCGCAGGCAACATGCACTCCAAAGACCTTGCACACTCATCCTGCAGGTGTTTTCACTTATTGTGGCTGATTGGAGCTCTTCTCTGAACAATGTGGTCTCACTTGACATCTCCTTGACTCTCCCTGTTAGCTTTAGTGCACCTGCTAGCATGGGACAAATTACTCCATTATTGTTCTTGCTACGAGTTACTGATGTAATTCTCAGTCTGGTTGCATCAGCGCTAAACCAGAGGAGAGGCCTAATTAGCCAAGTTAACTAGAAACACCTTTAAGTCTTTAAGTTTTGCACATGCTACGATAATTAGAATGAATTAGACAAATTTGATTTGGATGACAGGACATGCCGAACCGCAGGAGTCATACAGCTGCCAATCCTAAAGTCAACTGGATAAACGTTTCAGAAAAGAAACAATGGACGAACAAACAGACTGAAATTCCTTCCATTTTAGTTAGACAATGTTGCGCCGATGTTTTCCTTTTTGTTTTAAATTTGTTTAATTGAAAGATTTTTTGTAGTATTTTTCATGTTTTAACAATAATAGTGTTATCTAATCCTCTGTTGGATGGACAAATGTTTGTCATGGCACCAAAAATGTGTTTTAGTTTTAGTAAAAGTGATGTGAACTTGGATAAAATGGATGCAGGCATGAGTAAAAATAATCACGAAAGACACATTTTTAGCTATTGCAAAAGCTTTTCCTGCAGATTCTCAGGAGATTTCAGTTCTTTTTCCTCACAGAATTCACGAAGGCTACAATACTGTTCAAGTCGTCCATTTTTTTTGCCCCTCTCATCTTGTGATCCCCCTACTTTTTCCTCCATTTTTCATGTGCCTCTATCTGCAGCTTAGCTTTCATATCCTGACCTACTTTATCCGTCAAGAGACACTGAAGCTGCTGCTGCTGCTGCATCTGCTCTGGAGGAGATAATGGAGCCAACTTGAGCGATGTCTGAACGGAGCGAATGATCAAAAGCCGAGAAAAGAAGCAACCTCAGCACAAAATGGTGCAGAGCGGCGATACAATCTATTGGAAACAGCGCTCGAGTGTCGTATTTCTCCTCAGCTGCAGGACCCCGGGCTAACGTGCTGCATTACAGGAGAGAAAGAGTATGCCAGACAATGAAGTAATCCTTCTGAAAGTGATACCTTGAAAGCCTGCAAGACGTATCCTTGGGTTGGAAGTGGGTTTTTTTTGTCCCTCCAACATTTTAGTCAGGTGGCAAATCATACATCAAGGCAGCCAAAACCTACTTCATAACATGCATGTACCTGCCAACAATACAATGTGAAAAAGACAGAGATTTTTGGGGTCGCGACCAAGTGGCCAAGCCTTAACACCCCCGCCCATGTAGAACACCACACCACAGACTAATAAAATTAATACAAGTATGTGAAAGTTTAATGACCTTTGTTTAAAACTGAATTAAGTTTAAGTTTATCTTAACTGTGCCGGTGAGTCACCTGTGTCTCGGTGTCAGGTGTTCCCCTCTGCACCTTCATGGCTTGTTTGTGTTTAGCATTGTTAGCCTGTTTGGTAACATTAGGCTTCCCACAATGCTCAAAGTCAACTTGAGACATCTTATAAACTTAACTGCAAAACTGGTCGACAAGAGCAGCAGGTGGATTGGAGCATCATCACCTTCAATGAAAGCACCGATATGAATTTTGCAGTCAGTTTATTTTTTAACTGCTTTTCTGATGATCATGAGTTGCAGAGAGCCGGAGGAATATGTTGCGATGAACAAAAAAAGAAGAATTTGGTGAAGACTTATTGCTCCTTTGAGATCATCAATTATGTGATCACAATTCCTTCTGGATGAGGAGGTGGGAGAGCCAGAAGCAGACCTTCATCGTGCTGGAGCAACTACACATCCCATCTTGTATGTTAGGGGTTGCACAATGTCTACAGGCAAATAAATAAATTCCAAAAAATCAAAAAATGTGGGTTTCTTACCAGAAAGGCGATAAAAAATTGGATGCACTGTACTGACACTACAAACAGTGCTTTTGCACAATTGGTTGGCTTGTAATTGCTACCAGTTATCACTCCAGCTGCATGTAGCTTGATGTGGATCATCTGACGACCAGTCGCTGTGACTGATGTGCGCCATATGACACAGTCAGAGTTTACTGTAAGCGACAAAGCCGAGCAAACCGCTGGAAATGTGCTGAGGCAGCACGCGTTGCCCTCCCCCATATACTCTTTCTCTCTCTCTCACACACACACACACAGATGGAGTCAGTTCCCAGAATACTGTAAGCACTTGATTTTCAGAAACAATTAGAGGAGTCCATGCTGCATAAACTGGGGCAGAAACTCTGAGGGATGGGAGGGTGTCTGTGTGTTTAGTGGGAATTACAGGTGGAGCTCATGGATGCTGACCTTTGTATGTTTCCCAAATGGATTCCAAGAAGATTTCTGAGAAAGGCTAATGACAAAGATATACTGTATTTCTTAAGCAGGCTTAATGACTGTTTAAGTACAACAAAGTGACATTTTCATGTGAATAATTGTCTTGTTCCACACAGGAAGTGTTGCATTTTGAGTCTCCGGCATCTTTAGCAGTGTTTGTTTGGAATAAATAGATGAGTATGAGCAGTGATCGAGTTCAAGATCAAGTTTCATCAAGGGAAAATCCCAGAAAAAAAAAAAAAAAAGACGTCTGTGTTGTGGCCACACTGTAAGATTTCCATTTAATATAAAGGAAGTGAAGTGCAGGAAGGCCACATTAGTCACTGCAAAGCATCTCTGACTGCATGTGATTAAAAAAATAAAAACAACAACCTACCATGTTGTTTACGGGCCGCAGTGAAGATACAAAACAAATCTTGTGCCAATGTATTTTTTTTTTCTTTTTTCTGGCAAAAAATGACCGTTTACTGTAAACCGCCTTGGCTGCGGTCACTCTGATTCACAAACTTGATAGGATGACAATGCACTTTTATTTCCATGACAAAGCAACTGCAGCCCCTGACACCAAATTACACATCGGGCAGCGCATGTTTGGGAAATGCAGACCACAAATCAGCAGATTGCAACGATCTGCATGCAAAACTGTAGTGCAATGTTAGAGGAGGATAAACAAGCGGGAGCGAGGTGTTTAAAGAGCGCTGCAGGCTGCAGGGTTCGGCGAAGGAGGAAGCAGTACGTGAGATGGCAGATTGGTTAAAACCCTGTCAGCACATCTGTGTGGCCCTGGCAACTGTGTATTGGACAAAGGCAGATAATTGGATCCAGATGCTGGAAAAGTTTTTGGTGTGCCTGTAACATGCCGATTCTGTTCAAAGAACAAGTGCTTTCTTCTATGAATTTGAGGAGCCTCAATATTCAGATCTTTCGGCAAATCGTTTATCTTTCGAAAAGTGAGCTGCGTTTAAATGGCTAGCAGTGAAGACAAATTGTGTCATGCGGTCTTTTTCTCAGAGGGAGGCAGCTTGGATCCATAACAAATATGCTGACATGCTGTGAGAACATCTCCATCAGCTTTTAACTCTCTTTAAGTCCAGTATTTCAAATACTTATTTTCTAATACATGTTCAAAAACATACTCTTAAATCTTCTGTGTTTTCACCAAAGAATAAAAAGCTTGCAATGCCTCTTGGCAAAAGATCTACTCTGAATTAGATTCAGGGCAGGGCACAATGACCTTGCCATAACACCTGCAAAGCGCAAAGTTAGAAACAAGCAAAACATTTCTTGGAAAACAGGAATTTGGCCGACTTATATGAAAATGCTTTCTCAGAATTTGCGGCTTCTACTCGTCTGCAGCGTGGCATGCAGAAGATCTCCCAAGAAAATACGAATGAATTTGGCGGGAGGAGGCTCCCTGAGGAATCGCTGTGATTTACAGCCCTTGTTGTGGGCCTGAGCAGTTTGAACTTGTGGTCACGCTGTCCTTCGCTTTGTTGCTTTCCCATTGGCGTCGGCGCATAACGCAATGAAGGATGGTTAGGTTTTTTCTGTCGAGGGTCTTTCCCAGAATAAGTAAGTCCCGCTGTGGTTTTCAGGGTCATTGTGACTTGGACAGGCTAAACTCAGTCCTCACTCACTCCTCTGGTGCATCATTTGTGTCAGTGTGTCTGCACATAAAATGTTTCCTCGCAGACGAAAACAGATAAAAAGTATGTTACGAAAGTATTCAAGAGTATGCTCGTGCACACACCCAAATACAGCCACTGCGGGATTATGGGTGAGTGGTTTTCAAAAGGCATGAAATAGACCTGAACTGGCTGACAATTAACATTTAATAGTCATTTTTGTGCAAGTGCTTGTTTGTGTGCAAGTTTGGCTGCAGCCTGATAATGACAGTGACCGAGGGATTTGCTGGGAATGAATTGGGAGTCCTATTTTTTGCTTTTAGTTATTAAAAGTTGAACATAAAAATTAAATGTGGACTCAGTGGTTAGGTACAGCCAAGTGCCAAATCTCAGCTCTGAGTCCAGTACAGAGCATTGTACAGAGACGGGAGCATGTCTGGTTTAATGTGACTCCCTGCAAACTGCAGTTTATTCTCATGCAATTTTAACTTTGGGATTAGGTTTAGGTTTTAGTTTAACAGACAAAGACCTCACAAGACTGAAAACTGCAATGACCAAATGTCATCTTGCAGCAGAAAATGGAGCAACTTCACCTCTGGATGTGTGATGAAGTAAAATCTGGGAAAATCTATTTACTCAAAGTTATCTATAATTTAGTTATTAATCCTGAGATTAATCCATGATTACCCTAATCATGTTTCATGATTGTGCATTAAATGATCTCTAGTAGCAGTATTTTTGAGGTCTTTAACCTTGTGAGCCAGAGCAACAGAGCAGGTGTGTTTTTCTCCTGTTCCTCCACTTCTTTTGAAATAGTTTGCATTGTTTTTCACTGATTCTCAAAGACGAAAAAACTTTTTGAGCCATAAATAATCTCTGCTTTCCAACTGTCCTAGCAGAAAAACAGAAAAGCTGCAAAAAAAAGGATGAATGGGAATAAGAAGGTGCTCCCCATGCATCATGTAGACCATACAAGCCAAGGTAATATCTCATATTGATCACTGCTCAGCAATCTTCACATATTTGGCAACATGGATGCTTATATATATAGAATATTGTTGTTTTTGATATGCTGGGTGTTTTTAAATAATTCCATGCTGGATGCAATGTGAGTATTGAATCTTTACTATTACCTGGACAAAGTGTAAGTGCAAACATTGTCGATGTGAAGGTCTTTTTGTGAACCCACAACCAAAACTAACGTGAATCCCAGTTCATTATAAACAATAAATTTCCCCGCAGCCTCAATCCTTGCACTGATTCCAGCCTTAAATAACCCGAGGCTACATCTTTACAATGTAGGACTTTGTGTCCTCCCATCAGCGCAATAAAGCAACTGAGTGCTCGAGTTAATCAGGTTGGTTCCTGTCTCGATTAAGCCAGAGTAATTTGGTTCGAAATAGTTGAATCATTCATTGAAATCTGCTGACGAGGGAATGCTCGCACACCGCGCTGCAACCTTTAATCAAGCAGTAAATATGTCAGGTTTGAACGCTCATAAAGCAACACCCCTAATTTAAGTTTGTTTGACTATACTATGGTATTATATAGGGGGTAAATCCTTCGCCTTGACTCAGAGAAAAGAATGTGCCTCAAAACAGAAGAAGTGCGCTTTGGGGGAGATGCAAAGTGAAGCTCTTTGCCCTGACACAGACATGTTTACACTCCTTTCACTCACTTTGCTGCTTTTTGCAAACATATGCTTCTGCAAAAACACCTTTTTTTAAAGACATTTTTTCTCTACAAGCAAGTGAGTTTTAGATGCAGTTTGACTGCTTTTAAATATTTTCAAGAATCAAGTTTCATTTTTCTTTCATTTATTGATCCAACCAGCCTCATTTTGTCTTGTTTCCAGATACAGACACTTATTTTTAGAAAGAAATCCTCCAAAATGTTGATTTTATTGGAGACATGTTAAATATTTTTATTGCACTGGATAGTTTTTCAAAATTTCATGAAAATAAAGCTGCCAGAACTTTGTTTTAGACAAAAATGGCTTGATAGAATGGGGATTTTCTGCAGTGCTCAAAAGTCAGAAATCTTATATCACCTCCGCTGTGGGTGTGGGCTTGTATAAACAGTGGTTCACAGTGGTTTTACCCCCTCAGAGATGAATTATCTTCAGAAATTTTGCCCTGTGCATAATGATGTGTTTGTATGTGGAGAATCTGGGCTCGGAGTACAATCCAGTGGTTTTTTAATGAGGCTGGCACAGCTTGCATCAGGTAAGTCATGTGAACAATTCAAGAAATCCTGCTTTCGTCAGTGTCCTTGGGGATTTTGCATTGCAATGTGAGAGGCCAAGGAGACCAGCATGATAAAAGGGACAAAAAAAATAAAGCTTTCCGTGTGCATTGCAGATTCCTATCAGAGGTGCTGAGCTTGTCAGTTCCGCATTTTTGGATGCCAAGATGCTGAGATTGTGCACTGATGGGAATCATGGAAATGTGCACGATGAGCGCTGTCTCCAGTAAGAAATAAAAACAAAAACACAAAAACTACCTGTCTCTGTGTCAGTCTGCCACCCTGTTGAAAATCTGTCAAGTATAAGATACGTGCAGTGCAGCAGCTTCCAAAAGTCAGCTGGACTGAAGCTCTTGTTCTCATATTTGGTAATCTCTGAGCCGCTGCCAGGGCCGTGTCTCTTTCTAAGACATGTGATACCGTAACAGGAGGGCATTGTCAGGCTGAACTGAGTCAGAGAATATTGCTGCTTGTGTGTTTCTGTCTCCAAAATGCTATTGAGTGCACATATTTGCCGGTGAATGAGAGACACACTGTGGTTTTGCGTTTCATGAGCTGAGTCGCTGAGATCTGAAGAGATAGAGACACTTTCGGTGGGTGAGATGTTTTAAAGAGAGGGGGGAAAGGAAGGTTGCATGGCACCAATGAACATGGTGAGCAATGGGAATAGACAAAACAAGGCTGAAGATAGAGGATCGAAAGTTTAAAACCACTTTCCAAAGAATTTCGATTTGGAAAAAGTCAAATCTGTCATAGTTTTTGCTTCCACCTTTTAATTTCCTGCAGAGTTACATTGCATGTTTTCAGCTTATAGGACCATAGAAGGCAAAGCTGCATAATTAGCTTAGCGTAGCATAACTGGAAAAATGGGAAATCACAGGTCTGACTTGGTCCAAAAGCTAAAGACTTATTTTTCCTGAATCTTAATGCTAAGCTAGGCTAACTGGCTGATGGTTGCAACTTCATATACACTGTACAGGCACTAGAGAGGTATCAATCTTCTCAGCTAACACTTGCTGAGAAAATTAATAAGTGTTTTTCTAAGAAAACTGAAAGACTGTTAAAAAAAGAGCTGGACAAGCTGATTGCAAAATAAATTTTAATGTTTTATTGTTTTTGTGGCTCTAGAATTAAAATAATCCATCTCCACACTTAAAACTTCTCCAACTGGCCTAATTCTCTCAACCCGCCTTTTACTCAAACCATCAAAAGCTGAACTGCTGCAGTCTGCCTTCATCTGCAAAGAATAACAATGCAAAACAAACCTTTCACTAAGCTGTCACTGACACGTCTTAATTCGCTACAGTCTTGATTTAATGACATGTCATAAGTGCGCCTGAGTCACTCTTCTTGGCGTTCTTGGCGGAGATGAGGCTCTTACAATCACACTGGGGAGTTGATGGAAATCTGTCAGAGGGATGAGCCTCTTTCCTCACTACACATACAGAGCCGCTCTTGTTTTAGCCCTAGCCGGATGTGTGTCGTGTGCATGTTGATGTTTTGGCCATTGTGCAAAGCGCTTACTCTTTCTTTAAGATTTAAATGGTTGAAAAGTAGTTTCTTCCACTTTCTAAATACAGTAGTTACAGTGAATTTTTGCTTACGTAAGGCTGGTGCAAAGATAAATCAGCCAAATTCATACGTGACATCTTCACCTGGATCCTCCGTGTGCGTGAGAGGCCTGCAGTTTGAGCTACACTAATATCTTAAGAGAGCTTTTTGTTGTAGTATATTTGCAAAGCGAGAGTCTTAAACCCTTCCAGGATTATGGCTTTAGACAGTAGTATTTCTCAGGGATTATGCTGCATATACTGCTTGCACTCCTCTCGATGCCAATTCACATAGAGCTCAAGCCAAGTCAGTGAACCCACTGACATTAGATAAGGCAGATGATGTGAATAAGAGAGACAATTTAACCTCATACCTTTTTTATACCAAGAATGTTGGGAGGGATCAAAGCTTAATTTTTAAGACTCATGACATCTGTGACTTTAAGATTTTCTCCAAATTTGGAGATACATGCTTTTACTGGGTAAGAATGTGCATACAGACTGTAATCTTGAAAGTAGTTAGTAGCTAAAGGTGTTAAATAAATGTTGTGCAGTAGAAATATAAAAGTTGCATAAAATGGATATACTTGAATAAGGTGCAAGTATCATGCAAATGTACTTAAAAGGTGCAGTGTGGAGGATTTAGTGACATCTGCAGGTGAGGTTGCAGATAGCAACCATCTCAATACCCCTCCGTTTGTCCATTCCCTTCCAAGTGTGTAAAAGAGTTTGCGGTGGCTGTAAAACTGAGCAAAAAATGAGAAAAGCCCACTCTAGAGCCTGTGTTTAGTTTGTCCACTCAGGGCTACTGTAGAAACATGACAGTGCAACATGGTGGGGTCTGAGGAGGAGGACCCTCCTCCACAGTCTTAAAGTAATAAAATGCTTCTTATTTTCAAGTGATTATACACTTATTTATTATTACACACATATTGATATTGCATTAAATGTCTAACTTATTGTGCAAAAAAGCCGCCCCAAATCCTACATATTGGACTTTTAAGCACAGCACTTGATTAAATGTTCTTTGTTACACTCAACTACAAGCAAAGAATAGTCGGTGAGATGGTGGGAATTCAGTCTTCTGCACAAGGGCACTTCAGCGGGGCAAAGCCTTGCTGCCACAGGGGCCTGAACCTGAGTTTTCCGCAGTGGAGGGACGCTCTCCCCACTGCCTCCATCCAGCTGATCCAACTCAACCACGGCTGGCAGAGAAGCGAAATTTCCGTCTCTCTGTGTTTGCAAACCAGCTTCCTTCCCTGGCCAAAAGACAGAACAGGCTGCTATTAATTACAAAGAAATATTATCCTCTTACGGGAGGTTCGCAACAACACTAGTATCCAAAGCAAACAGATACGGTGTGCTTGGAAGCTTGGTGCCTTGTACAGCTGCCATGCCAAATCCAGGCCCACAGATCCTCTTACAGCAGATCAGAGAGAGAGGGAGGAGGGGGGGTTTGTTATCTGCATTCTGCAGCATCATAATTCCCATTTCATCCTCACTTCTTGACTCCAAAACTGATAGGAAAGCAGAATGCAAACGTGATTTTATTGTATTCCCTTTTGTAGTGTCCAACTTTTACAATCTGCAGCGAGAAAAAGTTATTTGAACAAACTTCTGCAGGATCAGAGGAATCTGATTGCATGAGTGCGTGGTAAATACTTTCCAACACACGGCGTGATAGCAGATGGTTGTGTGGGAGGTTGTAAGTTTTTAAACATGCATAACACCATATCAACCCTGCAAAACAGCGCGGGAGGAAGAGGGAAAATTGCATTCATTACACTCAAGATGTTACATTTTGTTGGAGGAAGCAATGCCAAGGTCAAGAACCACTGAGATGTAATGATAAAGCTTCATTTTTCCATCAGGTGGTCCTTTGCAAATACTGTTGGACTAAAAACATGATGCATTCATGGTATTTTAATTACATTTTTACATCTTTTCCAAACTTTTTGCAGGCACAAACTGTCAAAAGTATTTAAACAGATCACTCTCATTTAGCTTGAAATGAAATCAGTTACTGAAGCTCTGCAAAACTTTTAATTTACAGTTTGAACCTGCAAAGCCAGAGCCCCTCGACATCGTCTCACAGTATTGTACATAAACACATCGTAAATAGCCATTATTCTCTTGACATTACATGCAAACTGTAAGGAAAGATCATCCTGTGTTAGAATGATGAATGAGGCTAGACTGTGTCGTTTTGACTGCAAGGTTCAGGAGCAGATCTGTTTGTGGAGTTGTGTGTGAGAGGGATGATACCCAATGGGCTTTTTGAGTGACAGTCGAGGTACAACACACTGCTGCTGTTTTTGTGTGCACAGAGGATTTGTGCGTCCCAGAAGGCTTTCAGGATGATTCCTCAGTGCAGAAACTCTCACGGCTTGCTGCTACGCTAACATACACTGCTGACCTTGTTGGATATAATGACAGTTCCAGCTCACAGGCTTCGTGCATGCATGTTTTACTTTGAAGGCATTTGGTTTTATTGACTGCATGAAGTTAAAGCAACTTTACTGTTACACAGAACATTTGAAGGAGCTAAAACTGCATGAAACAAGTGTGGCAACACTTTATTTTAAATGTCACATTATATTCTAATGATTTCCTGAAAAATAACTTGGAAAGAAAGTTTTCCTGGAAAGACCAACAGTATTTGATCTGGCATTAATCACAGAGAAAGTCAGTGTTCAATTCATACACGTCAATCAATAACTTTAAAATGGATGTTGAGAAAGTGTTTTACTGCAGGCACAGTAGATTAACTGAGCATGCAAAAAATATGAGCATGCAATTTAAAACATATGAATATTTGCATGGGTTTAAATTGTGTCAATTTTGCCAGTGGTTACGATGTGTGCAGTACTTTTAAGGATTTCCACTGAAGTCAACATCCTCTTGTCAGCTACCAGGTTATGCAGTTGAAAATAAAGTATAAAAGCTGTATTTATGCACAGTGGTTCTTTGTGCTTAATGCTAACAAACTTGCAATGAAAACATTAATTTACTGTCACCCATCTGGTTTACATCAAGAGGAAGAAATTATACATTGTTACATTTTAGTTAGGTCAGGTTTTTGTTCACACCAAAGGGACAAAGTGTCGATTGAAAAGTTTTGGTTATTCCTATCCCACATCACCAAGAAACATGTGGGAAAATCAAATTTAAAAATTGAAAGAGTCACAAAGAGCTCATGACGAGGAAATAACTGATTCAAAGCACTACAGTGTAAACAGCTTTAACAGTTTAAAAACTTGTGACTGAATATTTTCTTTCTTCTTGACCTGGCTCAGCTAACTGTTGACAAGAAAGTTTTTTAAAGTACCCTTGACCAAACTGAACTAAATTGGAATGCCAAAATGAAATAACAGCAATATGGGTAGAGTAAATCCATTAGTTGTGTGTGATGTGCATGAGTGAAGGTTGGGCGTGGGTGTTGAAAGGTGCAAAACAAAGCAAAAAAAAGCAAAATGAGGAAACAGAACCAAACCAAACGTGTGGTGTGACTGCAAAGAAGCAGAACAGAGAGTGTGAATGACTTCATGTGTGACTTAAGTAACTTCAGGACACTTGGCCCAGGTGCACTGAGTTACCCAATCAGTGACCTGCGGCAGAAAGTGACAGATTTGAAACAGATACAGCCTCCCAGTTTACTCCACTGAGGCCATCACAACATAAAAATACTGTGTGAATAATAATAAACAGCGCTCATCTTTGGTCTTTTCATACACAATGACATAAAAAACATTTGTGAAAAACTGAAAAAGTGGATCAAAGATGCTGCACCTCTGAATGTTTAATTCTAAGGAGGTTTTTATTAAAATGCCTCCTTTTGTGCCCTAAAAAGCACTATTTAGTGTAACATTCAAGAATTTCCTTCGGAATGAATAGTTTTTCTTATCTTATCTTAATTCAAGGACGGATTCTGTGTCATATATCATATCATATCATATATAGGGAAAATGTATTCATATTTTCCTTTGATTTTCTTTTCTTTTTTTAGTTTGGCCCATGTCCTATCCACTTACATAAAAATGTAATGTTTGCTTCACTTTGTCGCCCTTCCTTATCCTGTCAATGATCACAGCCAGGATGCACACAAATTATCTTCAAATATCTTCATTTTTATCAACAATGAATGGGTCAGACCACAAAATATACATGTTTCTATGCAGATGATAAAATAATAAACGTTAAAAATCAAAGCTAAAAAATGTTATCCCCCCTAGGCGAAAATGGCTTGGTAACCATCCTGGCTAAAAGATGGGGCCTCTTAAGATGTGTGAGTATGTGTGAGTGTGTGTGAACCTGTAGACTGTGACACTACAATCAAAGGCTCCATCATCAGTTTCCTTTGACAGAAGGCTCAGGGGAAGAAACAAAACAGCATGCTCATATCGTCAGGGAGCCATCAAAGCCTGTGATTTTCCACCTCCCTTCACCTTTTACCATCCCCACTTTTGCCCCATTAACATTTACAGCATAGTTTTAAAAAAAATGTCCACTTGTCACAATTGCTGCCACTGAAGTCACCCTTTTAACAAAACCTTAATTAACTGCTGCACAACACCAAATTCTTTCACTTATGTCTGATTTTGTTGACCTTCTGTTTATATCAACTTTTTTATGCAACCCATATCTGATTCCTGCATTTACACCGGAACTTTTTTTGTTTACACCTTAAACAACCTGCATGTAAAAGCAGATGTGGTTATAAAAACTACATAACCGGGTCTTGCTAGCCATACATTGGGATTGGCCAAAGTAAAACAGACAGTACTTCAAGCTAATGTTTTTTTGCCAATGTTCTGTCCATCAAATTGCAAGATGATAAAGGAAGATGAAAGATATGACTCTGGCCTGGTGGCTTTCCAAAAAACATCGTAATCATAGCCTGATATTGTCAAACCATTGTTGATTTAACTGGGTAATTGATTTTGCATCTTGATAAAGAAAATGTGCAGCCGATCTACCATGCTGTTTGCACTTTTTAAGCTCTGTAAACATGGCCTACCTGAGATGAGTCCACAAATAAAAAACTACTTAATTGAGGTGTTGTAATCTGAAGGGAATTCTTTAAAAAACAAATCTTTCACTGTAATATGTCGCCAGCCGGTAACTGTAGCTCTTGACCTCATTTCTCTGTTTCATACCGACTTTATTACCACATGAGGTCTACCTCAGAAAGATGATACAAGGTAAAATGTTCTTTTTTTGGCATTACGTTCACATCTTTATCCAAAGTTCATTCACACTAGAACTTTGCCCCCGGAGACAAGAACAAACTTCACATAGCTGCTGATAGACACATTGGCTGCTGTCAGGTTTTGACTCGTGACCTTTTTGTTTAAGGAGAAGCTAAAGATTCTGATCATCAGACTACTTGGTTTTCTTTTTCCTTGTCAGGCGAGGCAAGAAAAGGGATTTCGCTAACAACATGTTGTAAGCCCCCCTCCAGGCAAACAGCAAGCAATTCAGCTCAGGTCTAGCGGTGCGCCCCACAAAGGAGATACTCCCCAGTGACTCATGTGTTTCTCTTTCTCACCTTTATTTATCCACCAAAGTTTTGCTGAGCAGGCACGCTCTCCTTGCTGCATCATACAGTTTCACAGAATCACACCTGGGAGCCGCTTTGTGAAACCGCAGTCTTCCACTGTTGCCTGCCGATTAGCAGCCCCACCGGCGCATTAGTGAATTGAGTATTTTGCTCAAGGATACTCCTGACAGTTTGTGTTGAGAGATGAGTGAATTATGCTTATTCGCTTCCTCTATGCACGGTTTTCCAGGCAGACTATTTAAAAGTGGCTGAACAGAGCTGACATAGGCCTGTGTGTGTGTGTGTGTGTGTGTGTGTGTGTTTCCAGGCTACGGTGGGAGTTTGTATCATGTATCTTTAGGGGAATTGACAGGCTCCATTTCCAATGCCAGTGATTCATCGATTACTTTGCCAGGTGCTGAGATCGCTAGCTTTCAAAATCTGTGCTTGTGCTCTTTTTCTTGGAAATTGCATGACTGATTTCCTTCCAAAAAAATCAATTTGCACCCTTAAAATAAAATGTTCTCATATTGTGTCTTCACTGTACACAGATGCTGACTGCAGATGATTCCAGATTTCAATTATTTTGACATATGCACCCTGAACAATTTGTACCTTACAGTGAAATACAGCTATCCTCTCTGATTGCTATCCAGAGAAAAATAAAAAAGAATTAAAGAGGCACTCGAGTTATTTGCTGCTGAACCTTTTTAGGATTGAGGGACTCACAATGGACAGAATTAAAAAAATAGTCAAAACTGAAGCAGAGAGGCAGTGATATCCTGAATTTAAGCCCTTAGCAAGGGTGAGGCTCCTCTTAGAGCCATAGAAGCATTATATAATGTTATTATATGTTATATCACATGTTAAGTAGGATTCCTCATGAGAAGCAACCTTAAACTCGTGAGTTAAACTGGCTGTATTTAAAGCCTCCTCCACTGAGTTTCACAGTGTCAAAGTTTGTTTGATTCTATTTCATGTAATGGGCCATGGAGGAAGACAAGTGCTTCTGTCTGTCCAACAAAGGCCAATCTCTGATGTAATAACCAGTAATCCACTCAGCCAATTGGCCACCTTCGTTCCTCCAAGTTTTTCGATAAACTTAGAAATTACCTGTTTCCAAGCAGTGAACGAGGCCCAGTCCATTTGTTGATTCGCTTGCCAACCCCTAGCATCAAGCCAGAAAGTAAGTAATTCACCAGCTCCACTGAATCAGATTATTAGCCCGTCATCAAACTGCTCAGCTTGCAGTTCTGGTCACCTCCTGGAGCCACCAGCAGAGCACAGACCATTAACCATAGGTTGTCAGATAATCACTGAGCTTGCCTTTGATACTTCAGTTTATTTTCATTGGCCGACCGTTATACTGAGTCTCAAACTGAGTCCTTTTGTTTGCTTTCTTTGTTTCCCACATCACATAAATATGAATTGTTGAAAAGTCGATATGTTACATGTAAAATGAACAGATTATATGTTTACATGGTTTGTGAAAAATGTAAATTGTTAGCATTTTTTGGTGGAGACCAGGCTGATTATCTGTTTTGCCAACGATTTTGTTATTGATTGAGGTTACTTATTGATGAACTTGTGCAAATATTGTTGTGGAAAAATAGCTACAATGCAGAAAGAAAGAAAGAAAAAAGAAAAATCATTGAATGAGATGATGTGTCAAACTTTTGACTTGCACTGTAATAATTTCTTCACTTTAGAAGGAAAGGAAAAGTTAACGTGGTAAAAAATAAATGATGTGAGAAAGAAAATAAAGAGCACATAGCGTACTGAAGCTATATATACTGTATCATACATTAGATATTGTGTTAATGTTGAACTCCTACTGCTTTGGAAGAATTCTCGCTATGTTGGACTGATTTACAAGGTGGTGGACGTTTGCAGTTTACAGATCGAGGCATTTGCAGCATATACAATACAAAGGGTGTGTGAACATGCATGTTTGACTCCGATTCTTCATACAGATTGATTTGATTTAGAATAAAGAAGAGTAGTGGTCCAAGTTTAGTAAAATATGATGCTTTCAGACTGAAGAGGAGATAAAAGATAGACAGATTTTGCAGTTTTCTGGCAGCTTCATCTTTGAATGAATGTGTCGAGGGGTTGAGTTCCACCGTGGAGGAGATCGTCTCGATTTTTATTACCATTGGCAGAATTCATAGACTAAATAATGGTTGTGTAATGGAATCGGTGCTGCCACAGGAAATAAATGGTGGTGGTCATGTTCATTCATGCTGGTAATTATCACTGGCTTTTCAGGAAGAAAAAGGCAAAACCCACTCAAAGCAAAGAAATTATAAACTTTGGAAAGACGCTAACCGTGTTGCTTTGATCCAACATCTAAAACCGCTCGTGTTTGTCTGTCTGGTACACTTAACATTTTGATACTGGGCAACCATTGAGGAGAAATCACTCCTGCTCTGGGAGGACGTGTTCGCCTCAACCGGCACTTTCCAGCCAGATGAATCTTTAAGTCAAGTTATGGGGTTTCTTTTCCTTCTCTCTGCTCTGGAACGATTTTTAGAAATAAGATCTCAGAAAATTATGTGAAGACAAAAAGGCGCCTTGTGTATGCATGTCACATGATTAATATCACTGAGGAAAAAATTTTAATAAAAGCATCTGAAACAAATTATGCAGGTAACCCCATACATTGTGGACTCTTTGGGAGATCCTGGCTCTTCAGAGCTGGCCCGAGGACAGGCCTTTCCCAGAGCCCCAAGGCTCCTCAAAGGCCACGTCGTAAAAAGAAACACTTACGCCCCGAACATGACTCAAGTTTGGGAGTATTCACATTTATGACAGTTTGTGTTTTTTCTCAAATGTAATATGCTGTGCTTTTTTTAAAACAGGTGACCTCCTCCCCTTTGGTCTGTTCCTGGACCGTCAGGTATCATTCCTGCGATGGTTTGAATTCCTTCACTTCTCGGTGTCAACCTGTGCACTGCAAGCTGCTGCGTTTTGTTTGTTTTACGATGTCTGCAGGATTGTAGGCTTCGTTTCAAGTTAAAGAGGGTTAAGCTCTAAACGGCAAATCATACAGGACTGTAAAAATAGCCCAAAAACATCCCAGGTATCATTAGTTGAAAAAATGTTTTGTCCCTCTTTTAAAGGAAGAGTATGAAATTTTGGTAAATGCGTTTATTTGCTTTCGTGCAAAGACTAAGATGAGAAGATTGATTCAGTTTTCAGGTTTGCATCATGAGAATGCTAAATTCAGCAGCTGGTTAGTTTGGCAATGTCAAACAGTTAGCCTGACTTTGTCCAAAAGATTTGAAAAAAAAAAACATAATTAAACTTTTTCTATCATGTATGTTTAATCAGTGCAAAATCCACCGTGTAAAAAGGTGTTATGAGTGCAGTCTTCTTTATGCTAAGCTAAGCTAACCATCAGATAACCTTATTTGACTTCTTCAGCTTCATTTCATTGTTGAAGCTGGGGCTAGGAGACAGTTAGCTTAGCTTGGTATTGTGAGTAGAAGCAAGGAGAAACAACTTGCCTGTCTGTAAGTAGCTAAATCAACCTCCCAACACATCCAAATCATCACTAATTTACTTTATGACAGATAATTTAATTTGCATAAAAACCAAAAAGTTTAAAATTCAAGGTTTGACGTGTTAAGAGGGCAACATATTTTCTTAGTCTTCATGCTTAACTGAAATAACCCTCTTCAGTGGTTTAACTCCAAGCGAGAAAAGCAAGAAAATGTGTCTCCAAAATAAATGAACTTTTCCCTCAAAAGTTCAAATCACTTGGCCAATCGCAGAATACAGTATGCCATGTTAAAACTCAAACATAACCACAAAATACAACTTTTTTTTGTCTGGCGGAGACAAGAGGAAATATTTATCCTTATCCTGATCCTGGAGAGAAGAAACCTGCTTGTTTCCTTCCAAGTCGATTCTTAGCCGAGATGCGTCAAAGTCTCCGCTCAAACCCTACAACTTCAACCTCTTAAAAACGAATCAGGTTTGAGTCCTGACATGACTTTGAAAATGTACGTCAGAGTGGCAGATATTAGCACTGATGAGCTTTTTGATTCAAGGTCGTTGTTTTGCAGAGATTTCACACGAGCGTAAAGCCAAAGGGGAGTCAGTGAGCTGTTGCGGGGACATGACGAGAGTCTAACAGGGCCTGTTATGCTGCTTTGGCTCGAGAACAGCTGGCCTGTTTCAGAGCCCAGCGCTCGCCGGCCTCGATCACTTCTGACCAACATGTGGATGTGAGGAGAAGCCTAATGTACCGTTTCCACCCCTAATTAGCCTGAACTCAGCACTGTTATCTTAAGGAAATCCTCAGGAGCTGTGAATCGGTCAAACTTCGGAAATGACAGGAGTTAGGAGTGTTTTCCACTGCAAAATGGGAAAAATCAAGACTTCTGTTGCAGATTATCACTGGCAGACACAAAAGAACATCACTGAGAAGCTTTTAAGTGTTTCCTAAAACATTACTCGTCATCATCTGCCCGCGCACTGACAGTATCATCACGTCATGGATGTTTGGAGGCGGCAAAAGGGCAATTACAGCGTCACTTGTAATAAGCGCCCGCCGCTCTGCTTTGTGAGCAGCTACAGAGGATCAGTCCCATGCAATCAGTTTTCTATCTAAGAAAATAAAAGTCCTCTTTGTGAAGTAAAAAAAAAAAAGGCACAGTGTGGAGGAGGTGGAGTGCAAACCAAAACAAGCAGGTTGATTTTTCCGTTTGATAAGAACAGAGTGGGAATTTTCCCTTATTTGAATATTTACAGTCCAGTGGCATCTGCATGTGTAAGGGTCAGGATTTTCCAAAACGACTGAGGCTGTGTGGAGGGGGGTCATACCTGGGTGAGATGCCTCTCACAGAATATGAACATTTCCCCATGCACACATCGACTCGCATCAGGCCCTGTGTTGCACTGGTGTAATTAAGTAAATGAGGTGTGCAAATATGTCAACAATGATTGTACTTCTGATTTTACTTTAAATCAAAGATTTTACTCAATCAAAATTGTTGTGCAGGCCTTAGAAGGCTGGATTACGGAGTTTAACTATTTTGATACCCAGTATTAAATAAAGTAATTTGTTCATTTTTATCCTTTAATGTATAACAGTAGAGAATAGGGTTCTTTTAAAGAGAAATATCTCCCCAATGGTCGCACAACTGTCATAAAACTGTCATGAAATTTTATCTCAATGTCCCCAAAGGAAGAATTCTTAAGACTTCATTGTTTTCCTCACTCATTAAGGCACCAGAAGGCCAAAATGTTCACCTATCGAGCAAAATATCTGAACATCTGGTCCCCAGATCTGGTCCCAAGATCTGGTCCCAAGGTTCCCAGATGATGTATTCCAATGGGTTGCAGCCCTGGCTTTTGATATTGCAAATAAATTTAATTCCTCCAATATTTTACCAAACTTTAGTGCTAATTTGCGTGTAAGCCTGGTATTTTTTACAATAAGTGTTAAAACTTCACAGTGCTGCTTGCGTGACTGTTTGGACTGTTGATCTGCTTGAATCAGCGGCTGTTAAGTTTAGGCACCGAAAAACTTGGTCAAGTTCACAAAAATCTCATGGTTTGCATCACGTGCATGACACATAACTTACATTAAGTTAACACTGACTTTACAGTTTTGCATTTAACATGAACAGCAGTCTCCTTGATCAAAACCTTGTGTTTGTTTGATCCATTCATCCACCCTAACATCCTTCATAATCAGATTTTTTTGCTCCTTAAACATCTACTGATTTCCTACTTCGCCCCTCACATTAGTACTACAGCTACTAGAGGGTGCCATCAAAAATAAACAAATAAACATGAATACAGATTGCAAAAACCCAAGAACCTACTTGCACAGAACACTTTAAGGGCTGTTTTTCTGGGATGTCCGTGCAGCATCCACATCTTGATGTCTTTCAGTGTCATTTAGTTAGATCTTATATTCAAAGAGGATTTTTCTTGCTGTTTGGAGGTAAGACACTTCTTCAAGACAATCAGCAATACATCACTGAACTATGTGCTTAAAATAACACATCCATGGGTATTAAATGCTTAAAAATGTGATTTTGCTTGCTCAGATCTGTTGAAACAGAAGACAAGCTGGAGACATGAGTGTGTTTTAGCTGAAAAAATGCTTCGTCAGTTGTATTAGAGCCTTAGTAGATCATAGGCCACAGACTTTTGATTCCTCTTTTGCTTGCTGCTTGTATTTTGATGTAAAACACCTTTATTGCACCAACTTTTACCTTCCAGCCATCCTCCTTCATGGATGATTTCAAAGCAGAGAGGCATCTGGTCCTGATTTTTTAATTCAATGAACTGGCTGTCTATCAAACCCAAAGTCACCCGACGTCGGGGTGGATGCTAACCGCCGCGCTGCTGAGCTGACGCTTGGTGTTTTTATTGCCTTGACGAATTTTATGTTTGGACTTCGCTTTGATTTCTCTCTGCTTCATGTTATTGAAATGCAAAACTGATTGCACAGGGGATTTCTTGTAAAAGAAAACTTTGCTGTTAATGGGATTTCCTTGTTCAAATAAAGTTGTCAAATCAAATCAAATCAAATCACGATGGCAGGAGTGGGTACACGCCTTCCATCCGCAGCTTGACACCTTTACTGTCTGTTTTGAGGGTAAATGCATATATATTAGTGTCCATGAACTAAGCCAGGACCCGTGAGAGGGACCCATGATGCACATGGTGGGAGCGCGTACCTCCCTCACAGCTCATAATGTGCCATGGCGAAGCAGAAAGCAACAGCGCGTACGTAATTTGCCACGGAGGAAGTGTGTCATGCATATTTGCGAGTTTGAACACTGTCTGCAGCCATGAGAACCTCACAGAGTTTTGATTTTTATTTCTTTATTGCCAGTCTCTGGCTCTCATGCCTCTGACTCTCGTTCGTCTCAGGCGTGGCGGGGCTCAGGGCCCTAAACTTGGAAACAAACAGCGAAACAAACAAACCCACTGAGCTACTGCAGGGAGGGCCGCTGCGATGACTGTGCAGCACTGGATTTCCCCAAGTGGCTCAGCGGCGCGGCCACAAACACACACCTGTTGTCAATCTGTTTGTCTTCGTGTGATTGTTCAGTTTTTCAGGTTGTGGCTGAAGCTCACTTTATCATCCACTGCCACATTTTTAAGTTGCTCAAATAGAGAACTAAATAGACAACAAAAAATAACTCTTATCAGAGAACCAAATGCCAAAATTGATCCATAAATCATTGAATAATTCATATGCTGGGTTTCCCACACTCAAGATGTAAACACTTAAAAATTATGGTAAATTTTCTCAGATGCGACATACGATTCATATTAAGAGACTCAATGGAAAACAGAATTAATGACATTAGAAAACTAGAAACATTAAAAAACTACATTTGTCCACTTTTGAATGAGACTTGGATAAAAATGCAGACGTGACTCAAACTGGACTTGTCTACTGTGTGACTTAATTTTCTGTAGGCTGGAGGGTAAAAAGGTGAAAAGACTCCACTCATGATCAATTAATATGAAAAAATCCTGCATTTTCTGCCTTTTTCTGCTTTTTTTTCTCATTTTTCAATAATGTAATGTGTTGTGCAAACCGACAATTTCATCACTGAACAAACACTTGCGGGCAATAACACCGACATGAGAACAAAATGGGAAAAAAGCTTAAATTTAAATGAGACAAATTAGCCCTTTACTATAAAATCAACAAAAAAAAATTCTAAGAAATCTTGC
>JAQNCA010000021.1:4939579-4949745 GCA_029783725.1 Acanthurus tractus
TCGCATGAGAAGTTTGGATGTCTAACAAAGGTTCGCCTTATTTAACTCTGACTAAGACCTTGCTTCAATCTCGTGCCACCTTCTATTTATTTCAAGTACTTTCACTGACGTTGATCTCCGAACACGAAGGGAGGGCACGGAGGATTTCGAAAGCCAGCGACTCCTTAAATGAACTTCCCCAAGGTGTTACATATTTGACTTGACGAGGTGAGTTCAGGCCGGAGCTGCACACCTGCCAGACAAGCTGAATGATGAGGGATTAAGCTGATGTTTGATGCCAAAACCAATGGAAAACAAAGTGTAGCTGAAAGAAATGATCAAAATAATTTAATATGCAGGCTACAAATTTTCGCTTTTGGCAGCGAGGTCATGAATTACGATTGCTCGAAAACCCATTTTTAAGAGTCACAAAAGCCAAATGAACACCCACATTGCTTTCATGTAACTGATTTGTATTGCTTTAATGTTTTTTTTTTCTCCTTAGGAACAGGTAAGCCATGACAATATAATGTAAATGATAAGCGCAAACAAAATCTGAGACCCTTTTGTACATCCATAGTAGCACATTCATACAAGTCCCATCTGCACATAGGGGTCACAGAAATCACTTCTTTTGCACTGAAACAACAAGGTAGCTCTTCACTCAAAGCCAAAAGGTACAATGCAATTTAATTTTTATTTTTTAATTTAATCAGAGAACATTATTTTTTTTGAATTTTTGTTTTCTCCAAGTGACTAAAACTGGCACAAAGCTTGTCAGTAGTCGATTCAAGTTGCACTTGTACCTCTTTGCTCTCAATGAAGCGCCACCGTACATTCCTCCATTCGCTAACACTGACCGTTAAAACTGCGATAAACGTGATAATGCAACGATGACACGAGGTTTTGGAAAAAAAAAAACATATCAGGAAAAAAAATTTAAAAGAATAAATAAGAATAAATAAAAATCGCTGACTTTTTTTTTTGAGAGGGCCAGAGAAGACACCTTTGGCAGTCTGACAGAGCTGCAGCTGCACGGAGCTGCACAGCTGTGAGACACGTCGAACTTTATTTACCTCCAACACTGACACCCATATGGAATTTATGTCACTCCTCTTTTGGTATTGTGAATATAAGTGCTTTGTTTACACACTTCCAGTTGGGGCACAGCAGGCCTGCTCTCTCTCGAACAGGCGATGGAGGTGGACACATTTTTTTTTTTTTTTTTGGGAGACAAGGGCAGAAACAAATGAAAACACAAAGTCCATGCTTTTGTGTTCTGCAGCTCAATGTCTCACTATATAATCCTTTAAAAGCGAAAAAACACAAATTTCTGTGTCCTCTGGCTGGTTGAGCTTTCTTAAATTTGCTGCTGAAGCTGTGTGCAGCAGGTCTGTTTGAAGCGTGAAACACAAAAAAAATGGAAACTGAGAAGCAGCTGAACATAAAACAAAAAAAAGCGACATGCAGCCAGCCAGCATACATGTGCAAAGTGTTTGAATCTTTGGCAAAATTATAATCGTAACTGTCATGGGTGCATACAGCTGTTTTCATATTGCATTTGAGGTCGGCTGCTGAGCTTTATCGTGCTTCCCTTTAACTAAAATCGGCATGTCTTTACCTTAAGATCTACCAGCTACGACGCATTTGCTTCTGCGAGTGTGTTCCAACAAACGGAGACACGCTCGAAATGCTTCTGTCCATGCAATTCATCTATCTCATTCATGTCCTACCTCGTTCTGAGAGAACGCGGAAACGAAAAAACATGACGAGCCCAAAAACAAACATATACATGTACAAAGTAATGTACACCATATATTCAAACACATTTCAAAATCGTCAGACTTTGAAATCATTAGCCAAAATAAGTATATATTTTTTTTTCTCAACCCATTTTAGGTAATCTTCTTTATCTAGACTGTACAATATATGTATATATGAGTAATCATGAGGGACCAAAGCAACAAAAATAAATACTTTTTCGCTATGTCACCTTTCAAAGTAGTATATCTATGTACATTTATATCAATATCAATTTTATTTAGCTTATTGTGAATGGTTGAGCGTGTGTTCAACAAGCAGGCATTTGCGCACAGTGTGGAAACTCCTTGTGTTTTTTGTTATTTTTTTTCCTTTTGCCCTAAAAGGTATCTAAATGTAAATTTTGACGACACTGTGGAAGGAAAGAAAAAAACAAAGACGGGACTGTCCTCGGTACAGTGAAAGGTAACCCTGGCTCAAATGGACCAAAAAAATAATAATAAAATAAAGGAAACAAATGAAGTAAAAATAGAGCATCTCACCATCATGTGACTACTTCAACAATGGGTTGTCTACCTCTTTTCAGGACTCTGAGAAGAGTACAAAAATGTTGTCTATTTCATGCAGTCTTTGACAAGTCGTACAACCTCAGTGTACTTGTCTAAAGGTTTTTAAGTTGTTTTTAGCGTAAAGCATAGAATGTTTTCAGTGATGTTGAATGTAGCTATGAGGGAGGGTGCATTTTTTGGGACAACAACATGCATAAAGAACAGTGCATAGGTCCAGGTCATGGGGCCAGTCCCTGGGGATTTCCAGTGTGTTTCAGTGGCAGCGTCTATCAACAGATCCACTACTGCAAGCAGTTGTTGATGGGTAAGTTTTGTGAAGGGGGGGGGGGGGTCCAAGCCTGAATGAGTGGCGCCATCTTGTGGGCAAACAGTCTGCCTCTCTCCGTCTGCCATGCTGTCAGTAGCTTGCTGAATTTTCAGGCAAAGGTAATCCAACGAGCGAGTTTTTTGTGTGTGAGAGAGAGAGATATCAGGCTTGGCCATGAGGCCGAGGTGATGCAAGTGTGGCTGCACTGACACAAAGTGCGGTGACCTTAGGGTGGCGTTTTTTTTTTTTTGTTGTTGTTTGTTCGTTTTTTTGGGAGTCCGGTCTGCTATGCGCAGTTTAGATCAGTCGTTGTTTCACTGCAGAGCCCTTTCCAACACACAACAGACCCGGAAAAATGACCACTCTAAGGATTTCACAATGACTTTTTGTGGAAGGTAGAAGAACCGAGCTTAAAGATCAAGCTAACATGCATAAGGTCTTCAGACACTGTTTTGCTAAAAGCCATCAAGGCCAACTTTTTTCCTGAAGACGAGTTCAAGAAGAAACCGTATTTCTTTTCTTTTTTTTTTTGTTCGACACTTCATCTTTTGAAAAGAGGAAATAATAATGGCTTAATAGCTACATCGTTCTTGCACTTGTGTTGCAACTACCTTTGGTAAATCAATCAACCGAAACGACAACAGAAAACCCTGAAACGTACGAGTCCTTACGTGTTCCCCGACTGAACTTAGCATTGCTCCTTTAGTCTTTAGCTAGCTTTTTCTTCTCGCACAGGTCGCCCTGTGGGTGAATTTTCTCCCTTCGATGGCCTCCATGTTTGTCACGTTCACAGCTCCACACCACACGTCCACTAGCTCCACCAGATCCACATCAAACCCTTCAAATAGAGACTCTCCCAAAAAAGACCAAAGTCAAGACAAACCAGCAAGGCAGAGAGAAAAAAAGAGAGAAGGGAAACAGAAACAAACCGACAGGAAACAGAAAAAAAGGACATCATCGAGTCCTGGCGAAAAAGACAAAACGGCCGCTGCCATTCGGACGTCTGAGGTTTCACCGCTTCATCATTTTGGAGACGAAGCTGGCGATGGCGGAGGCGGGCTGATCTGGGTCCAGCTCAGCAAACAGGTGGCTGACATTGTCTGTTGTGCTTCCTTGCTTCCTTGCAACGAATCCGAAAAGCCTGGTAGGATTGAGAAAACCCCCCTACAGTTAGTATGCATTAAATTTGATGTAATTCTACCAACACTATCATCTGATAAAGCATCTAAGACATGTTTGTAGATGCATTTGAACACCTATTTAATGTTCCATTTCTGCAAAAATCTAATGCTGAAGCATTTTAACTTACTTTACTGAGCCACCTCCTTCTTTGCCCCATCTATGGAGAGAAACATAAGATTGTTTATAAGATAAAATAATCAAAAACTATCTTCTGTTATCCACGTAAGGGGATTAAAAAGTTAATATGTCTTACTTTCTGTCCTGGGGATCAGTGTCACAGTAAGTCACCGTGTTGATGGGATAGTGTCGCCTGAAGAAAAGTCTGCCGCAAGAGGAATGAAGAAGTTATTACACAGGTTTTCATTACAACCCTGAAAAAACCAGAAAGGCCTTGCAACTTCCGTAAGGCTTTGGCGACCCCTAGTGGATGCTGGGATCCTCTTATTGGGTGTGATGTTGTCATGTGATTTGCAGCATCTTTTTGGTTACCCAGAAAATTTTGTTGAGACACTCTCAGTGCAAAGCTTTTAGTTTGATTGTGTGTCTTCTATTAGATTACCACTTGGGGTCGCCAAAGTAAGATTTTTAGAAACAATCAATGGAAGGAGACAAAAGCAGACCTTGTGTGGGTAAAAATGGGTAAGCCTGTGCAGAAGTGTTAGACTTATACTCTCACAAAACTTTTTTTTGGAATCTCCTCTGATTTTAGGTTTATCTTCCTGCTTAGGCCACATTTTTGCCCGTTAATCTCAATTAGCAGCCTGATAAACCATAAAAACTGATCAAATATTGGAAAAAACATTGTTAAATACTGCATCTGAAATTTTAAGTGCTGTTTTTTGCATTTATCGACTCACTTCCTCTGACTGTCCGTGAGTGTGATGCCCTGTGGCGTCACTTTGAAGTGGACGGTGGTCGCAGCAGGCAGAGGGTTGGTCGCCAGCGTCTGACTGATGGCCTTGGCGATGGCCTGAGGCCCCGTGAGAGACTCCATGTCCACAGAGTTGATGTACAGGACGTTGCACGCTAGAGGTGAACAAAACAAAGTCACTGTTAAATAAAACCGAACACAGGAGGAGATCAGTGTGCATGCAGTTTAATGTAAGCTGATGGAGGAGCAAACAGTGAAGAATGCTGTGGAGGTCAGACTCTCATGCTTTGCACAGTTTGAAGTTTTCATTTAGGAATCCTTCAACAGTCCAAAGACTGCAACTGTCAACGTGTTGTGCATGCACTTGAACTTTTTTTTCTCCCTAGAAGTTTCATTTCAAGTTGCTCTCAGGTGTTAATAAACATGAGGGATCAGTGCATTCACATTCAGTCAAAGTGCATGATGGAGCAGAACAGTGCAAACCAGCATTTACCATGAGCGTCCTCAGGAACTTTCTGAACTGTAAGGTAAGGGTGACAGCGTGTGAGCAAATTACTCATTCAGTGATGGTTTATTGTTCTTCTTTGTCTGGAGAGTCATCTTTAACTGTTGGATGCTGCATGGAACTACATCTAACTCTGGCTTCTAGCTGAGTGTTCGCTTATTCTTCATCTCAAATTGCGGTAAAGATCAATTTAAGTTCCTCTTTGCTCACCTGCTCCCTGCTTCAGGAGCTCAAGAGCTGGATCAGTGGGTGTGGCAAGCTCCAGCGCCTCTTCATTTGGGTCTGTGAGTTGCAGTGAAGAAGAGAGAAGAACAAGAAACAACACAGATTACAACAACAAAGGAGAGGTGTTAAATTGCATTCAGCACCAGTAGCATTCCTTGATAAACACTGCAAGTGCATGAACAAACTGTTGTTGCTGGAATTTTAATAAATTCTGGTAAGTTCTGCAATTACTAATGAAGGAGCTCATTAGGCAATTAAACTCATTTGACATGAGCAATAATCTCTGAGGAGGATTTTACACAAAGCGGAAAATAAATGGAGGTGAAACTGACCTTTGGTGGGGATCATCAGCTTACAGGGGAGAGCCAGCGGGGTCATCGAGTGCTGGTAAACCAGAGCAGAGAGACAACCTGCAAACACGAGGGAATCTTTCTTTTAAACCAGATCATTTTGAAAATTTAACAAACAGACAAACAAACAGAACTGTAATCTCACCGAAGTAGGGTTCATTGGGACAACCCTTCAGACGGACGCCTTTGGCACTCGTCTCAATCAGGAAGTGTCTCACCAGCTCATTTGTCATGTCACCAACTGGAAAAATACATGACAACAGATGAAAGCGAATAAAAGAGAAGAGAAATAATTCTTTTATTCTGTTTGTTTCTTTACCTTTTTTGTTCTGCTGGACGGTTGGCGGTGGGCAGGCCACCTTCATAGCCAGACCGTAGGCCCCGCGGAAGGAATGACTGTCCCTTATGATGAACGCCCCGGGCTCCCTGTCCTTTAACAGATTGATGGCTGGACGAAGGAGAGGGGAGAGGACAAACAAGGAGAAGAAGAAGCAAGAGGAAGAGGAGATTGGAAAGGGCGAGTTAGAGATGGAAATAAACAGATGGAAACAAGATGAGGGTCATGAGAGATGTTGATTAAATAAAATGGACGAGAGGACAGAAAGAGGACAAAGAAGATGAAATGAGAATACACAATCTAGAGGAGGATGGCTGCCATTGTTGTTTACGCTCTTTCACTCTATCCAATGAATTCATGGCAGTGGGATGTTGGAAACGTTTAACTCTCACCTTGCTCTCTGGAGATCTCTGGCTTGTACCAGTACTTGGAGGTGTCCTGAACAAACTTCACATTCATCTTAATGTCTGGATAACCATCTGTTTGGACCACAGAGATGAGGAAAAACATCACTGTAGAGGATAAAAAACCTTCTGGAAGCTAAAGTATCATCACATCTTTCAGAATCTCACCATATATGGACTTGGAGACGTCAGGGAGGGTGTTTGTGCCAGACAGGTTTGGCGTGCTGCCCCCGCTGGTCGGTGTAGGCATTAGGTTCTTGTTGTCTGTCCTCTCTGCGTCCCCGCTGGACATGTGCCTCTTCTCCGGCAGCTGTGGGGAGACGGGGAAGGCAGGCGTGGAGGGTGTTTGGATGTTCCCCTGATAAGAGGTAGCACTCAGGTCATCGGGCGTGCTGTGGCCGCTCGTCGCCGTGCGGCGCCCCATCAGAGGGCTCGGGGGAATGCCAGCAGCTGCTGTCTTAGGGTTTCGGCAAATCAGGGGGCTGGAGGGGACGCCGTCTCTGTTGCCGCCAGCAGATGGCGTGTGTCTGGCCAGGGAGGGACTGGCTTGACCCAGGCGTCTCTGGAGGGCGGGGCTGGGCGGTGTGTTGGTGGCCACTGTGCGGTGGAGGGTGTTGGGGCTGCCAGGGACAGTGTGAACACCCATGATGTTGACTTGGGAGCCGTCGGGGGAGGCAGGTCTGTTCGGGTAGGAGGGGGCAACATCTGAAGAACCAGTCCTCCTCCTGCAGAGAAAAAAAGCAAACACATATTGTTTATTTTTCACCTTTGTTATGCTTTTTCAGTCTGATCTTGAATAAATGTGCAAAATATGCAGAAACATCTTTGTTATTTTCGCTTCGTTTGATTTTTCAATACTAAGTTAAAAACATTGTAGATAGAGATGAAGAGACATTATGTTTAAGGGACAATTATCTGATTTTTTTCCAATAAAAGTATGTCCAAGTATAAGGAGTGTTTTGTATGACAGCATCATAATTAATACAGTCAGACTTTGTCATTTGCCTGTCTTACTTATAGGGGTCAAGGGTCAACATCCTGACTGTTATGTGTTAACAGCAGCATCACAGTCAATCAATGATATAAGCAACTGTATTGAACAGATGTCTTAATGTCCCTGATGATGCTACAATTTGCAACAATTTGCAACCTGACTATTGATGATGATTGAGGTGTTGGTTGATCGTGTGATAATTTGTGAGGTCATGGCAGAAATCTTCTGACTCCTGAACTGACTCACCCATCAGGGCTGTGGATGGGACTGCTGGAGGAGAGAGGAGCGTTGAACGCTTGTGTCCTGGAGTCTCCAAAATTGCGATTATCTGAGGAAGCATCAAAACACACAGACACACTCATGTTTAGTTCAATCTGAACAACATTTTTTGTCCAGAGCAAAATGGGATTCAGTTATCAGGCGTTGGATCCAAGCAAAAAAATTAAAATTGGAGAGAAAAAAAGCAAATTTTACAGAACTTTTTCTAAATACAACAAACATTGAAAAAGAAAACATTTGGTTGCAGTGAAACAATTAAATGTAAAAATAAATTCATATATGTTGAGGTCAGGAGACAGTGCTGTGAGACAGGACAGAGATGACCTTACCTTGCTCTCCATCATTAGAATCAGAGCCTGACAGCAAGAAATGACAGAGAGCAAGAGAAGAAGAGAAACACGAAACATGTGGAAAAGGAGGAGACAAGGAAGAAATACCTGAGTGTAAGTCAAAAACTGGAGGGGGTGTGTTAAGTGAAAGCCTTTTTAAGAGCAGTAACAGCTTTGAGCACCAGAGGGCAGCAGACACTAAACATCACAGAGTTGGAGCCAGTTTCTGCTCACTCAGCAACACATGACATCATGCAGAGATGCTGCACAGAACATTTTGATCCTCTTAAGTAGTTTTTAAGACAATGTTATTCTACTTTCTATGACAGTTTATTATTATAATATATTTTCAGCATGATGTAATTTGAAATCTTTGTAAAACTAAAGATTTTGATTAGGTCAGGTGCAAACAGAAGGAAGAAGAAACAAGGTTTAACTCCAGTGATGTCTGCATTGCACAATTGAATGACACAGATGATAACTGGATCAATCAGGGAAAAAATAAACAGAATATTTAGCCCATTATGTTAATTCTGTACAGGGATGCAGTGCTAATAAGATGAGTTGATTACATTTGATGTGTGTGAAACTGACCTGCTCCACCCTGCTGATGAGGCTTCAGTCCCAGTGCTGACAGGGGAGTCTTGGCCAAACCTGGAGGAGAGCGAGCTGCAGGGGAGAGGACAGGAAAAGAAAAGGAAATATTATAATAAAAACATTAAACACAAGCCATGGAAGAATGTAAAACAACCAGTGTTAGGCATAAAAGAACACATTTTTTTACTTAAACATCAATACAGTTTGAAATGAAAATGGTCAAGATGATGAATTAACATGTTTGAGATGCACTTGGCTGCAGGAAACATGAGAGTAACTAGTTCCTTGCCTCAAGAGCTCATAAAGTTTTATTGATTGCATGCTTTCAATGCACTGTCCTTATTGCAAAGGTTACAGGTAGGATAAATGCACAAGAGTAAATTCTCTCCCATTTATTCATAAAAATGGAATATAAAATGGTTTTTTCCAAGGTCAGAGGGCCCAGGATTCAGAGGCAAATGTGCTTTTATCACTGCAAAAACCCATGACCCAATAAATAAAATTAGGATTTTTTTCCCCCTTAGTCTACAGCTGATATTTGATATATTTCATCATCATCCCAACAAAATGATGCACAAATGTGTTTTAGGAATGATTAAGAATTCACACATTATTCCAAGTTCATATTCTGCAAGAACCTAAGTAACTAGCTGTGTAGCTGTCTCACCTATAACATCCAAAGTCATGTTTCCCCTTCATACTCCTATTTGTGCTATCGTAAGAATACGTGCAATCTAAATAATGCTGCTGTAGCTGAAAACTAGCCAGTGAGCATCTCTCCACAAACACAAGAATGGGGTCATTAAAGTGTTAGATGATTTAATGCATGCTGTTATTCAAACAATGAAAGGCTATGGGGTAGATTATGGCCGAGAGCATCAATCGCATATGTTCATTGTTGAAGATGAGGTCATTTTAATGTCGCCATGTGATGTTGCAGAGATACACTGAAGTTGTCCAAAAACTGAGGAGTCATTTCCAAAATTAGAGATGGTGTTGTCTGGTTTTCTTCTCCTCTCATCGCCGATGCCATAATGAAACTTTGACTTTGCCATTTAATCTGTTTATAAGCTGCATGGTTGAATTACTTTTACAGAATAAATTGTTTGTATAAGAGGAGCTGGTTGCTTTTATTTCCAGGTAAAGAACATCCAGCATTTTGGAAATGAACTCTTCAGTTTCATTAATCCTCCACTTACAGAAGAATCAAGATTAAAAGCATGACAGGGATTCAGGCTCACTTAAGGTGGCATGTAGAGGGGTGATGGTGGGGTAAATGTGAAGGTTTGTGCCACAGAGCAGATTCTTACTGCAACAGCTGCATGTTCAGGGCTGAGTGCGGGGGGTGGGGGGGTGGGGGGGTGGGAACTGGCTTACAAAAGTGTCCCCACCGTCAACACAGTCTTTCAAACAAACCTGCTGAACAAGGTTGACAGACCTGCAACCGTCTGTGTGGCTGGAAATCTAAGATAAATGG
>JAQNCA010000021.1:4956891-4970084 GCA_029783725.1 Acanthurus tractus
TCTGCATTGGTTAAGGGGCTTTCATGGACTGGGAGGCCATTGATGGTGACAACTCCCTCCAGGGAGTCTTTCTTGCGTACACGAGCATACAGGCTTCCATCAAGTGGACCTTGGGTGTGAACAACTTCTGAAAGAGATGCACAGAGATATATATAAATTATTAAAAAAGTTGCATGTTTTATTGCAGTTTTAACCATAAAAAGATTCAAGGAACATATGTTTGTCTTTTTCATACTGAGACGATTCCAGTAAATATGAAACCTGCCGTTGGGTGACCTAAATCATTTCATCATGTACAAACTGGTTTTATTAGGTTTCATTGGCTCAAATCCTAAAATTTCACGGGACAGGATCACCCACAACACAAGCACAGTGACCCCCCTCTGCACCCGTCTTTTTTGACTGAGTTTCAGCATGTAGCCCAGCCACCAGCAACACAGCCCGTTCCAGCTCTATTAATAGCCAATTTGCAGGGCTAAAGCCCCTGTCACGTTGCGTCAGCGCAGGCCCACATGGTTCTATGTGAACCGGGGTGGGTCTTGTCCAACACACTGAAACAGCTGGTCTGTGTGAGCCAAAGAGGGGAGCACCAGTGCCAGTTTGAAAGCCCGGAGCTGGACTGGGAGAGAATGAGCTGTCTTCCCCAAGTTGGTTTCTGGCTGCTGAATCATGCCAGCAACACAGACTGATTGCCTTCATGTTACACAACCAAAGTTTCCAGTAAATACTTTTCAACCGCAATGTTTAACATATATGTGGCCAATGTATATTCATGTATGGCACTGGTATAGTTTTATAACCCAATTTTTGGTGCATGTAGTTTGTTGTAGAGGCAACATGTCATCTGAACCAAAAAAACTGAAATTCTTTTTGCCTGACTTTACCAATGACAACCTTCTAAACAGTCTGTTAGTTGGATGTCATGCAAAAGAACCCAAAAGCCTCAGTTTGACGTCTAATAGAACAGCAATTGCTCTTTCTGGAAATAGCAATTATGGGGAACGAAATCACCTTTGTTTATTGTTTCAGAAATGTGTAGAAACTAATTTAATATTCCTCAAACACTTATGGCAGCCAAGGGAATTGAAATTGGTGTAACCAAAAGAAGAAAAAAAGGTAAAACGTTGATTAAATAAAGCACTGCAAAACACATTTGTGGCACATGAGCACAAACAGTGGTCGGGCAAAGTGCATTTCACGCAGTGGGAGACACAATCTGCACTTCAATTACAAGCCAGGATACTATTTCAAACTGTAAGCACTTTACTTTCTTCAATGAAATGCAACAATAACACGTGCAGCAGCTCGTTCTGTGGTAACACTTCTGCTTACAAGAAGAAAATAATACAGCGATACAGGCTTCATGTATCCTGCATACACTTGCAAAGTGATACACAACATATACATGACCGCTGCTGGCTCATATGTGGGATGTTCCAAATTGAGCGACCCCCGGGGACATATGGCGGATCGCTTGGACCGCAGCTATTTCAAAACCCATGTCAACAACAAACGCACAGGCACAGTAGCAACGAGAAGGAGATGGCAGGCGAGGAAGTTGTAAACACAGTTTGATCCTGCGGTTGTTTTTAATGATGACACCGGGATTAACATTATGAGCGTAACTGGTGAAGGTTTAGTGTTACATTATCTTTGGAGCTGGGTTTAATTTATTTATAGTTAGAGAACTTTAGTACAAAAAATAAAATTGAGGACAATTATAATTTAGATTAAAAAAAAAAATCTAGTAATTTTAACAAAAAAATGTCTTTCTTGTCAGAAATCACATGTTCCAAATTCTTTATATCTGTTTTTTATGTTAGTATTTCTTTAAGTAACTTCTATTCTAATTTATTGCTAAAATGCTTTGAATCATAAATGCTTCACTATATATTGGTATCAAATTTAGTGAGAACATCCTCCTTACCAGTCCTGTAGTTTAGCTCTTATTTTTTATTTCATCACTCCCAACATGTCCTATAAAGATGAAATATATCTTCTTCTTCAGGCAGTAAGTGTAATAAAAAGAAGCCACAATGATGTCCTCGTTTCAGTCAAAACATCATAAACAGGAGTCCTTCAGCAGCCTCTCTGTGACTGAGCTTTCTACTTCTGAGCTTCTCCTCTCACTCTCCCTGTCCTCTCTGATTCATGTCCTCTCATCACCTAACATGTGCTCTGCTGGAGCGAGGCGGGGCCATACCGCTGAAGCCGCCGAAAGGGGTGAGCTGGCACTCTGGGATGATCCCTGGCTGTTCCCGGCAGCGGGGGAGGAGGGACTCCGCCACTGCCACCAACGCTTCCCAGCTGCCTGTGAAGCGATGGTGCTTCAGGGAAAAAAAAAGAGAAACTACAAGTCCCACACCATCTGTTCGCCTGGGAATACAGCACCCCTGCCTGCTGATGTCATCAGGGAGGATCCCCTCTCTCAGGGTGACCCTCCTTGATCTTATCTGCAAGTCTTACAAGGCAAAGTTTAAACCTTTTTGCAGTGAAAGCTTTAACTTTGCAAATCCTTCATTACTCTGATTACTTTCTAGTTCTAAATCATCTGTTTCAACACTGACACTCTCTCTTTCTCCCTGACCTTTATCAGAATAGGGAGTGCCCTTGTTCTAGTTTATAAAGATGATCTTTTAGCCCTCTGTGGCAAAAAAAAGACTCAAGTTTGCCATTGTGCCACTTTTTCCGCTTGCTTGTTAAACTCATCCTGAGGATGGATCAGAAGAGCAGACAGTGTTTTTTTGGCACGTCACAGCTCAAACAGTGAAGAAAGAAACAGACAAACTAAATACGCACAAAACAGTAGTTGTTGGGTAGGAGTCCCTAAGAAGCTGCTGAGGTATCATAAATAAAATTGAGTTACAGGAATTTATTTTTGATTTGGTGTCTCTGCTTGGTGCGTCTTGTTGAGGACATTGCCTCAGAAGTTTCCACCGAAATAACAAGCTGACAAAACCACAAATACCAACTTCAGCTGATCCTCCGAATCCAAAAAAATCACAATCCCATGCAAACATTAGTTTTGATAAAAAATAATTTAGATTTTTGAAAAGAAGATCTGCAAATTTAACAAAATTATAAATTGGATTAATAAAGCAGTTGCAGTCTACGCTGCTTTCATTCTCCACCCACTCCATGTCAAATTTGAATACTTTTAAGGTTATGAATGCCAGCAGGATAAAGTGGAGACAGGACTGTTGCATTAGTGAGTGACTCAGTGTTTAAGTTCAAATATTTCCGGAGTGAGTCTCACCAAGTCAAACACCCTCCTCACTTTTTCCTCTCACTCACATATCAAGGAGATGATGCCTAAGTGATCGTCGTTATCCTTTCGACTTAGCAAAGAACGGAAGTGACAAACAATGCCGACTACGAGAGGAATTCACTAAACAAGCGCTGCAAGGTCGCAACCTTTACATTTGCCCCACACTTATGGCATGTGCTTAAGCTGGAAGAAACATGGGCTTATGCACATCAGCACCACTACAACACATATGTTTTTAACATAGAGAAAGCAGCAGAGGTGACTTGTGCTGACAGAGTTTGTCCTTCAGCTCAGGCGACTAAAACCCACCCGCTAAATTGTCACCAGCTTTAAAAGTTGCTCTTTCTGTTAATTCTGCACATGAGGCACTACAGAATGTAAAGATACTAGCGTGCAAACAGAACTTACTGCATGTATACTGTAAATAATGTACATTTTTAGACAGATTTTATACTTTCAAATGGGCTCCGTTTCATCAGATGACTGTGAAAATCTTAGAAGTTAATTCTTGACAATCTCACTCGCTAGCTGTTCTGGAGCTTTTATTTGTATCACATGATCTTTCTGAGACAAGGACAATCTAAGCCAACATGGTCAAGTGTCTCCCAAAACTGAAAATTGTAACATCTTTGTTTTAATTGCAACAGCACAAACTCTTTCTGCTGAGTAAGATTTGATCAGAAGCTCTAAATTGGCATTTGAGTGGGTCTAAATTTAAGTTAAATTGTTGTTGCATGGTAATACAGTTGTAAACCAATCATAAGCTATTAAATACAATACAAACATGCAAATCCTGCAAACAGGGAAAGCAAATATGATTTATTCTTTAACTCTGAAGGTTGTTGTTCAGCAGCAGACTGTCAGGTCCTGGATGTCAGGGTGTCTTTGAAGACATGTAACTGGATTTGCAGTTTTGTGATCATTTGATCATGCAAATACATCTTGTCAGGCTTCAAGTTTCTGTGCTTTTGTCAGAATCACATCGGTTTTGACCAATCAGTGTCCTATGAGGAAGAACTGCTGGTGGCTACAGATGTCACCACCAGCCAGACTTTATTTGCTCTTAAAGAATTATCATCAGTGCTGCTATAGCAACAGATATTTCAGAACTAGAAAGTATTTCTTTTTTAAAGAAGAGCAAAGAACAGCACAGAAGGCTTTTCTTGAGGGAATAGATGTTTTTACTCCTCTCAAACTGATTTGAGCTGTTTAATTTAACAACTCCATCTGCTGGTGGTGCTTTACTACTATGCAGTATAAACTAATTAATCTGATTGGTTGAAGTTTGCCTGCAAAAGACTGTGATAGACAGATGCTTCGTCCAATCAACTTTCCAGTATTTTCTGAAAGCACCTGCACTTTTACAAACAGATCCAAGGAAAACTTCCCAGATGGCTCTGAGTTAAAAACCATCTGGCCTGTGGCATTATGAACATATACAATGAATACTTTAATAATAAAAGGCTATTATGGTTTAATAATATGATGTCGTAATAAGTGCTGGAACAGAAGAAATTGATCCTCTGGTGGGTCTGACTTGGCACTGACACATCAACGCAGGGATCCAGACATGATCCAAGGATGACGACATACTCAGTTTAAGTGACCCCTCGTCACCTGACTGTACTGGCCAGTCTGGCATTACATTCAGTGACCCTGATATTGAATGGCACAAACAAGCAGCTCTCCATCTGGAACAAATAGCTTTCTTCTGCGGTCAATACATAACTGCGGCAGATCTCAAATTAGATCGGTTGAGTCACTGAATTCTTGCTAACACAGGTTGCCAACAACTTTTGTCAGGCTGAAGTTAATGAGTGTAAATGTTAATATCTCTGCTTCAAAGGCAAAGCTACTGTTTATCACCACCATGCATTTATAAATTGGGAATAATACTCGTCTCTGTTTGTTTCTCTCACTCTCTCTCTTTCTCACACACCTGTCCATTCTCTATATCCTCTCATGTGACAGGTGCTCCCCTGTTTTGTGGAAGTGCCAGAGACATTGCTTTTACAGGGTTGCACACACACACTCAGCACCTGCCTCTGGGATGTATCTTCTTAAGTGTTTGTTTGAGTGTTTCATCGCCACGTCGCAGCCTTGGAGGCCATTAAAAAGCCATTTAAGCACCTGTGGCCGATGGTGTATTATAAATAGACCAATGTTTTGGCTGTATCAAATGCACCAGCTGGGATGTGGAGTATATACATAGCTAGTCCATGCAAGATTAACAGACACATTATTTAATCATCACTATTTAATCATTATTTAATCCTTTGATTGCACAGGTTTAACCATTAAAATTAAACTCTTAACACTTGCTTTCTTCATATAGTGTGTTCAGTTGATCATAATACCATAACACATTTCTTAATTAGGAGCTAAACTGACCAAGCTAAGACGCTGATCTTCTTAGTCTCCTCCAAGGCATTCCTCAGGGATCTGTTTTGAGGCCACTTCTGCTTCCCTAAACATCAATAATTTTTACTTGAAAGTGTTATAAATGTTATTTTTATGCTGATGACATAAGTTTGTGTCACATTGGCATTTAAATTTAAGCTTTATCTGATAAAAGTAGACTCTGTGGACCTGGGAACCATTTATATCCGACTAGAAATGTAGTAAAATAACAAAAGGACTGGTTCAACTTGCAATTAAAAAAAATGCAATTTCTTAAAAAGACTGCAACGTTACCCCAAATCATTCTGAAGGTTTTGTGGAAAGAATTTTCCTTTAGATCTCAGAGGTGATGGAAACTTAAAGATGGGCTTGACTCTTTAATAGGAGACACAATGACCTCATAAAAAGGACAAAAACCCATTTCAAAAACGCAGACACATGATTCCATCTATGTGTGTAAATGTACATCCGCACATGCATGCGAACAGATGACTACAGTAAGAGCTGTTTTGAGTGAGAGCATTGACCTACAGGTCTCTTTGGAGTTGGGAGGAGGTCTATAGGTTGGGAGGAAACTGGGTGGGCACAGCAGTAAAACTGGGAGGTTGGAAAAAGTGAAGCAACCTGCTTTGAAAAGGGGCCGAGGTGACAAAGATGAAAAGAACCATTTGTTCCCAAAAAGCTCATAAAGGAAAAACCTAAACAATGCTAAACTTGAACTTAAGGAAGCAGGACAAGAGGAGTGCATTGAAAAAATGTCCCTCCAAGCAAGTATACAATTTAATAAAGATTAAGGCTGTTCTTGGAATAAACAGAAGGGAGAAATACATTAACAGCAACTGATTCCTAGACTTCTTCAGATTTCCTCGCAAAATGTTACTACTTAACTTTATTAGAAATTACCACAATAAAAACTGCAATTTCCCTCTTTGTTATTACAATTGAAGTAGGAATTTTGTTTTTAACTACACTATAACTTTTTACACTCTATTACACAAAAAAATACAAATTTGGTGAATTGTTTCACGTTTCCCAGATTATTTTCTGGTTAATAAAGGTTTCTTTAACTTAGTGTCAGAAATTCATTAATGCTCTTGAACATTCGCCAACTTTCTTATTATTAAATCTTCTCGAAGAACATGCAGTGACAATAAATAGCTCAAGAAGTATATTTTTTTCCTGTGTTGCCAAAGTAACTTAATACTTTTGTAGCTATGTCCCTTTCATCACACGGCACAGCATTTTTGAGTGATTTGGTGACTCTCACATGTACAATTATACACAGGGACATGCAGTGGCAGGCATGGTGCTGTCAGCGAGCCTTCGGGTATCTCACAGCAGGATGTGACATTCACCTTCACAGCTTTCATATCACAGCGAAGACGGCCAGTCTGCATGCCAGCAGCGGGTGACTGCGTTTGACTGACAACTGACTGACTTGTCTCAAAGACCTGAGTTGAAAATATCCTCTGTAAGCCGTGTATTCAAGTGCTTGGTTCAAAAATCTTCCCTTTTGTAAAACGGTAAAAACTAAAAAAGTTAATTTTTTCTTCTCTAATTTCCAATTTAAATCAATTTCCTTTTGTGCATTTTTAAAGACTGAATGAGTTTTAGAGACTATAAGAAATAAAATTGGGGGAAAACTCTTAAGGTTGGACATTTTTTGAAGCTGTGAGAGTAAGAGAGAGACATCCTCTTGAGGTTTGATGTGACAATCCATCAGTGAAAAAAGGTGTCATGGTTGGTGTGTCAGCGACTGGCACAAGGAAAACTGTCGCGGTTTTATATTTGCCATGTCTGCCTCTTAGTCCATCTATCACCCAGTGTCCAGCTGTCACAGTTTGAGGTAATGTGACGTGACTGTATCAGTGTCTGTCTGCGAGATTGCTTTCAGGATGATGTCATCCATCCGCCTGTCTGTCATCTGAGTGACAGTCATAAAAAGCTGTCCGTCTGACTGTCTGTATATCTGATTGACTACCAGCCGCGCCACGAGTTTGATTCACGTAGAGTCTTTGCTTTTTGCAAGTGAGGAAATGCCAGATTTAAGCTACAGATTGGGATTTTAAACTGGGTTTATGAGGGATTTTTCATTTGTTGCAAACCTAAGTGGAGTTCGAAACTCTTGGTTTATTACAGAAGAACAAAAAGTAGCAAACACTATGTCATGGATCAACAACAATGAACTCAACTTCATATACATTTACTTGCTGTGCAGAACCCAGGAAAAAAGACAGAAATATGTAAAATATATATTGTGCAATCAACCCACAAACAAGCTAAAAGTTGTAGCTTTTTAAACACCATCTCCAGAATAGTTTTCAAAACCAGTCCTCCATGCATTAAGTCCCAGTCCAAACTCTCTGGAGTTTTTACATGAAGTTACCAACCAAAGGTCGCTAATAGTTTTGGTGTACCCAAATTGCAGCCCACTCATAAAATGTTCCGCACACAAATTGCTCGCTCCATGACTCATTTTATGCCATATAGGTGGCCAAACACACAGGATGCAACAATGTTGACATGGAAACGCAATAAACAGACAAACAGACTTAAACAGTCGGACCACATGAACAAAGAGTTGTATTTTAGTCATTTTGTCTGGGCAAAAGAGCGAGGAACTTCACTTTTAGAAGGCAAAAACTGCATCAATTTGCCAAAAAACAATTTGCCTGCTCTAAAAATGGCTCAATTTTTTTCTATATTTTAGCATAACATCATATTATTTAAATCCAGGAAATGTTGTAGACGGTCATGCATGGCTTTCTGAGCTTATAAGAGGTTGCTAATTTGAAAATCAGCAGCTAGTAACAATCCCAAGGCCTCATAGTGCTACTCACCAACCAGTGCTGTTCAGCTGCTCTCGGACTCCACTTGATTTTACTTTGTACTTTAATCTCTCCTTCTTTTTCTTTTTTCCTTTGAGATACAATAAAAAATAACTCAACTTGTTTTAAAGTATTGGCAAAACTCTGCTAAAAGTCTGGTCGTCTCTGCTTCTCTCTGCCTGTCTCTCTGTCTGTCTCTATCCAGCTATTCCAGACATGTTTCACCGCTCAGCCCCAGCCAAATATGGGAGGTGGGCGGTAAACAAGGAAGACTGGGCCCGCTGCCCTACTGTACACCACACACACACATGCACGCACACACACATACACACACACTTATTCAACAGTAGCAAAACACTATGTTTAGTGGTTATTCTCAAGGGATCATTATATTCCCAGAACATACACTGCATCCACTAACACATAATTCAACCTTAAATGTTATTTAATAGCTTAATAACTAAAGCTGTATTACTGTATTGATGTTCTGCTTTTTAAAGACTTTTTGAACAGTAAAAAAAAGGTATTAAATATTAAACTGAGACATTAAAATGCTGAATGAAACATTTGCAAAGATCAGAATTTAAAAAAAGATAAAACCATCTATTTTGCAGTTTTGTTTGCCAAATTTAAGACTAAAATTGCTTCCCTAAATCTCTAAACATTTGGTTTCTTGATTTCATTTGACTGAAGAGGATAAATATGCTGAAAGAGTTTCTATGCCAGCTTAAGCAAATCTTCTTCTCTCTATCTTTGTCTTTTTACAGCCACAAAGCAACTAGAATTTGTGCCTTAAATCCATCCTGCAAAAATCTTGCATAACTGGACATTGTGATGGTAACAATCGTTGAAAAAAAACATTTTCTGACGTTAAAATAAGTGTGTTACGTCTCATTTTTAAATAGCAAACTTGCTTGTAGCGTTGCAGTTGCTCTTTTGTTGCTCAGTGGCCCAAACGTTGGCCTTCTGACTGGTTTGACCTGCGGGTCGACAGCTGCCACCGCACCACGGGGCTATTAGTGGAGCAAAGGCAAGCCGACAAACACAAGATGCACTAAATGGACACACACTTAGGCACAATTAAACGAACCACATAAAATTAAAAAAACTGCGGAAGAGTCACACAAAAATGTAAAATATTTACAAGCATGCACAGACAGATAAGCATGCTTGTAAAGCGCAAAAATACTGTATTACACCAACACAAACAGCTGGACAAATACCTTTACACACACCACGCTCAGTGACTCTTGGAGCGCAACGCTAGTCAACTACCGTCCTGTAAAGAAAGCTAAGGACGCCTCTCCTCACGTTCCTCATGAGTGCACGCATCAGTATGAAATGCACACAACTCTGAGCCGCCTAATCCTGCAGACCCTTTTAAAACACCGCTCTCTTGTCGAGTCCTCTCCACTGGATTTCCAAGGTCGCTGGACTTTGTTAAAAATGGCATCAGGTTGAGTTGGCCGAACCCCAGAGGATGAAGCATTTATTTAGCACCCGTGCAAATAAACAAGTCTGAATTCTCCAGATGATACCTGATGAGTGATCAGTGTTCACTGCACCGCAGGATGCAAAAATAGGCCATTCTCTCACAGAGCTTGTCAGCTTTATCCATGTGGCCGCGGTGTATGTGGTCACCTGGGTTTATCAACTCAAATTTGTATCTAACACCTGATTAACATTCTCTCAATACCTTTTAATGATCCTTTTGACAAGAGGCTTTTCACTGTTGCATTTATCTACTTTTCCGACAACAAAACAGAACTCCAAAGTCTTTTTTGTCATAGTTTAAATGCTCTAAATAACTTTGAAAAGAGCTTTCCTGCACATTTGTTAGAGGTTGATTGTTCAAGTCTTAAAAATAAGACGTATTTTTACATGTTCTGGGTTTTAAATAATTATAGTTTTTACAAAAAAGTTTTGAAATTGGTCTAATAGATCACTCTGGCAAACAGCTGCAAGCCAGGCAGTAATGGCTGCCACAAAATACTTGGATACATCCGCTTAAAGTGCCTGTTTTTTTGCCACCAACAAGCTCAGATTGTTATTATAAGTGTCTGACAACATTATAGAAAAGATCCTGACAGAGATAAACCTTTTTATTAAAGAGTAAGACCCTGTTGTTTAGTTTGGATCTGAACTGACTCTGTAAAACACCAAAGTTACGTAACAGAAAAAACAAACGAACCGATCAAAGCAGTCAATGTTCTGCGGCGTAAAATTACTGTTTTTGTCAAAGGAGTCTGGTGGCTTTGAACAAAGCGATTTAACAACTTCAGTTCCCCGTCACAAAGGGCTTTTTGAAAAGGTCTGCTTTTGTAGGGATCCTTTTTTTTTATAATGCTGTCAGAATAATCTCAGCCTGTTTGCGGTGAAAACAAGCACTCTGAGTTGATGCACTTTGACAATAAATTTCCCCCCAAAGACTATGTTACGACCTAAAATATGTAAAAATGGAGCCCAAGTTTAAAATTACAGGAATTTCCCTTTAAAAGTCCTTCTGGCTTTGTTTCATCTTATCTTCCAAAATGAGAAAAACCTGCTTTATTCCACTCGGTTCAGCCCTTTTCCAGCACCAGCTTCCTCTGAACATTCAGATTGTCACGTCCGAGTGTAAGAACGAAGGCTGCAATTAGAGAAATGAATAAACTGGCCGAGAGTTTATTTTTTTTTCTGCTGAGTGCTGAGAGCGCTGCTGCCCATTCAATTAGGATAAAACTTGCAATCCTGGCGATTCCCACCGACCTTCTTGCAACACAGCAATTACCGCAACGGTTCTCCGGGGATGTTCATAAAAATGAAATGGGTCTTTGCGAAGCTGTAAAAAAAAAAAAAAAAAACCCATAAAAGTGAATGCAGAACTACAATGGCTGCCAAGTCCTGACTCAACTGAGGGTGAGTGCATCGTCCTGTGGGTGCAAGCTCCTCAGATTAACAGTAGTGATCATGAATCTAATCATTACTGAGAGGGTAACAGTCTTAAAAAACTCTAAGACAGGATATTTTATGAGGTTTTTAATGTTTGATGTTCAGCTTATTTCAGAAATGATCTTGTAATGATTACGTTCGGCTGTTTAGTGACTCCAATTACTCATTCATGGGCTGCTCATTTGCCGCGCTCATTTACAAAGGGGACAAACTAATGCATGTGTGGAGGAGTAATAAAACAATGATATTAATAGCAGATCATAAAGACAGTCACAGTCCATGACTGTTACTATGGCTGCGCAAATTACAAAACCGGCTCTTGACTTTGTGATGTTGCTCTCAGTGGAAAATGGGCATTTTTGCCTCTTCTGCAACCGATTTGTCACTGCAGAAGAGCTTCACATCAGTGAAAAATGACACAAAAGAAGCCTTTAGTCTTCATACTGCAGGACAAGATGCTGTTGATGTTTTAAGACATTTAAAAGAGGTGAGAATTATATCTTTTCATCTGGGGATCTCGGATGGATAATTTACTAAATCGCTTCCTTGGCACTAGCTTGAAGCTTGTAAGACAAATTTCTGACCCGCTAATAGCAAAACTGCACGGCTGTGGACCTTCATCTGCTCCCTTTTAAACTGGATTTTTAATATTTCTGCACTGATTTAGAACTTTCCCTGTAAAATTTGATTACTGTCCAACTTTGTTTAAGAACTTTGTTGTTTAGAACTTTGTTGTTAGTGAAAAAGCGGCTGTACAATGTAATAAACTACATTAAATATCTTGTGCATTCAGCGTTCATGTGTCTGATACGAGGGGGTAAATGATACAGGACGCCCAGCTTTTTGAATTCCTTAAGCCCTGTTACAGAAGCAAAAGCCTGGACTGGATGGAGGTGGGTTAGTTGGTGCACTTGTGGGACTTGGTTGCTGGTGGTGTCTCAGGTTACAAACCCCCCTCTGAGGAGGGCACAGCCAGTAGCAGGGAGACTGACGCCCCCCTATTTCTGCAGCAGCTATTTAAAGTACTAATTGACAGGCTCAGGGGAGGAGGGTGTGTGTGTATGTGTGTGTGTGGGGGGGCAACCGCTCAAAGATGTAGGGCTTCGAGGTGGAGAGATGGGTGAAGAGTAAAAAGATGCCTCTTCAAAAGAGTGTGGAGATCTTGACTTGTGTCTGGGACTAAGATATTTGATTTTTGTGTCATGAATTCAAAATGCTCATAATTGCTTAATTACAATGAACTCTGAGCTTCAAATCTAATACAGGAAAAAATTTAATCCTTTATTTCTTCATTTGTGAATCAAATTACATTTTAAATGACAAAGCTGCTTTTTAAAAAAAAAACTGTAATTCAGACCTCTGCTGCACAAGAACTTGAAACCCAGTTATGTGCTTCCTTTAAAATATGTATTACAGAAGAGAAACTACAATGTTTGGGCCAAAATTAGGTCAGTACAGAGGAACCAAAGACTGAAAAACTCCTCAGTTAATATTTTAAAGGGAAAATTCAACAGTGGATTTGGGAGGCAAGAGTCTCAGACTACAAGCTGCATCCTAAAAACCATTAAAACCCGTCACTGTAACAAAGTTGCTCCGTCACACTGGCAGACAAATTCTTTCATTACACACTGCAGGAAAAACAGCAGCAGTGAGACCAGATGGGACAGCATGAGAGTCTGCAAGTCTCTATTAGTAACCGTGGATGAGTGAAGACAACCTATCCATCAAGCCGTGTGTGTGTGTGTGTGTGTGTGTGTGTGTGTGTG
>JAQNCA010000021.1:5053731-5066096 GCA_029783725.1 Acanthurus tractus
AACAAAAAGATGAGGTCCTCGAATTTGTGTGACTTCAGGAAGCATTTTCATGCGGATTCCTCCCGAAGTTACACATCCACCACTTGAGAAAAAAGGTGACAATCTGCAAAATATTTCACCAAATGACCCATGCTTAAAGGCAGATAGCTTAAGTTCTTTGTAATGAACACATACAGACTGGATTCATTATATTTTAGAGATATTGTAAGGTAAACTTCTGGTCTTTTATTCACTTTTCAGTTACTGATATTATTCTACTTTGGAAATGTCTCTTGTCTGATGTCTCGACTGAAGCGTCACATCCTGTAGCTTCACTCTAAGCCTGTTGTTCTGCCTCCTTGCTGGAACTAAGATGGCTGCTGCAGACTTAAGACAGCACGGCCTGGGAATTCTTCACGCCGACCAGGTTGTCTGCGCTGATAGACCTCCTCATAGCAGCTTTACTCAAGTCTTTGTACTTGTCCTCGCACAGCCTGGAGATGGCCTAGAGACAAAATTGTAAACACAGAGACGCTCACTGCCTAAATAAAAGAACAGGAGAACAAAAGAAGGAGACATTTTCTGTACTTTCTAACAGAAAATAATCCGAACACTTTCCCCTCATTGCAAACGCAGCCTTCGGACGAACTCACCTCCAGCTTCTGGGCTCGCTTGTTGCTCAGCGGCTCCAGAGGAAAACTGAGGTTGTTGTCGTCCGCCAGTGAGCGCAGGTCAAAGTAATACTTGGCGTAGACGCTGGCCGGGACGTTGATGTTGAACTGAAGCAGCTCCAGAAAGTGACGCTCCATCTCATTCCTGCAGAACACGGAGCGAAACATACAGTCAGTCGAAGAATTCATCGTGTTTCTGATCATCGCACTCTGCTGCAACAGGTTGCTGACTGTTTCTTGTTAAATGGACTCTCGCTGATAAAAAGTAACACTCACATGTCCTCCACTGTGATGTCTTTTAGGATCTGGCAGTAGTCGACGTTCCACACAGCCTGATCATCCCAGACCTTGGAGGCCAGCAGGATAGCACCAAGGACAATCCGCTTCCAGTTACAGGGACAGATGTCCATCTCAGCGTAAGTCAACAGCCTTTCCAGATACACCTGACACATGGGCAGAACACACACTCTGAACAGCGATAGAGATGCGAGCGGCTCATTTATCAGACGTGTAAAAATCTCCTTAACTTACCAGAGTGACGATGGCGCACTCAGCAGTGAGCTGCGCCGAGCTGAAGAGCGTTCGTATGAAGCGGTAAATGAGTTTGTGTTCTGGGTCGACCACCGAGTAGTCGTCTGGAACTTTTTCTCGCTGTTGGGCAGAGGTTCGTTCATCATCAGTCAGCCAGCACAGACTGAAGAGTAAACATGGCTGCTTCATGCAATCAAACATTACTCACAGACAGAGGATGCTTCTTCTCATCGAATATATCCAGCGAGCGGTTTGAGTCTCTGCAGGAGCGGAAGAGCAACAGGCAAATATTTAGGTGCATATGAGTTCATCTTTGTCTCATTGTACAAAATGATGACAACTTCTCTGTGGGGGTCAAACATTGTATCTATTAACCTGATCTGCTACATAACTAACTAATCTACTTACTATTAATCATCAAAAAGTTAGAATGCTATTAAAGGCTAAAAACATCCAAAGAAATTGACAGAATCCAAAGATTAAGTTATTAATTCATGTGGTTCCTCACTAGCTACTAAGCTCAAAAATCTATCTATTCATCCATCTATTTATCTCTCATATATCAACAAAATGCCATGTTTATCAGGGTGTCTTTCCTAACTAATTAACTAACTACTGTCTAGGCAGTTGCTATTATGCCAGTAGAGTTTGATTAACCCCAAATGAATCCTGTATTTAAGTATTAGTTCATTTAAAAATCTAAAAAAGTACAAATATATAAATGTTAACATAATACATCAAAACTTAATTACTAAATGACTAAGTAACAAAACAAAAGAACTAAATAACAAAACCTATTACTCAAACATAGTACTCCAAACTTTTCCTACCTGTTTTTTATGTGATAGTATATGGCCAACGCAACGCTGGAACAGAGAGAAATCAAAAGACAAAGTGAACCACTGGATGTGATTTCATTCTTTTGCACCAAACAAGAGCTCCACTGTTGCCTTAGCATTTGCATAACATGCCATGCTATATCTGTAGTTGCACCGACTGACGCAATGAGGGGTTCGGGTTGGGGGACATCTTGATATTTTGTCTGCGATTCAGAAAAGATTATGCATTTGATTTGTTATCACTTCTAACTAAAGCCAGAAGGAGCTAACAACAGGTTAGCTTGTGACATCTGTTTGAGTGACTTTCAGTCATCACATGATCATCTCTTGCTAATGGAAACCAGGACAGCGTTGCTCAGCTTGTAAAAGTTAAGCACATTTTAAAAGGAGTATGTTAAAGTCACTTGCCATTTGATCGTGCTCTTGAGGTTGGGCTGGCTGACTGTGCTGTCATCGATGAATATTGTGGAACAGGAGCTGTACTTTTTGCTCAGGAGCCCCGGGGACATCTGCTATAAAAAAACACAACAACACATGATAGTTGAAGACACATTGCACATGACTGGAGAGACACCGGTCATACGAACCAGCAAAGCATTTCCAGGCACAAATCCCAAATCAAACACTTACATGATTCAGGTAGTTGCTTTTCCTTTTCTCACGCACTAAAATGAGGAAAACAAAGTCAGTGATATTAATAGAATAAAAAAGGAAAATAGGACATATTTAAGAGAAATACTGACCGTCTGTCTGGGACTTATTGAGGAAGAGGGTGCTGGCTCTGGGGTGATCTGATGGGTTGGCCTCTTGGGCCAGTTCTGTAAGATGCAATTAAAGTAGATGAGAATGAAAGGGAAAGTATTTTGTAGCACTGCATTAAAATAAACCTACACAGAAATAAATCATAAAGGTTCTCTTTTGCTATTGATTTCAAGCTAAACTTAAGATAAAGAGATGACAATGGAAGTCAACATGAATTACATTTAAAAGGTGCAATTTTAGGTTTCAGATGAGATCAACAGAACATCATGTAATATTGAAAACATTCAAAGCATGACAGTCACTGTCACCCACCATCAGGGAGCTCCCTGTCGCTGATGTGCTGCAGGTAGGTCCCAGTGTCTTCACTCACGTCCTCAGTGGTGGTGATGGGACACTCCTCCAGCTCCACCTCTCTCCTGTGGATTTTGGGACTCTCTCCGGGAGAGATGCAGCAAGACACCGAGCCTCCCATGGTTGACCTACAACAGTCCTGCTACAGCCCATACAACTGAGGAGGGATCGCCTGCTATTCTATAACAGGGTGTCTGCAACTTAGCTAAGTTTAAAGTTCACTAACTAAAAAAATCGAAACAGACGGCTAAAACACACCAAAGTAAACCTGAAACTGGATCTGATTTACATAAGAAGACACTACATTTAATTTTTTAAGTCATCCAATTTGCTTTTAGTTTGTTAGAAACCAGTCTAGCTGGTATGTTTGGCTCAGGTGAACAATTTGGCTTTAGCTTAGAGAGGGATCTATGCAACAGCAGCCAACAGGGAATCTGCGGTATGTGCGGGACAGCTGACATATTCAGGGCGTGTGCGCAGCATAGCACTGGCGCACTTTCAAATTACATGCGTGGACTAAATAGTTACGGACGCCGAGTGACTAATATGAAGTCATTTTACGGAAAAAGAGGCTAAAAAGACAAAGTCACAGGCTCCTCTGTCTCCCTCCATGGCTAGCCGGCTAACGCTAGCTTCCGCACCTCAATCCATTCCTGGCTTATTCAGCTGCATGGATCAATCCATTTTCACTGCAGTTGGAGTCTCTGTCACAGTTTTTAGGGCTTTTCTACAAGACTAACGCACAAATTGGCTATCTAGAGGAGACTCTAGGGTTAGCTAGGAGAGCGACAAGGTAGCGAGTACGAGAATTTTTAAAATATAGCAAACGTTAGCCTTCATCTCGTCGCATTTTGCAGGACACGTCTTGGATGTCAAATCAGCCAAGGCAGTTAGGTTCAAGGGTAACTTCCGGGGACTTCCTTTCAAACTAAAAGTCTTCGTTGTTAACTACGTAGTGAGTTCTGGTACAGCAGAAGTTGCAACAAAATGAAAAGAAATCAAATACAGCGATTTACCTTGATTTCATAATAGCTGCAATAGATTTTAGTGGTGACAAATATTACATATTATATAAAAACTCTTTTCAAATCACTTCTGCAATAGACTCAAAGGCTGCTTTTGAACTTTATTCTTATCTTATTTTACAGAAACAATCAAGAAAACATGTCAACTTGAGACCAAAATCATAATTGAATGGTGGAGGGATTTTAAAAAAAAAACTATAAAATTTTAAGTTTGATTTTATTTAATCTTACAGAAGGAAATGAGAAACTAAGTAGTTAATATTTAGAGTGATATATAGCATTGAATGCTCAAACCCCCCCCAAAAAAATAGGCAGAAGCAGATTATTCTTCCAGATTGTTTCACGAACAAAAACTCTACATGAGTCAAATCACTTATGTAGGCTATATGAAAACTGCCTCAATACTGAAATACTTATTTCAGCATCCTTTGCATCATGCACAATTTTCACAACTTTCTATGGTTCATATATGTATATCTACATAACCTTTTTTATGTACATATTTAGTTATACCTGTGTATTGTTGTCATAATTTTTAAATTTAAATGTTCTTTTTTCACTTTACATGTTTATAAATCTATTTTTTTTTATTCTTATTATTTTCATTGTGTATATGTTTAATTTCGTTCAGTTTGCTGTGCACTAATCCTTCATTTAACTGTACATTTGAAGCACGAAAACCAAAATCTGATTTCATCCCTGTGTACACACTTCCTAGGTCAGTAAAAGATATGTTTCATTCTCGTTTACACTGTCAAACCTTGTTGCAGAATCCTTCATTTTGATGCTTTTCAAGTACAGAAAGTATAGTTCAAGTACAGAAACCGAAATAAAACGGAAACTGTATTGTAACTATATTTTGCCAACTTTACAGCCTCGGAGGGAGTGCTCTGCGGCACCGCCCCCTCCGTTGAGAAAAACCTCACAGACACGCCCATCACAAAAACAGGCTTTGTTATTGGCTATTTTTAGCCAAACTGTTACATGATTGGCCAAAATTGCTTAATGACGTACCAAGAGTAGGCCGGGAAAGTTATTATAACAAAGAGATATATTAATGAAATTTATCCTTTTCTTTTAATTGATAAGATAATGAGTGTACTTATAAGTCGGTGGCCAAGAAAGAATGAGGAAGAAAACTGGTGTGATATGTAGGAGAAAATATGGACAATAAAACGAGTTAAAAGAAAATGGACTTTGAAAGAGATGCTTCTCACCATGAGGTGGCAGTAACGATGCACAAAATCAGCCAGCTGCCCTTAAACCTGAGAGAAGAAGAACTTTACTGCGCATGAGCCATGGACACAAGGCATTAGGGTACAATATGTCAATGTAGTTTTTGTTCATTTTGACAGCATGGCTCTTGTTCCGTACGTAGAAAATGCACTACCTGCTCTCTCCAAACTACACAATTCATCTGCACAATTTCGGTTCGCCAACCACGACCTCCGTCTTGCCCAGGACTGGAAGAAGCTCGGGGTAGCAGCAGTTGTGTGGGATGCGGTGAGTGTTTCACTGTTGGCACACCGTGACTGCAAGTTCCTCATTCATCACTGTTTATGTTGATTCGGTGCATGTTACGCCTGTTTTCCAGGCAGTTGTCATGTGCATGTACCTGGAGCTGGGAAAGGTGGAGTTAAATGAGAAGAAGACAATTGAACTGGGGGCTGGCACTGGACTGGTGGGCATTGTTGCAGCTCTGCTGGGTGAGTGTCCCAAGACTGTCAAAATATAAGACTGTTACAGCAGATACAGCTGACAATAAATGAAACCTAAAAAAATGATATCAATATTGGATATTAAAATAGTATTAATGCTATATTCTTAACCTTTCCAGGTGCCAAAGTGACCATCACTGACAGGGAGCCTGCCCTGGACTTCCTCCTCACCAACGTGAAGGCAAACCTGCCCTCAGACTCGCAGGGATCAGCGGTTGTGTCTGAGCTGACCTGGGGCAAGGACCTTGAACGTTACCCTGCAGGGGGATTTGATCTGGTGCTGGGTGCAGACATTGTTTACCTGGAGGACACCTTTGTGCCGCTGCTGCAGACTCTGGAGCACCTGTGCTCTGACACTACGGTGGTGTTACTGGCCTGTAAGATCCGCTACAAGCGAGATACCAACTTTCTGAGCATGCTGAAGCAGCAGTTTACGGTTGAGGAGGTTTACTATGATAAACAAAGGGACATCCATGTGTATAAATCTTGGAAGTTGCCAACTAAGAGGGATTTGTGACAAGTGGGCGTCCTGACTAGTCATTTTTATGTCACTGAGTGCATTTGTCTTTGTAATGATTCCTGTTTTTGTGTAAAAGAATCAAATAAAACATTAAAAAAATCAGCAAAGATTACCAGAAACACATTTATTAACAGCTGCCAAAAAATTTTATATTTCAATTGCTCTAACATAATGCACTGTTTTATACAAGTTGGTGCTGACATTTAGAAATTGTGGATACAAAATTAATGAAAAGCAACATAAAAAAAGCATACTATGTCATGACATTACATAATACCTAAAATAATACAATATGGCATTCCTTTATAATGAAAATATCCTTTTTGCTCACTACGAAGCCATTGTCTTTTTGATTTGGTCACACTTTGCAATCCTTTTAAAGGATGTCTGATAGGTGCAGTCACACTTAATCAGATGCATGATGCCATGATGATCACTGTATATCAAAACACTCATGTACACATTGTAATTGTTTACTGGTTAGCTGTGTAACTTTCAGGTTAACTCTTACGCAGGCATCTCGTGTGACAGCAGGGTTTGCATGTAAGTTCTGCGTGAGATTTACCTGTTAAATCGTATGAAATGTGAATTCGTCAAGATTGTATATGCAAGGAAAGTGCACATGCCATTTGTAATTCCACAAACAGAATTTGGAGACAATGTCAATACAAAGAATATCAATGCCACATACTGGTGTCTTGGATTCTCATTTGAATAAACCCCAATCTGCAAGAATTGGTCTTTCTTTTGAGTCATACAGAATTATTTCAAAGTTTTAAAATAATCGCATGTTAAAAGACAAAAGAATAAACCAAAACACCAGGTGAGCTATGATTCCAGAGATTGGACATGTGTCTCCAAACTTTGTTTGGAAGAAGGCAGACAGTCTTTCTTTCATTGCAGAACAAGGGAGGCTCACTATATTTGTTTTTCATTCAAAAAGCATCTAGGAAATAATAAAATGAATGAAATATGGACTGAAAAAACCCCATAATACAAAAATATGGAAAACGAAAACAAAATACCACTTTTGGCGCACACTTTCACCGTTTTTGATAACATTACACAGGCACATAAGCAGAAGCTCATGTGCCTGTAATTTGAACATATTTTGAATAATTTTTTTTCCCCAACCAGTGGCTTATTATATCAGAGGACAATGATTTCTGTAAACTATGGTAACCAGCAGGAAGCTTAATTAATTTGCTCCTTGTTGGTCTGGGTCTGTTTTTTTTGTAAGTTGTAGAAATCAGAGACAATGAGCCTGAGTAATATGAGGAACATGCATCAGAAACCAAATAAACACGCAAAGTTCTGTGATCATAAATGTACCACTTAAGAGATTTAAAGGACAGTCTTCTATGTTTTTTTGAAGCTGCATTTCACATGAAACTCATTTTACAATCCAACGTAATAGTGAGCTTTTTTGTTCATGTTGTATCAAGGCAAAAGTAAATAAAAGTTTTTTAAAAAAAGTCAATGGCATTATGCAAGCAGATAATCCAATACATACTGAACCAAAACATAGCTAAAAAGATAAAACGTCCATGACACAGCTCATCTACAGTTCAAAGCATTAGTAAGTAACAGATGTTAATGCAAGAGCGCGGTTACAATTACAAATGTTGCACACGAAGGTAACCTCTCCAAACCGTCCAGGTGTTTCGGGGAGATTCAACTGTAAAAAGTTTCGTCGGTGATGGTGATGGTTGTTGAGCAGTTCCCTGTTGCTGGTGATGTGGCCCAGTTTGTCCAGGCACCAGTGACTGGAATGCTTCCCTTTGGTGGCGGCAAAATGAGAACAGCCTCATTGTCTGTTCCATCACTTCACCACAAGGACCCTGTATAGTTGTAGCCTCCTCCACATCCGTCCTAAAACGCTGCCTCACCCTTCCATGAGAAACTGATGGGAACAGAATTACGATTTTCAAATCGTTACAGTGGGAGGTGGGTTGATTTTTTCTAATCCTATAGTGAGTCTTTCAGCAGTTTTTTTTTTTTTTTAAGAAGAAAGCAAAAGAGTAGAAAAAGGGGAGTGGCATCCAGATGCATGGCTCTGTGCTGAGTCTCTGTACATGGGGACGCACGGACATCTGTTGCGCCCCCGGCTGGCGTTTGGTGACGGTCCTACTCAGATTTGTGGCAGTACAAGTCTTTGAGGGCTTTGAGTTCCTCGATGAGGGTTTTGTTCTGGTTCTCCAGCACAGCCACACGGTTCTCCAAACACTTGACATACTCCTTCTTCTTCCTGCGACACTCGCGAGCTGCCTCCCTGCGTGACAAAAAGATGTGTGAGTTTGACTCTGCGGTGGAGGACCAAACATTTTCATGAGGATTCAACAATACAACCTAGTTCCATCAAGTGTTTACACTGAGTCTCTAGACATCAAGCATAGCCTGTATCACACAGTATTAACATGACAAGTGAACCACACATTACCTGTTTTTCATAAGTCGGACCTCCCTTTTGCGTGTGACTTCCTCAGTGCCTCCTCCTGTGCCCAGTGCAGGTGAAGTTGCCATCACTACCCCAGGAGTGATGGCGCTAGTGGGGGCTGTGCGGATCTGATAGGCCTGGACATCACCAGAGGCAGCTGACAGACAAAAACAGACAAACATGCATTGTTGTTTACTAAAGAGAAAAAAATTAAACTAATAAATACACACAAAACTAGGCTCAAACACGAAATCTTACTCAAATTCTACATTAAGTAAGTTTAAACAAAACAGCACTTTGACTTATTTCCCCACCTTGTACAACCACTTGATTGCTGGGCACGAGGATCTGCTGCCCGTCGCTGGTCTGGGCGTACTGCAGGATGGTAGCACCAGGCTGGGCTGCAGCAGCGTTGGCCATAGTCAGAGTCTGCAGGCCTTGCACTCCATCTGTACCGTTGTTGGCCAGCTGGATGGCACCACCCTGGGTAATGGCGACTGCAGAGGGACATTGGTATATGTTAGAACTAGTTTAAAACAAATAAATAAAAAGTTATAATTTCAAACTGTAATTGCAATCGCAGTGCTAGGCAAGATAACAAATCTAAGCTTCAGAATGTCCTTTTCAAAGCATGATATCACTTACATTTAATCTATTTTTCTCTATGCAGCTCAAACACAGGTAACTGCAGCTAGTCCTTTTCCATTTATTTTTAAAAAACACAAATAGAGCCATTTACTTACATTACAAACTTGGGCTTTAGTATGTGCACAAGACAAATGACTCTGCCTCATGTCAAACTAAATCCAAACCAAACAGTTCAATGCAAACAACGACAAGCAGAATTTATTTTAATGTCATCGGCGGCGGGCGTAGCCAGATAACAATCATTAGTTGGTGTAATGTAAACCAGTGTAATCATAAAGGCGCGGGTTCAAACTACATCTGAGAGTCAAGACTTAGTTTCAAATGCTGCTAAAATCAACTTGCCTCAGCACACACACACACTGTTATTTAAAGAAGCACCGAGGCACTGCTTGATAAGAGGAAATACTACATGTTGCAATAACATGTCGCTTCCTGTATCGCAGTATCGAGAAGTACTCACTGTACTGGCCACTGCTGGTCTGATAGATGGGAGTGGGCATGGTGACCGTGGTGATGGCAGGGGCTGAGTCATCCTCTGACTTTTCTTCCTCAATTCGAGGCACTGCTGGAACATCTGACGATAAGTCATTAAGAATCTTCCTGTAGAGGGAATCAGTTGCAAAGAAATTGATAATGGTCAGTTGAAGTAGTTGCAAGTTCAGCTTACCGCTCTTAAGCAGCAACAGTTAATAAAACTGTCTTCCAAACTCAGACATGAGATGCAGACACAAGATTATTGGGCAAATGTTTTTGCAAATTGATTCAATTCTACATCTATGAGCATAAAAGTAATAAGTCTAGCAAATGGATTAAAACATTTGAGATAAGATGTCACACTGACCGATAAGAAGGCCGTCTGGAAAGGATCTCTCTCCTCTTCTGAGAATCAGTCACACTGTCTACAGACTCTTGGGAGTCCTCACTCTCAGCAACAGTTGAGATCTGCAACAAAATCATCAAACATGAATTGAAAAAAGTTTACTAAGATTAATTTCACGCAAATATGTAGCAATGATTGTGGATCCCTCTGTAAAGCACATATTCTGCAAAGCAAGAAACTAGAACTACAAGCTTTGAACTTATAACAGAACGTTTTGCACGATGCTGTACACCTTACGACAGTTGTTAATTTAGAGGGTTTCTAAATCAAATCAAACACGTAAACTTTCACATGTAATACATAAAAAAAAATCAAATATTTCTCTCACCTGTACAGTCTGGACCTGCGGGGACTGGATGACTGAGGGCTGGGCAGCTTGGATCACTCCATGCACTTGGACTGTCTGGCCGTTGGGTAACTGCACTAAGGTGACTGTGGGGCTACTTGAGGACACCTGGGCTGCTGCTATGGATGCCTGCAAACCAAAAACCATACAATGTCCGTATGCAAGGTAATGAAATGCTCTCAGCAGTGGCAATTAATCTTACTCTTTTTAGGGTAAATATTAGCTTAAACTGTAATGTGTGAATTTAGGGTAATAATATTTACCTGGGCCAGGGTTATCTGCTGAGCCTCAGACTCTGAGACAGCTGTTTCACCACTTTGCTGTGTGTCTGCACCAGCCTCCATGGTCATTTAAAATCTGCAAGAAGAAACCGCTTCTTTGAACATGCATCACTGTGCTTAAATTCGAACTGTGCAGCATAATAACTTAGAAAGTGGTCTTTGTTGTGCAACACACATCCAGGAGATTGTGCCTTATCCATGGTGTTTTGGATATTCTCAACGAGGGTGTGGTTTAGCTTAAAATGCTAACACATAACTCATTTATAAAATATAGTAAACGAGTTTCCTGAGAGAAACAAGAGGAAATCATGCTAACTGAAGTAAAAAATACAGCATTTAGCTGATACAAAACTTAAACAACGTTTACATACAGACATAAAAACATGCTACTACACTGTAGATGGGGTCGCACATCCCATAAATGCCGAAGGCTAAAGCTAACCCCTTAGCTAGCCGAGAAGTACTCGACAGTCCCACCAACTTCTAGTTAGCATGTCGTTAGCTTGAGCACGATTGCATTCATTGCGTCTGTTAGCATGCTAACAAGCTAATAGGAATGCACTGAATGTTAGTACAGTTAGCAGTCATTTATTTAACATTAATTAATCCTCCATATCAACTTTGTTTTCAGTTTTAACAGGTCATACATTAGTCTTGCGCCTTGTTGTGAGATTTCACGTACAAACTAATATTGCATTGAGTTGTAACGTTAGGTTGCTAGCTTTGAGCCTATTTGGAGGGAAATGTCTGCATGTAACGTTATGCCAGTTTTGTTTGCAACTAGGGCACCCCAATTTCACAAACCAGTTTGTTGGCTAGATTTAAGTTAAACACAATGTTGTCGTTAGTGGCTACAAATGGCTAATTGCTTCTGTAACTTCTTTCTGAGCTGTTTATTAAAAGAAAATAAACATTTAAGCCCACTCCCATATTAATACCTATGTCTCAGTAGTGTTGCGAGCCAGCGAGCCTTGCAGAGACTGACTCATTTTGTGAGCCTCTGCAACACGGCCGCCATGATCTCTTTGTTGGCTTTGTGCGGATATTAGGCGCAAATAACTTCTCTGGGTAGCCATCTATCTGTTTAGCAAACATCGGATGCGTATCCTCTTACCAACACAGACTCGCTTCGTCACTCCCGGGTCTACGGAGCTCCACTTTTATTCAGACCGACACGTAAGAGACCGCGTCAGGCTACACCTCCGTCGCGTCACCGAGAACAACAACACGGAGAGGAGGACGAGGGAGACGACGACAGAGAAAATCATCTCTGTCGATAGGACTCGAGTGAAGACGGGGAGGGCCGGAAAGTGACGGAGAATGCCGAGGAAACGATGGACGATCACGGAGATTGCCGAGGTAAGCGCTTGAGCGCTT
>JAQNCA010000021.1:5125924-5136504 GCA_029783725.1 Acanthurus tractus
CACACACACACACACAGACCCTGGACTTATCTTCACCCCTCTTTACTTACAGCACATGAGCTGCATAACAGAAGTGCAGAGGCTGATTTTTATCAATGTGGGTCAGCACAATAAGCCTCTTGTTGCCTCTTGGAGATCAACATTTTATATAACTTTAAACTTTAGTGAGCAACTTGTGAGAGAGAGTCTCTACTTGGTTGTTGTGCGAAATTGACATTAAAAGTATAAAAATATCTAATAAACACCCTAAATCTTTATTATGGCCAGTATGCACATCATATTTAATAATGCATCCTCCACGGGCACACGGCAAAAGCATTAAAGTGGTATTATAGGACATTAAAATATCATTAGGCATGATATGTGTACAGTAAACTCAGGATTAAAGGATTCCCTATACAGGAATATTTCCTCTATAATATACTGCCTCATCCTGCATCTCATTATAATTAAATATTTATGTGGTGGAACAATATAACAGCCTCCTCATACTGTTTCCAGCTCCTGTTTGTGAGCACATGATGTTTACACCACGGCTTCTCCTCTCAGACTAGCCTTTTAGACCTTGTTCCAAATCTAATATACCCATCCATAAATAGCTCACCTATCGAGCCCATATTTGGCATGAGTGGCACGGCGCCGGAGCCTATCGCGCCCACTAAATCTGCTTAACCCCGCCTCTCCGCGCTCCGCCGCCTCTCAAATGACTCCTAAACCGCCCATTCGCCTTAAATGGACAATCTGAGGAGTTGATTGACAAACTAAACGACGCCCCTACGTTTACCAAGCCACTCCCCTCCCCTGGCTCCCCATCAGTGTCTAGTTTGGCAACGCGGATACGCATGGAGCCTCCATCACCTCCAGTCTCTTTTACGCACCGAGTCCGATAATGCGCGCAGGTACAGGGACTGTAATCGCAGCATTCCCAGCCGCCACACTCAACAAATAATCTCCTCTCTTGGACTAATATGAAAGAAGTGGATGTAGAGATCTGACACAGCCAAGAAAGGAGGCACATTTCTTGTGGATCGTTCTTGTTTTTCCATCACCGAGCGTCAGCATGGATGTCTTAGCGAACCACAGTATCTTTCAGGAACTTCAGCTCGTTCACGACACCGGCTACTTCTCTGCCATGCCATCGCTGGAGGAGAACTGGCAGCAGGTACGTGTCAACTTTACGTCCTCAAAACCCGGCGTGCATCCCTCCATCGCGGAGCTTTAACCTCACATTGAGCCCGTCCGCTCGCTCGCTCGCTGGCTGGCTGACGGGGCTCACATGCGCTTGAGATGCAGGCGTCAACTTTTCCCCGAAGCAGCGTGGATGTGTGTAGTTTCGGGGAGGGGGGGGAGGGAGGGAGGGAGGGAGGGAGAAGGAAGGGAGGAGATGAAATGTTTTATATCACTCATATATCTGATAATGTTCCGAGAGATGGCAAAGTGAAGAGGATGTAAACGCACGCCGGGGCGTAATAAAGCTGTCAAATGCAATTTGGGAAGATGAAGCTCTGGATCCCATAATAGGGACTGAATTGGTCGTGAATAATACATCTGCATCCCTCAGATTACTGAGTTGTGAGCCCCCCCCCCCTGCATGGAAAGAAGTCCCCTCTCTTATCCATAATAGATTTCCTAACATGTCTGGCTTTGTACCATCTTTTAAATGCAGTGGTGGAAGAAAAAAAAATGTGCGAGGGCAGTGCAGGAAAGAAATAACTGTCATCTGCATGTTCGCGTGCACATTCCCCCCCCACCTGCACCTGCACCACCACCTGCACCACCACCTTCACCCCATCACACACTTCCTGCATCCAAGTTCAGTGGACGAATATGGCAGGATCAGCGCGGGGATCCATGCGGCCACATGGCGATGGAGACGCACCGGCACTTCCTCTCACACACCACATCTCTCTGCCTGTTTTCTGTTAAAACCACCTTCACTGTAAAATTGTCACTGATTTTTTACTTACATTCTATTTATTGTCATTTCTGGTGTCAAAACTGCTTTAAATCTGTACTTTTAAATGATTAATCTCGGTTTCTAAGCTTAATCTATTTTTTTTTTCTGCTGCAGTCACAATTTTGTGGCACCTTTCCTGCATATAAGCACCATCCTTTACTAAATCACCCTTCATTTTTCTATATTTAAGCCCAAATGAGGGCCATGCAGCCATCAGCCCACCTGCATGTGATGCTGCTGCTGCATGCTGCTGCTGCTGGTGGTGGTGGTGATGATGCTTTCCATGCTGCACTTGACTGACCGGGGCAAAAAAAAAGAAAAAGAGAGAGAAAAAATCATTGCATGGAAATTTGATGCCGGTATTGTTCATGCAATAGGAGCTTCAGCTTTTCCCCACTTCTCTACTCCATGTAAGAGAGGAGCAGGAGGAGGAGGAGGAGGAGGAGGAGAGGAGGGGGGAGTGACAGGGGAGGGGGGGGGGAGGCGAAGGGGGGAGAGAAACCGGTGCGTGACCGGCGGATCCATTCGTTGTGGCCAAGCAGCCTAATTGGCATCCTACTGTTAGCTACCGACGCATCTTTTCATAACAAGTCTCCAACTCCCTGCCTTCACTGTCAGTGAATTTTAAATTGCAGGGGCCTTCGTGTGCCATATGCAGCTCCTCTCCCCGTGTCTCACCCACAGCCTGCATATCAGAATCAATACCTGATGCAAATGGAAGAGAGGAGGGGAGCTGCATGTGTGGAGAAAAAGGGCTGGGAAAGCTCTTGTCTGTGGACACTGGAAATGTCAGTTTTCTTTCACTGTCTGCGGCTTATTCTCACCGACACAACGTCCATTTTGGAAGGAAGGAAAAAACCATCAGGATATTTAGCAGCCGGTGTCTCCTAAATGCAAGGGATCCACTTTCAGATATGTCTCAGTCTGTGTGTCGTGCTTCTATTTTGTATGAGAAAAAAAGCCACTTGTAACATGCTGGGTATCTGATTTTAGAGATAAACTCTTTCACTGAACCAGGCTTCAATATAGAGTAAACTGATAAACTGGTTTCTTCTCTGATAGCATCTATAGATCTTCATCAGCAGGGCTGTAAGCTGACGCACATCCTCCACCTTTGACCACTCACGCTGGTCGAAAAGTGCGGCTTTAATCACATTTTCTAACATAAATGTGCATTTTTTTGCTCACATCATAATCAAAAAAAGGATCCTAATCAGAAACAAACAAAGTAAAAATCACGAAAAAGTGGAAAAATCTCTCATTCATGGGGTTCAAAAGCACTTTTTGTTCCAATTTGGAGAATTTTACTCGGGGCATTTGGCGTCTTCTGTCCCTTTTTTTTTTTTTTTTATTGAATCATTGGAGTAAATATCAAAGAAGTGTTTTTTGGAAAACAACCCTTATTTGGGATAAGAAGATTGCTTTGTGTCCATGTGAGTATGAGGATTATGACTTGCCCCACACTTTGAAACCCCCACGCAGCAAAGCGATGTTCTTGGCAAAGCTATCCTTGTGTTCATTGTAGCGACATGAAGATGCCACCGAGCCCTCCTGAATACATGAATTATGAGTTGTGGCTCGCCTTAAAAGCTCCGTCTCCAGCCGGGGCCTGCCGTTTGAGCAATCCCCTCTGTATTCCAGGCACAATTTAGAATTTGATGCTTTTATGGGGTCTGATGGTGAGATAGGAGGCCGTTGTAGTCGGTCCCTAAATGGCTCCCAGAGATGCGATGGCAAGAATGATGACTGTGTCCCCTGTTGGTGTCTGTGAGGCATGATTCAGGCGCTTATAGGGGGATGGGGAGTAGAAAAGAAGGAAAGTGTTTTGGAGGTCTGCAGTTTTTAGGCTGCTATTTGTTCCATTATTGAGCCAAATTGTGCCAAACTCAACTGCGCTGTCTCGCCTCCAAATCCCAATACAGTCGGTAATTCAGAGTTGGAACAAACAGCAGGGCTGAGCTGGATTTGGAACAAGCAGAGCCGGTCATAACTTACTCATTATACAGTGTGTGGAACCCAGTTTCTCTCAAAGCAAAGTGTACATGTGTTATTTTGCATCTTTATACCGAACCGAAATTGCTTGTTATCTTGGCTGCAATTTTTTTGCGGAGCTTGTTATGCTCTTTTGTAAACTGGCTCGCGCTCTGATAAAGCCTAATTTTGCTTTGCTATCAAAATATTTTTGAGCGCTCGGATGCCGAGATCTGAAAGACAAACATCTGGATCGTATTTTGAGGCTGATATGATAGATTTTTTTTTTTTTTTGTCGTTCAAGCGCCTTCGAGCTCCGCGGATGACGTGCCCCCATCCGCAGCACTTGACCCTGATGGGTAGGACGTAACAGGACACCACAAATGGCTGTCTGTCATTGACCTCAGGACTCACTCTACACCCCCCTTTGCCCCCCCAACACATATATTATCCCTCGGGGGTTCAGCTCACATACACACACAGGTTTAGACTGAGTGCCTGATGCCTACTCAAGCAAAATGTCTGTATGTTGCCGCACGGTGCATCATGGGCTTCTGTATGTAGATGCGCACAGATTGGCTTCATTGTTTTGGTCTAAAGCGGCATGGCGACCTCCATATGCAGGCCGGCGTGCTCAGATGCATCCACTTTTTTTCCTCAGGACTCGATAACACACACATTTTCTGGGCAGTAGCAGCAGCAGCAGCGGCAGCAGCAGCAGCAAGCGGCAGCTCCGTCTGGGAGGGGGGGCCGAGTAGCGTAGAGGTGGAGGAAGTTGCCGAGCACGCACATTCTCCCCGCTGCAGGGTTTCGCATTTCACAGTCCGGTGGGCTCGAAAACCCCCCCCCCCACCCCCCCAGGAACGACGAGCACATGCAGAAAGACGGTCAGAGACGAGGAGGATGCAGATGCATGGTGTCCTGCTCTTCAGGACGAAAACAAGCAGGGATGCAGATAAATGGAGTTATTTTGTCTTTTTTTTCGCTGAGGCTTCTGAGGGGAAAAAGTCAATCCTTATTGGTCTGGTCAGAGCTAGAGCAGCTAAACATCGGCCCGGTGACCCCTCTCTGAGCCTCTGGAGAAATCACGAGGATGTAAAGAAAGAGAGTGGGAGTTTTGAAAAGAGAAGCAAGAGCTGAGAAGCTGCATTCAAAAAAACTGTAGATACACACATGCATCCATATGCTGCGCTGTGCACGCCTGCGTACGTGCACGCCGCTGCGTATGTGTCTCAGTATGTTATGTAATCCTCAGTAGGCCACAGCTGCTTTCTCACACACAGCAGGCATGCTGGGGAGCGCAGCCAACTGGCCCCCTCCTTCCTGTCTCCGTCTTCCTCCATCCCTTGTTCCTCCATTCCCTCTTCATTCCTGCTTATAGAATTAGCACAATATAGATTTTTGATCTCTGCAGGGTTGTTGTGTAAGCTTAGGACTTGCGTGTTTCCCCACGCTATACGCTGCTCAGCTCCGTTGTAGCTCTGCCAGGTACCAGTCCTCCCCCCCCCAAGTCACTTTTCTTTGCTTTCCAGAGCACCGACAGCAAGAATGAATGAGTTTAGAGGTTTCAATCATGTATTTCCTGTCAAGGTAGGAAGCTAAAATAAACCAGCCCGTTAAAACACACACCTCATATCTTCTCTGTGACCTTTTCCTCGCCGCTGTTTGATGTAATTTTATGCAAATTAAAATTAAATCAATCCTGTAAAGGCTACAGTTCAGTATCAGGCGAGCAGGAGGAGGAAGGACAAACTGGGACTTAATCTTATTTGTCTCCAAAGAGCTCCTGGTAGTGTCTTCGTTCCACGCCTGTGGCTTTATTAAAATGTCACATCCACTCCGAGTACGAGACGTGGAATTCCTGAAATCAAGTTTTGGACGCTCTCCAAAAAGAGAAAATTAGTTAATTCCCTTTTAGTTTTAACTGACGCCAGCTCCCGTTTCGCACAAAGCCTCTCAAAATGTGATGGAAGGTAGAAAAGTAGCATTGCAGTGCCGACCCAGGCGGCACAGCGGAGTCATTTTTCCATCAGTTTGTTTTTCTTATACAACAACACCAGCAGTCTTTAACAGCTGCAGTTAATTTCCAGACATCCTCAAAGCATCCCGAAAGCCCGTGCTTCCTCATGACGCTCAGATGTCGAATATGAAATTGATTTCTCGCAGCGTTGTTTTGCTCGCCTCTAACCCGATAGCAGTCAGAAGATCTTGAAGATGGATGCCAAGTGGAATCTATTTGACATGGCCTGGCCCATGATGCGCCGAGGCATGAAAGGAAGTCTTTGTGCGCCGGTGCACAATACAGAGTCTCTGCTGGAAGCCTCTAAGTGTTTCCAGCCACAAGGTTATTACTCAATTCATTGATTCTACCAAAAAGATGCGCGTCTGTTTTTATTGGGCAGAAAAAGAGAAACAGGTGTGCAGATTTTTGGGGGGGGGGGTTTTTTTGGGGCAATTTTACCATAAAATTTGCAGGATTTTTCTCTTTAGATCAGTGCGATTATCTGTGTGCGCGCGCATGCAGGTGCACCGGTTTGTGTACGTTGTGTAATGAGATGTGCGAGTGACCCCTTGACCCAGTAACATCCATTCTGCCGTAAGAGCGCTTAGTGAACTCTGCCTCCTCCGTCTCATCACTCAGGCGGCTGAGAGGCGATTGCCAGTGATAGGTGCCTGCTACTGCTTTATGGGCGTTGATGAAATGGTTGGAGGCGCTGATGAAAGAGAGGACGGCGGAGGAAGTATTCATTTGTCTGACACTCCGGTGACTGGCCCCGTCAGAGATAGAAGGAGAGAGGGTTGAGAAGCAGAGGAGGTGGGGGGAAGAAAAAAAGACGGCGAAGGGGAGAGGAAGAGTTGTGGCGAAAGGAGGTGGGGGGGGTGGGGGGGAGTGAAAGGGAGCGTGGTGAACAAGCACATCTTTATGTATGGCTTCCGTCCGCAAAACGCTCTGCCACCCCAGGTTTGATTAACAGCGAGAAGAGGAGCCAGTCATTTTTTTTCGCCTCACACCAGCACACATGGCTTGGCAATGACTTTCACATCATTTGAGGCGAAATCGGGAAGCCGTTACAGCACCTTACAGTGATCCGACATGCTTCGCTGCTGCCATCCGGCTTGGCAACCGCAGGGAGAAAAGAGAAAGGAAGAGAAGTCTCAGGCACTCTTTTTTTATGCTTTTGGAAAAATCACTACCTACTCTCTCTCTCTCTCTTTTTTCTTTATCTCATGACTCTCTCTTGCTCTGTTTCTCTTTGACAAATTCTGAGCAGACAAAGTCACAGCTGCCTTGTTTGATTTGCCCCGCACTAACCCCCATTTAAAGTCAGTCTCTCTGCATTAAAAAAAAAGTTGAACTCCGGAGAGTTATGCAATCAAAATTTGGCACAATGCTGAAGAAAGGCTCTTTTTTACACCAAGTGTGACGCAAATAAGCAGCATGGAGCTGCTGCTGGAATTGTTTTTCCAGAAATATTCATATCTTTCACGATGCGAATCATAGACCCCTCCCCCAGGTTTTTTTTTTTCCCAAAAGCCTCCCAACTCATTCGCATGCAACATGTAAATAAGGAAAAGTTGGTCATGTTGGGAAATATGCTTTTTAGTTAGCTTAGCATAAAGACTGAGAGCTGCTAGCCTGGCTCTGTAAAGGTAGCAAACCAATTCTACAGTTTTTAGATTTTAATATGTTTCATTTTCTACAGAGGACCAACTAATAAGTTCTGGGTTTATTAAAAGATTTGTCCATAGTTATGTTTGTTTAAAAGATGTGGTTCAGTCAGGTTTACACACCAAAGCAACTCGGTCAGATTGAGGATAAAATCGCGTGGTGCTACACTTCAGGTTTCTGTTTCACATGAGTCATGATCTCTGGTCCTATTTGTGTCTGTTATTGATGCAGATAGCCAAGCGCAGTGATATTTTTTCTCTGCTGTCGTCATTCGGACCTTCTGAGGCTTCTGAGGAAGTGACTGTGCCTGGACATGAAATGTCTTTTTTTAGCCACTTGCCTTTATCAGCTACACACATTATGGATGTGTATGTGCCTTTTACCATGTGTGTGTGACAACATGTGCTCTGATATTACATCTACAGTACCTGACTGTGTTTTTACAGGCCTTATCTCTTCTGTTAGAGGTCAACATCGAGGTGATTCATCACTGTTGCCAACGTTGCCGCGCAGCTAATGGCACCTTTGACATTGCTGGTTGTTATGGCTGAATTCATCATGGTAAAACTTCACCTTGTGTGTCTTTATTTACTTCATTCAATGGTGTATCTGAAATAACTGTCGTGAATCACTGGATGCAAACGCTTGTAAAGCCATCAAGAGGTAGTCGGATAGTTTAGGCCACAATAAGTTCAGGCTTTCAGCCCTCTTGCATATTTGTAAAACCCACTGGCAACACATTTGCCATGTCCAGGTATTTTTTAGCCGTTGCTGGCCGTGACATACCAAGCGTTTACATCCCATCTTCCTGCCTACCTGTTGCTAGGCAGCCTTGGCAAGCAGGAAGAGCAGCTTTGGCCTATTTGTTTGTTTAGCTGTCAGTCTGGGAGGCTAATCCCACCCCGAGGGACTCCTAGCCATCCAGAAACCAGAGATCCAGCCATGTGGACCGACTCTCTCCAAAGACTGAGCAAGCGAACAGGGGGGGGGAGAGAAAAGAGATGGAAGGCGGAGAGAGAGAGAGACAAGGGCAATTTGCCCTGAGTAAACACCTCTGCTTGTTGTTGTCATCCGAAGCCAGTCATCAATCACAGCGCTAAGCTCTCGGTGGTGACAGCCGCAAGGACGAGCCACACTCTGAAACCGGCTGGATAGTTTAAAAAGCAACACAGTCACTGGTGAAGATCACAGCCGAGTCTCGGGTTCAGGCCCTGTTGACTTTTTAGGAGCGTGTGCTTTTGTGAAAGTCTCTTTTTAAAACGGTTATCTTGGTTTGAGGTTCTGTTCATGGTGTCACAGAGTTCAGCAAACACGGAACAATGCCAGTTATCGGCTCTGAAAAGGGGCGTGTGCTTGACTTTTAGCCGTATTATGTAAGCGACACCATGTTTGTGTGCCCTGTGAGTGTCTATGCAGCCACGTGTATGAGTGTGTGTGTGTGTGTGTGTGTGTGCTTTGCATGCCAGCTCCAGCGCTCAGCTGCAGTTGTCCAACATGCAAAGCCAGTGGTGTTTTTCCACCTGCTAGCTCGCTGCTCCAAAAGCTGCGCGCCTGGTTAGCCGATGGAGTCAGGACCTTTTTTCCTCCTTCAGCATCTCCCTCCCTCCTTCCCTCCCTCCCTCCCTCCCTCCATCCATCTATATTCTTCTCCAAAGAATTTTGATCCTTCTCGTATTCTTTCATCACTCTTTTCTGCCTTCATCTCTGCAATTTTTCGATCTCCTGCTTCTCTTTTTCATCTTTTTGGCATCATCACTCTGACAACGTGTTGTGCTCTTTTCTTGCTTTTTATTTATTTACATGCTGGTTGGTGCAATGAACTATGAAAGATAAAAAATGTTTCTTTTCCTTTGAACCTTATATAATGTGTGTATTCATGTTTAATTTAATGAAACAAAAAACTAACATTATCTAGAAATGAGGCAAATAAAAATTGTTAGGAAAACATTTTAAGGTATAAAAAGAGATTCAAAACAGGACACAAAACAAGTTTATAAAGCAGCAGACGCCATAGCTGATTTGGTATGGATTTAAATTGTGCAAAAGTTTTTTTGGGAGCCTTGAAGTCTGCAGCCCTGAAGCAGCGACTCACTATGCCCATTTTTCAAACCAACCTTGGACAAAGTAAATGAAATGGATGGACTTTGTCATGTTTCACAAAATGTAACAAAATGCAGACATATAAATACTCAGATTTCAGGCTTTAATCTTGATCTGGTTGTAAACATGTAGAACCAGGGCGGAGGACTCTGATGGGTGGTCCTTAACAGATAAGGGATGTTTTCCATTGTCAGCAGCTGATGCTAAATTTACTGGAAGATTAAACTGGGACCCAGATTACCCTAAAGAAACTGATATCTCCAGCCAACTCGGTACGTCATGTAGTTTCAGTCATTCCAAAACCCCCCCGGGGCTGAGTTGTCTGAATAAGATACGACTTGTATCCTCAAAACCGGGCAGATTCAGCTTGAATTGGGATTAGCCTGTGTGTCAAAGCCTGAAAGCGCAATTTTTCACCGGGAGAAATATTATTTTGACATGCAGCCTTGGAAAAAAAAAAAAAAGGGGGCTGTATAAGTGTCAAAGTAGAGGGGGGTGAGAAGATTTTGCACCCTGCTTAACTCCTCGAACGGCCTGGGAAGTGCCCTTCTGTGATTTAATGAGACCTGTGGGAAGAGCCATTCATCAGCGTGACAGCGTACCTCTGTTTCCCATTGTTCTGCTCTGGTATGTGAGAGGAGCAGTGTGTGTTTTAGCCTTAATGATGGGCTGGCAACCCTTTGATTAGATGAATCTCCTGGTGCTAATTAAGATTTGGGTTGCTAAAAAACCGCTCGTGTTTATGCCCTCCTCCTCCTCCTCCCTGTATGCACGGCGCTTGTAAGTGAGTGTGAGTGTGTGTGTGTGTGTGTGTGTGTGTGAGCAGTTCACCAGATGTGCTGGTGATTTGGATGCTTCGGCCCAAATTGGGAGTTTTTTGGT
>JAQNCA010000021.1:5161523-5177108 GCA_029783725.1 Acanthurus tractus
TGTGTGTGTGTGTGTGTGTGTGTGATGGAGCAGAGGGCCTGGCAGTGTCAACTTAATCAGGTCTCAGCTGGACAGACAGTAAATACAGTATCCCTCCCTCCACCACCCTAAATTCCCACCTCCCCCTCAGCACCAGACCCCCGCCTCCCCCCGCAGGCACATCCCTAATTCGGGCCCACCTCTGTCATGTGTCACAAGGCGCCCAACCCCTCCAGCCCAACACACACACACACACACATACATACACCCTGCTGAGATGAAGGAAGAGGGGAAACAGGGGAGACAGAAAAGACTGGGTGGAAGATTGAGGATGGGGGGCGGAGGGGAGGGGGGGGTTGGTGGAGGGGGTGGGGGAGGAGACAGACCCACGGTGTGCCAGCTGGTGTCGTGCCCCCGAGTCGTGACTCATACTTTACCATCTGTCTCACCCAGCACACACACACAGACACTCGCATTTACAGTCGCACACACACACACCAAAACACTCCTGCACGTCTCCTGAGCCGTTCATTAATCTCACGTGTGTGTGTGTGTGCATGTGAGCGTGCATGGTAAAAGTGACACACACACACACACACAGATACACAGATACACATGCAGGTGTGACAGTAAGACAGATGACTGGTGGCTCATCACAGTGTAACTCCCCCTCTTGGCCAAACACTGATTCATCTCGACATCTCAGACAGTTGCCTTTGTCTCAGTGGAAAGGGCCAAAAACAAAATCAACAGTTGCAGACTCTGACAGAAAGTCTGACTCCTGCATCGGGGCATCATATGTAAATGTTTTTCAGCTTACCAAAGTGGATTAAGATATAATATTCAATATTTTTACTCTTTTTTTAAATGGTATTTCATTTAGCGATCGCCAAAACCCCTTTTTTGCATGTAGAATTAGCAAATATTCATCAAAGAAAATGTCAATCGAAGATAAATTCTGCAGAACTAATGACGTCATGAGACAATGAACCTTTTCAGTCAGTGGTGTTTTTTTTTTTTTAAATCTGGCATTAACACCCAAACAGAATGATATGTTCTGCACTTACTCACACTCAGCTCCAGTTCCAACACATTTCCTGGCCTCCTATTAGGAAATTGAGAGGAGCCTTCAAAAAAAAAAAGAAAGAAAAAAAAAAAGCAGCAATTTGGAGCAATTTGGATGTGTCTTGTCTTGTTTTTGTCTTCCAAACATTATTAAATGGAACCGCTTCGGCAAACTCTCAAACAAGTCTCCATCTCAAATATTTCTTAGCGCGCTAATCACCAGAACATGCAGCTCCCAGTTACCTAAAAGAAAGCAACACTTGCCTTTTGAAAAGCGCTCCTCTTGGGAGTGGAGCTGTAATATTTGTTCAGCGAGCATGCAGCAGAAACACTGTTGATCTAGAGGTTGTGATGAAAAAAAAAAAAAGTAGGGCTCTCGTAATGGCTGCGTCTTTATGTAGGCAATACATGGAGTAAACAAAACACCAGCTGAAGGCATACATTATATCAATTTTTGGCAATCAGGTTGAAATAATCAAACATTTCTAAAAACCCCTTACAGAAAAAAACAAAAAAAACAAAAATAGACCAGTGTACTTCCAGCGTTTTTTTTTTTTTTTCACTGTGCAGCTATGCCCTAGCAATTCTGCAAGCCTGATTTCAGATGAGAGGCTTCGATTCATCTAATTTAACTATCGTTTTACAGCACATGTTTTGCGTGCTGCGTTTTTTTTTTTAATGCTCTCCCTCCCTCCGCACTGTTTCAACAGATCCATCTGCGGGCTCTCTAGTTATTCATGGCGCAGCTGAAGTCATTAGGAGTGCTGCTGAAAATGCTGATTATGAATTAGTTACACATATACTAATTGCGTGTGCATTAGTGGCTCAGCACTCACTAGCTAACAGCAACATTTAGCTCAATCGACAAAACAAACTTCTTTTCCCTGCATTGGTAACAAGCTGTTCTCTGTCTCCCTCTCTTTTGGTTGCAGGTGTTTCTCGCGGTCGGATCACTTGGCGCTACACATGAAGAGGCACATCTGAGGAATGCGAGAGAGGTCAGCGGGAGTGGAAGACAGGGGAAGGGGAAGGAGGCGGAGTGGAAGAAGGAGAGGGAGCATCATCTGCAGAAAAATAACACCTTGGATGTTAGAGAGAGAGAGAGAGAGAGAGAGACGGGAGGGATGGACTCATAAAACCCCAGATTTGGCCATTCTGGACTGGAGGGAGAGGCACCGCACAGGGACGCTGACTACAGACAGAAACACAAGCAGGCAGGCAGACGGATCCTGAGTGGCTCTGTCAATCTGTGCTCAACCAGTTGGTCCACGATTCCACAGCGATACGTCGTCACCTCACAAATGTCTCCCGGTGTTGCCGCTTGGACGGTACAGACGCTCCATCCCACCCTTCGTATGTGACTTGACGGGGATGAATGGTGGACCACGTGCCTGTAGTTGGCAGCTCTTAGCTGTAATTGTCCTTGCAAGTCTTTGCGAACGTCGCCCCCCCCCCCCACCCCTGTGAATCGCTTCCAAACTGTCGGCCCTGTTCATGCAGCAGTGCTCCATGTACCAGCGAGCTCACCACAACGCCAAACTGGACCAGTTGTACAGTAATTTTAGCTAACAGCATAACCGCTGTTTGTATATTCAAGATTTTTCTCCTCTTAGAACATATTGTACCTTTTAGCTGAGGGGGAACTTTTTGTTTCCAACAGTAGCTAAAAAAGCATCATCTCACACAGGGTAAGCGAGCAAGAAAGCTTTCTCTCCCTCAAACTTGCCACAGCCTTTACAATTAGCCAAAGGGTTTCTTATCTTATATACAGGACAGATATTAATTTGACAATTTTTCACATCTGCCAACTGGATCCATTTATAAATCCTTCTGGTTCGATGGCATTGGAGCACTTGTTTGAACGGAGTGTTAGATTGGATTTTGTGAAAGATTTGAAGATGGGAGTGTGTTGCACTGATGTGCTGTGAAGACTGATTGAGGTCATCCAGAGGACTGGCTTGCTTTATGAACATCATCCATTGAGGGTTACCGCTGGATGAGGCTAACTAATCTACTCTGGGAAAGACTGTTCATCTCCTAGACTGTCAGCCGAAACCGAGCATCTCAAGACATGCTAGATGGCCCCTCAGAGTGTTTTACCTCTCCAGGATCGTGACTCTTGCAAGTCGTCATCAGGAACTGTTGCACAATTGACTCTTTGCAAACTTTTTGTAAAAAAAAAAAAAAAAAAATTGCCCCACCATCTTAAGTTGGGAGACAATTCGGGACTCACCAAATGCTGGCTTCCACACACCGCCGAAGTGTGGACAGCAACATGCACAAGTCGAAGCAGCTAGCTTGACTGCGATAGCACACCGAACGCAAACGAGATCACTATGTATGATAAAGGCTATATTGTTTCTAAGAAAAAGAATCTCCTATTTGTTCAAAACAGACAATGAAAAGACCATTTTGAAGAACACATTGGAAATGGATGCAGCCAAAAAAAAAAACAAAACACAAGTGTCTACAGTAGATGCCCGAAATGATCTCTTTGGCCTTCGAGAGTGATTGGCACCTAACTAGCCACTGGGTTAAGGAGGGTTTCGTCCTGTTCGCACCACCAACCACCATGCAGATCTCTTCCAATTTAGCAGCTCTCAGAGAAAAGCAGCCTTCAAAAGCTCTTCTAATCAGGCCCTATGCATATCCAAGAACATTCCTGCTGACTTCCTTGAACATACATATATGTCAAAATGCAGATTTCTGCCCTACTGGATGCAGAAGGACTTGTAGGAAGACACGTGACACAAATTCAATCAATTTTGTCGGCTCTTTCTCGGAGCAAATCAATGTGAATGTATCTGTTGTAAGTCTGTACATGTTGCTGGGCCCATGAAAACACTTGAGTGCGGTTGGTAAGATCATACCAGACACCATTTCTGTTCATACAGTAGTTTCTCTTTTTCACATTAGAAACGAATGGTTGGACTTTGAATAACTAGTCACAGCTGGTAGCTTTTGACATTTTACCGGTCGTACCGGACCAGCGGGAGGTCACGAGTGCAGATTTCTTGTGGGCGGCTGAAATGGGTTCGGGGAGGAATAGATCTGCTCAGTCAGCAATGATAACTGCCCCATCAGCTCATGAAACTGCAGTGAAGTGAAACCCACACACACACGAGACACATATATACACTCCTAGAAAACTGGAACGAACATTTCTCTCTGGAGATCTGCCTTTTGTCCGATGATAGACACATAAAATCTATTTGTTGCTCTTTGCCGCATTATACTCATGTCTTTAATCCACAAATAGAAATGAATTTTGGATGAACAAAGGCTCATTTCAAGTGCACGCAAATCAAAAAGGCAGCTTGGACAAAAGTAGATTGTCAGATCTTGATTGGGAACAACTATGTCAAGGTGTTTATGCATTATTTTACATGACTTTTAATACTGTGAGGCAAAGTGAGGCACACTGCAGTCGTTTTTTTGGCAAGGGAGACAGCAAATTGATTTCACTCTGTATACCAGAGGCACAGTTCAATTTTGGGAATGAATGCAGCCCAGCTCAATCATATCTAGACATGATGATCTGTCTGCGGCTCTGGAAGCAGAGGCTGCATCACCTGCCGCTTCGCATAAATATTGAATGCTGTCTCTCTAAACGTACAAACAAGCCAGACTGTCTTTAATAGCAAACATCTAGGTGACAGGCCTTCAACTTGCAAAGACAGAGTGGAGCGACACAATGGAAGCCAACAGATACAAGTTTTAACTGCAGTTTTGTTTTCAAGGAGACCAGAAATTCTCATCCGGGTTGCAACTACATCACTACAGGGGTTGATTGATAAGTTCATGGCCTAAGGTAGAGGGAGATAAGTTATGTAGCATTTATTGCATCAGTGTGTAGATCAAGTCTATTAGAAATTATGACAAAAATTTGAAGTTAATAACTTGGAGGATATTCTCGTTTTGAGTAATTGAAAATTGCAAGTCACCATTGCAAGAAAATATATATCAGTCTGCACTTTAAATTGGCATCCAACTTCTTCACCATGCCATAAGAAGAGGCACCATCCCATATTCTTATGGACCTCCTTGGGCGTCCTTTGAGACGGAGGTAGCAGATGACTGCTTGAAGGTCGCTATTGTCCAATAATTGCATGTTAAAGAGCTCTGAAACTCATTTCCCTCGACCTCAGGACATTAACTTATCATCAACCCTCCGTCAATGCCACCAGTCCTTTTTTTGTGTTTCTTGGCGTTATTTAAAGTCATAGATTCTAGCAAACATTTGGGATTTGGTTTGGAGACTATCTAAAAATATCCAGATCAGATGGGAATATCAGAGCAGGTTAGCAGGTTTGTGTTCCTCCTGCTTTAGGCGACTCTCCGTGGGGACGATAAAATAAAGAATAGCAGTTTAACCCCATGGGGTAAAACTGTATCATCAATGGCAGCTCTACTTGTGTGTTTCAGTATTTTGACGGGGCACTCTCCTGTTTTACCTTAATGGTTACGAATGCGTGGAAATGTGAAACTGGAGAGTGTTTTGTTTTCGTTTTATTCTTTTTGTTAATGTTCTGTACAAATCATAAATGGCTGAGGATTTTGGACTGATACACTGAATGTGGTGTCGTTTTTTTTTTCATGTTAATTGAGACTTAAAGGAGACTCGGAAAAACTCAAATTACAGGACATTTCGCAATTTGGTCTTCTCGTGGCTTGACAAAAAAAAAAAACAAATATTTCTCCTCATGTGAGCTCCAAAACTGGGATTTCAAATGTGAATGTGTTTACTTTGAAAGGTTGTTTCATGTTGTCTCTGAGGATGCGGTTCAGTTCTGTGTCATCTAAATGAATGATTGTCAATTCTGCTGTGCCTGTGTGTTCTTCGTCTGTTTGTATTTGCACTCTGAATTTTTGGAAAAATCACTTGCATATCTGATGTTTTTTCTGTCTGCTTGTACACTACACTTCACACAACGACCCCTTGGTGATGAAACACTAATCACAAAGTCTGTATAGTAGCTGTTTTTAGCACAAATGTACACACTCACACGTGCATACTTGGACTCATACATTACAGACACACTCACACACACCACATGCACGCAGACACTCCCTACACAGACAGATGCATACAAAGAAACATACACATAAATCAGCACACACACATGCACAAGCACATCCCAAAACCACGCAGTCACACACAAACACCTGAACGTACTCACAAGTATACACACACTCTCTCTCTCCGTTCTCCTTGTGCGTTTTTCACCGTTTTTCATGCCACCTTGTGAGAGTCAGACATCCAGACTGCAGCTCTTGCTCTCAGCAGAGAGGGGGGGGGAGAACACGCATTACTATGTGCGACACCACCTCTGTTTCCACCAGGTCTGAATTTCAAATCAAACGCACCCCCTTTTTCTACCAGCATTCCCTCACCGCCGCCGCCGTCTCCCCATTCTTCCACCGCCTCCATTTTCTCAGATTTGATCCTTTTCAACTCCTCTCTTCTGTCCGACTCCCCTTTTCCCTCCACCTCCCCTGTCTCCCTCGCCCACCTTCTCCACCTTTTTTTCCTCTGTTGTCTTTCTCCTTTTCTTTCGCTGTACAAAGTGTTTCAAATTTATCATTTGTATATTATGATGTATGGGTACGATAATGTTCTTTATTATGGAAAAATGAGAAAGATTTATTTTTGTTACCGGTTTGTTTCATAATTCCTTTTTTAAATTGGTATTGTAATATCTCTATGCAAGGAACTGTTCGGTGAATCGTTTTTATTTAAGAATGTAATTATGTGTAATAAATGGTAGAAGCAGTTTGGCATGGAGTATTCATGGTTCTTGGCTGGTCTGTTAATGGTGGTTTCATCCAGTAACAATATGCACCTAATCATCCATCTTTTCATGGACTATTTTATGAATTCTTATCAGGTCTCAATCACAGAGCTATTCAGTTTGCTAACAATGAGCAACCGGAGTGCATTAAAATACACTTTTGCCTTTATTGTCAGTGACCAGAGTTGTTTTAAAGGAGCATTTTTTTTAACATATGACCAGAATTTGCATAAAACACTCAAAAATACACTAAAATCATCAACAGAACGTGAAGAGGTAGGAGTTCAGATATTATTTTGAAGATGTATTGTGTTGATGAGATATCCACTGTTAGCTTACGAACCAGCTAGCCAAGGCCCTTCTTATCTTAAATGCCTCACCAAAACCATCTTAGTTTGTCTATTCACAGTTACAACTATGTGTTTCATCAACAAAAACCCGTATTCACACAGTTAGATGTGAAATTCCCCACTTATGATGCTCGACCATCCAGTCCTCCTTCCTGCCTCTCACATCCTCACTTGCTTTGCCCTCTTAGTCCCATGACTCAGAGTTCTGGTCAGAGCTGCTGTAAATCACTTCAGTGCTGTAATTTCTCTTGTTAAACTGGTTTCAGTTGCTCTCTGAGGCTGTGTTCAGTCCAGGTACGCCTGAGTTTGCTGAACAAAGTATAAGCACCAACACTCATTCAGTGCTCCAAACTCAAAGGTAGTGAATGAGAATATTTTGCAGAAGCTAATTCTCATGCAAGTGAAATGACATTAAAACTTAAATTGCCATATTTTAATTAATGTTGGTTCTATTATCTTTCTAATGTAAATATAAGTCACTGCTGGCCTGTGACTGGGGTAGATTTTATAAAGTTTTTTTTAATTGATGTTTACCTCCAACTTTCCTTAAACAGTGAAGTAATGTAACTTATTTTAACTGCACTAAAACAGAGCATGAGATGGAATACAATAATGTGATCCCTGTCCGTCATACAAACTGGATTATCTCTGAAAATGTCCTGGAAAATTCCTAGAACATGATTTCTGGAAAGGAGTGAGAGCCCTGAGTATGCTGAAAAGCATTTAGGGGTTAATCTGGTGATACGCTGCCCCCCAGCATTTTTACACATTGCACCTTTGAGAATGGCGGCTTTAGTTTTGCTGCATTTTTCAGAGCTAATCTGCACACTAACTGGGTTTAAGTGGGCAGGAAAAATTAATTTACACCCTCCCTTTTTTCTGCTATTTGCAGCAAACCACCCCTGGATGAATTAAAAAAAAAAAAGCCTCTGATTTATCGTTCCTTTTGATCAAACACAGGAAATGGGCCAGAATGCCTTCACTTTGCCTGAATGCACTCTCTCGTCGTCTCCCTCTGAGGGAGCTATGGCATGTTAATTACATCTGTTACCAACCAAGGTGATGACTTATCCGCTATTCCTGCCTTTTGACCATGACTAGCTGATAAAAGGGTAATCGAATAACTAATGGCTAATTAGAGAGTAATTACTCCCTGGTAAATGGCCCTATGCAGTGTATTAATTCTCCTTGGGTCTGGCAGTGAGAAACTCCCATAAGGTTTTTTGTTTCATTTAATGCTCCCTAATTGAAATGGGCACCCTCATCAAGAAGCTTACATGTATCTGTCGAACTTAATGTTCTTTTATCTGTAATTACAGACAGCCCCATATTATCTACCTAACTACACCTACTACGTCAATCCCGTAGACACGTTATGAAATTAGAAACGATGGAGTCATTTTTCAATAAAAGTCGCACGTCTCATGAGCGCTTCTCGATCGTCATTTTCACTCCATGTGATGGAAAATGAAGGCGTGTGTGAGTTCACAGCGGAGCTTAATGGTCTTAATGTGTTATGGCAGAGATGGAGCCACATTCACTGAAGGTTAACATTTATAAAAGCTGCATTGTGCAAAGTAACGCTGTGTATCTGCAGGCAATCTTTTTTTCTGCTATGTTTGAGTCTGCTCCGGTCTGAAAGAGATTGAGTCATGCAAGCCGCAATGTGAGGCCGTGCAACATAGGTAGAGCTTTATGCTAACTGCTAGCACTAAAACAATCACACAATTGCACTGCTAAAGTGTTGATGTTTTGCAGGGGTAATAATTAAAAGTGGTAAAACAAAAATCTTAATGTCAACAATGTAATGAATTTCCTTCAGTTTCACCTTAAAAAATGCAATAAAAACATGGTGCTCGAGTAACTGTGAAAGGAGCGACAAAGCTAGTTGGCAAATTTGTCTGGGGAACCACAAAAGTTTACACAACATTTCATGCGATCCATTCAATGGTTGTTGAGCAATCTTAGTCTGGACCACAGAACATTAACCTGATGAAACACCATCAATTTGTGCAGACAAATCCATAAACCTAGGACTGAAAAATGAAAATTCAAACTCGCACACGTTCCACACATTTTCTTCTTCTCTAATAGCACTTGGCAGCTGCTGAATCAATGCACAGACACACTGTAGAAAGAGGTGGATTTGTTATCCAGCTAATTACACCGGGGATCCCAAGCAGAATAATCTGAATAATAGAAAAGCTGGGTTGATAAACACGGCTGTTGAATGCGTGGTTACATGTACTCAGTCACCCTGTCCTCGCTGTTGTTTCCAGTCATCTGCATCAAATGATAGCATCTATGTAAATCTTGTAGGACAACAGGATTAAAACATTGATATTATCTTGTTATGCTCTTCTAAACATGCATGTGCAGCATTCAGATTTTTGCTATTATTTACAGTGTTGACCTTGATATGTGTGCGCAATATTTATTCCATGCATGAGTGACAGCAAAGTACTCCATTTGCACAAAGATGCTCTATTTTAGTATCTGAAAAGATTAATTTCCAACTTTGAATTCGATTTAAAAGCAACAATGTAAGCCCTGCATGCAGATTTTTGTTTTACAAATTAAATTTTACATTTAATGGTCGCAAAATTTCTGACCCCAGAACAGTTTTGTTTTTCCCAGACTTTTAAATATAGTCTCATTGTTCGCCATCCAACAGGCTTATCAGCTTGCCCTTGAATCGTCTACTTTCTGTTTCCTCTATTCAATGCTGAAACACCTGAGCACATTTCAGAAATGTTGTCTTTGTCTTATATACAATGATTTAGCCATAGCCCGAGCCGTTGAAGGAAGGTTTAAATGGTGTGACGGCACTGAATTGAAGCGACTGTAATGAAAGAAAAACTGATTCTTCAGGCAAGGCAGTGATTCACTTAACCAGCAGAACATAAGGCCCCTTTTTTCATGTGGTTGTGCAACAGTAGATTTCACCAAGGGAGCTGCCAATGCCTGTGGGTGTCTTGTAGGCGTTTGGCTGCCATATAGGGATGTTATTGTCACATCTGGCAATGTGGAGATGCCAGCGTGCCGGGAAAGCAGAGCTACAAGTTTTAAACCTCCCTCACAATTCCATGCTCAGACCGTCGGCGCACTCTGTCACTAACTTGGGTGATAAGAAGAAGTCCTCGCTAAGATTACATAGAACTACTTAGCAGCTAATCTGCATAAGGACAAGCTTCAATCTGCAATGCCTCGAAATCTCCTGTTGCGATGCCTACGCAGAGTGTAGTTCACCTAAAATGAGACAGAAGCTTGTCCTACGAAGGGTTTTGAACCAAGGATTCTTTGGTTTTATGCCATGAGCAGCCATGTGCTTAGGTATTTCCAATTATAGGGAATATGTCGAGGTGGCCCTCGGTAATTAAAGCCTAATCATGCTGGTGGATTCAGAGAAGCATCCTCATCAAGCTTTCATTAGTCTCCCTCCTTGTGATGCCCAGCAGCAACCCAACCCCCTTTAGGAATGCTCAGATAGCTTGTTCCTAAACCAAACCTAGTTATTTAGTGGTGTAAGAGTTGGCCTTCGCTAATAAAAGGTATTTACCCTATTCTGCAGGCAGGAGTCTGATCATGCAGAGCTCTACCACAGGAATCTTGAATTGGATTTTGATTTTGATTAGGAGCCAGAGGGTAAAAATTAAAATCTTTGTCATGGGAGACCTTTTGGAGGATCTAGTCTTGGATTTTAGCAGCAGTATTTTGGCCCACTTGCAAACAGGGATCCAAGAATGCTACGATGAGGAAGTTACACTAGACAACATGAGGTGTATGTGTCAATAATCACTTCCATCTCAGGCTGTGACACAATGTTTCTCAGCTGAGAAAAACAGGAACGTGTCAAACACGAGCAAATCAGTATCTGGAAAGACAAAACATGGCACAAGAATCAAGAAAAAAATCACTTGTTTTGAGAGAATTCTTGAAAAAACAGCACCGGCATATCTTTTATAAGAAAAGAAAACATTTAGGACTAAATGACAGACAAAAAAATTTACAGATAATCCGACTTCTGCAATATATAATTGTGTTATTTTACAAGAGGAGCATCAAAAAGTACATTGTGAGCACTGCATTGTGTTTACCTCCCTGAAGAAACATTTCAGAGCTAAAAATGGACCCAAACTGCAGTCGCATTGTTTGTGAGACAGGGAAATTAATTTCCCCTGTGTGAGAAACAACTGTGAAGTGACAACTCATTGAGTTGTTGCCACGAATAACAACCTCCCCAACCCCCCCCCCTTTCCTCAAAAAAAAACCCAATAAAAAAAACTGCATGACCCTTGAAACAATAGTGTGCATTTGTCCTAGATCTACAAGAGCTCTGTTTTTAAAGTGGTTTCCCATTCCAACTGGGGCAGAGTGCAGCTCCTGAATGCTCTTACACTTTAGAGATGAAGTTGAATGAAATCTACAGGCGAGGTCTTGTGTTTTGGGAGGGGGGGACGAGCAGCTGGATGGGCTGGTGGTCCTGCGTCTGAGTGAGATCAACCAGCGGAGCAGCGTGTGAGAGCACCTGGCTCTTCCTACACGCTGCCTGTTTGACAGACAGCACAGACACCTGGAAGCCCGGTGAGAGAGCTCAGTGTAAAAGCCACTGCTGCTCTACAGGGCCATGCATTATGCAGGAAGCTCTCTCTCCCCCTCTCTCTCTCTCTCTCTCTCTCCTTCTGCCCCCTGCTCTGCGGTAAAAATAGATCAACAGACCTGAGCGTTCAGCTCTTTTTTTTTCTGCTTCTCACTTTCACTTGGATCTCACCAGGTGCAGCAGCTTTTGGCTCCCGCTTCGCATTTCTTTGCCTGCATGTTTGTGCATCTGTGTGCGAGTTTAAACGCACATGTGTTTGCGCACACTTTCGAGAGTGTGTGCACATGCACGTGTGCAGAGGCATGTGTGCATGTCAGCCAGGGTGAGACTGTTTGATCAGTTTGCCACTGCACTGAGGTTTTAATAAAAGCGGGATATTAGTCTTGCAGCAGTGTTTCTGACTACAATGGTGGCAGAGAGGATATTAGTTCATCACCAGGGGTCATTGCTGGCATGTTTGTAAAACCTGCAATAAAACCTGCACTATAAGGCCAGAAATATATGGACGCATCACTTTTTTTGTTTTGTTCTCTAAGCTTTAGCACAGATAGAGTCTTTTGGCTTTGTTGAAGAACAATGTTGATGTCACAAAACTGAGTGTCCCATGCATAATGCCAAATCCCTAAAAATAATGTGTTTTTTTCCAATTTCTTATGGAAACACCTGTCTTGCCTGCACACAGCCCTGAAGTAACACCTAAAAATGACCTAGAATGCTGATTGCAAGCCACCTGACATCTCTTGTTGCTGAATGGGAGCAGAAACCTGCAGCTGTGTTGCAAAATATCACCTTAGCAACATATTAATGCCCATGGTTGTGCCATGAGAAGCATCAGCAGAGGCTTTTTAATGCCACACAGTTGCTTGAACGTGTGTTTTGTAAGAAAAAAACTCAAATCCACGGATATAGGTGCATGAAATTGTGGATCCTGGCTGCTATTTGTATTGTGTTATGTCTCTAGGTCGACAAGAACTTTGCCTAAATATCTACTAAATGAGTTCAAAGTGCATCAAATGTAAAGAATTAAGTTTTTCTAACTGTAAAGGTGAATATATGCATGCATCAACAGGACACTGCATGTACATACATGTGTAAAGGTCTCCTGTTGCTGAGCGCAGAGGCTCCCTGAAGACCATTGATCCGTGTCTGTTACCACAGAGGTCTCTGACTCCTCCCTAATTGCCATTCCACTGCTAATTAAACAGTCCTGCTTAACGAGTTCGCATCGGTAATAAGGATGGAAGGAAAGGTCACCCTATCACGCTCACGTCAACTGGACACAGTCAATAAGGAGCCCTGCCTGAGAGGACAGGTACACGTACCGACGTAATCATCCAAAAGATAAAGAAGGACTGGGAGCATATGCTTTTGTATCGAAGCAGACAGCTGAGCCACAATGTGTTGGTGGAGAATTGACTTCTTTTGTGCTGGTCGATCTTACATAAGCTTTCAGAATTTGATTAGTTTGAAGCGTCGCTCTTGTGAGAGAAGGAGAGCAATAGCAACAGCACAGAGGTTTTTTTTTTACATTTTTTTTTATGCTGTAAAAGATGCACATTTTTTTTCTGCGCTCCTCTTTGAATTTCATGCCTTTAAATTTCAGCATTTAGAGCATCATGAAACACTTGAATTCTCCGCTGAATCTCAGACTAATGAAATTCATTTAGCACATTAAAAGCACTTCAAGAGTACTGGTGGTTTTGCACGTTTCAGACCATTAACTATAAATTTATATTACCCATAACCACTTTCCAAAGCATACAATTAAGTTTTAAAACCCATTTTATTAATGAAAACCAGCCTGCAAAGACTTTATTGAGATGGACAACGGCGGCTGTGTGGATATTCCTAACCTTTACATTTTGGTAAAGGTTAAATTTTGTAGTTGCTGGCGAGGATCCTTTTGAAAAATCAATTTCTTAGAGAAGCTTTGACATGGAAGATTTGAGAGTAAGCTGCTGTTAACCTGGTAAATGATAGAAAAACACAGACATCAAGGTAAGACGCATACCTTTCGAAAATGTGGCATTGATGACAGGAAAATAGGTCAGAACCTTGATTTTAATAAAAATTCCCTGCAAAATAAACTCTTTTGTGTGAGTTGAAATGGTCTCAAATATTTTAAATTTGAGAATTGATTAAGTGCATCCTGTTCATTAATAGATCAGTCAGATTTTATGATTGAATAGGATGCATCCTTCATTTCTCCAGATAGAGAGCAAGATAACAGCTAACAAGACCCTTCCTTTTCTGATTAATACCCATGAGTGCCATCCTGTGTACATCTTCGGTGTAGTTATATTACCTTCTATAGCATCAGTTTTAAGTTTCCCACAAGGACCAGAATGCAAAAAGTCTGATATCAGCTAACAGAGAAAAAAAACACTGGCCAAACACATATTGGCAAACTCATATATCTTTAAGTGTCCTTTTTTCTTGGCAGAAATAATTCAAGACAGTCCAGGAAAAATAGCAAAGCTCAGATATGCAAGAAAAATTCCATTAATGTTGCTTAAATGTTTCTCATTCTGCTCATCCTGTGATACAGAAGGACATTTGTCCATTAAAGAAAAGTGCTTTTGCTGTATTTTTTGAGCCTGTAAATGTCCACAGACACACAAACCCCGAGTCAGACACACAAACACACGACCTACATATACTATCTGGCCCTCTCATCATTTATCTTACAGCGGCAGAATCAGGATAGATTGGTTCAATTAGACTGGCCTTTAATGTAATCTGTTTAATCCATTTCTATCATCAAAGCCAATACCTACCTCTCTCCTTGGAGAGTGGGATTAGCCCTCCAAGTGCATCTAGAAGGGAGCGTCTCGGCTATAAAAACGCAGCCTCGGAGTCACCCAGATCTTCTCGATATTTGGTCTTTACAACCGACTGCGGAGAAAACAGAGTGTTTCAATTGAAGTTTTAATGGGTAAAGATTTAAGATCTTCATATCCTACCAGAGATTGCAAACACTGTTTGGCACAATGCACAGTGCCACAATAAAAAGAGTATGCCTTTCCTTTTTCTCCTTAAATATTGCAAAGTTGATCTCATAATTGGAAAAGAAAATAAGAAAAACAAAGATTGTGTTGCATGAGCTACTTTTAATTTTCATTCCTTAACTAAATTTGCATGTGTCGTTGTTCCAAAGTTGTTAGTCATAAATAGCTTCAAACTAGTTGTTAACTAAAATGGGTTGCACTGTTAAACTAAAATGTTTAAGTTGTAAAGACTTAAATGAAGTGTAAACTGGTCAGGCCTGAAAACATTTGCACTGCCGCTCCAGTAGATGTCACAATAGCATCACAATCTGAAACATAATTTACCAAAACAACAGTTTTACAGGGTCAAATGATGAATTAACTCATCTGCCAGTCCTCTGTAAATGTATGGCTTTGCTTTCTTCTTTTTCTCCAAATTTATATTAAACTAACTTAATTTTACTTTGTCATTTAGTTCAGCCTACAGTCGTGTCAATCTAGTTTTTGTCTGTTTTGTGCTACGATTTTCAGGTCATATGTTGAGCGTGTTCATCCTCTTTTTACTCTTTGAGCTAAATGAGTTAAAGCTAATGCTCATTTTTTGTATGTGGCTAGTCAGTTAGCAACAAAAAAATTTTTTTTTAATTTGCCTGATGCATCTTGTTTTAATTTATTGGAATTTAAATTTTTACGTAAGATATAACTTGGATAAGTTTGGTTGTACTTGCAGTAACTCTGTTTCTAGTCACTTGGGGGCATCAGAAACAAGTTAACACAACAGTGACATCACCCTTTAAGTTGATATGAACTTA
>JAQNCA010000021.1:5184807-5195006 GCA_029783725.1 Acanthurus tractus
CAATGACATCAGGAAGAAGTGAGACATGAACCCTCAGCTCATTTACATGTCTAATCAATAACATCTGGCTTTGAGCTTTAACTTCCATTCACCTGTGGCTTAACATCAATCTCCTAATTTTCACCATAATTAATTTATTGATATGAACAACTGCTAAACTATTTATCAGAAAAGCCAATTATTGCAAGCTAAAGTGTTCAAAGCTTTCACAGCTTTACTAATTTCTGTAAAAGTTGACCTGTGTTTTGCCTTGTGCGGTCTTGAAGGTGAACAGAGAGTCATTTTAGATTTTAAGTTCAATTATTTTGCAAAAATAAAATATCTAGTCTTTACTCTTTCTATTGCTTCATTTAAGATCCCATGAACCCACCATGTTTCTTCTTGTCTTCCCATTTCTTTCACCTCAGGTTGGTGTCTGCCATGAAGGGCTCTTCTCCTGAAACAGAAGTTACGATGATCGCAAAGTTTTATTATTGGTTCGCATGTAAACCGTTGAGTTCATGACTGACTGAAACTTTTTAAACTGGTGCTTTCCAAACTATTTGGTCCATTACCTCATTAAACGACCTGATATTCTAATAATTCGAATCCAATTTTTAAAGACCCAAAATGTAAAAATGAACAAATTGGTCTCAACACAAAGTCAGAAATAAATCTTAATTTTTTTCTAGTGGAATTTTTTGGTTGTTTTTACCTCATAACCCACCATATTTATCTCACAACACCTTTAGACAATCCCTGTTCCCAAACGTGGAAACTGCAGCTGTAGGTTTCATCAGAAATGTGTTGCTGCTGTCATTCCAATGTTGAGAATCGATGCTTGGTTCTTGAATAGATTGACTGAATGAGTCTTTTGGATGCCAGCCCAGTTACCCAAAGTGTGGAGGTCCCAAGTCCAGAGCGTTTCTTTTGAATTACTGCTTACTTTTCCATACAAAGGCTAATTATATGACTACAAAGAGACACAAAATGACCCTTAAAAGACACAAAAACTGACAACAGAGACACAAAACTGTCGAGCAGTTCCAAAATACACAATACAACCACTAAGGGACACAAAAGCTGCTGTAATGTGGAAGTCTCATAATCTCTCCATGCAGGTTTGCATGTGTATCTGTTCAAAAAAGCATTTGTGTTGTGTTTACTTTTATTTAAAGGTATTTAAATTATTCCAACTTGTAAAAATATTATGCATACTGATGTGTAAAGACATAATTTTCCAGATTGAACACTAGATGGAGCCCTCTCTTTGATTACTACACAACTGAAGTCCACTTTGAGTTTATTAGCTTATTGAAGCTTATAAATTTGTACTTGAATTTAATGAGCGTACTTAGTCATTACTGGGGTGAGAGAAATTGACTTGCCTCCTAAATGTCCATAATTTTAAATTAAAGTTCACTGAAAACAAACCATCAGTTTCTCACATGCACAGAATTTGTTGTGTTTGATTTATTCAGGGACTTTTGGTGCATTTGAACAGATATTTAATTGCTCTTCTTCTCCTAAAAATAATGGAGACGTGCTCACATGACAGGAAAACCACTGTCCAAACCCATTTCCTCTTTGCATTTGTCTTTTCTCTGTTTTATGCTCTTCTTACTTCATCCCTCTTCAAAATTTACAACAATTATTTATCCGAGCCACTGGCATCTCCCCGAGTGGCCTCCTCTCCACTGTTATTTGTGTGTTCACAGATTGTTTCGAGCCATGAGAACAGATGGTAATTAGCATGCACGGCCTCCAAATCCCCTGAATCTCAAAGACTTTGTCACTTTCCCCTGCCGTACTTTGACACTCTCATATTGGTGATGTTATACACTAAAAATGGCTGCACACATACGTTCAGTTTTTATACCAAATAGTGCGTTTATTATCAAATATTGCTTTAACAAACTCAACACGTTGCATTAAAACAGTTTTCTCATGAGACATGCAATTGTTTCACTTCACCGTCCACACACTCACTCATGTTAATACTGGAATAAAACATTTGAAGACAAGTATCCTTCATCTCATCCTCAGTCTCTGCCTGTAAGGAGTCCAAATGTATTTATGAGCCTTGGCTCTATAAAACCCCCTCTGTGCGTTTACTCCTCCACACCACCAGGGCAGTCATGAGCAGGGTGACCAGTACGGGCACTGCGATGAACGGGGCGAGGATGCTGGCCGGTGGGTCGTGGAGGAGCCGGCCGGTGAGGGCGCAGTCGTGGAAGTATGTGCGGTGAATCTGCATGAAGAAGCGGTCGACTACCTGGTTTGGCCAGAAGCAGTCCATCCTCAACGCCACCTGGTAGGTGCAGTTTGTCAGTCCCTCGTAGATCCTGCAGAGGGCGACACCGCACAGTTAAATCCACCTTCACTGATTCACAAAGGCAAAACTTGATCTCACATCAAAATACAAACATCAGCTGTTGTTATGACCCCATATTTCCATGATTAATCTAAAGAAAGTCTCTGTTCCCAGTTAAAAAATTCAAAAACTACATTCTCTCAGACTGAAATAGTCCCTGAAAGCGTCTTTGAAATGTCCTTTCTGAGGGGGACCAGTGGAGAGATTCCAGTTGGTAGGAAAATAAAAAAACCAAAGCAGCGTCTAGAATTACCAGTGGGCTTAACACAGCTAAATATAACTGCTTGGTGGTGGAGGGCAGTGGAAATGGAGACACATACCAACAGGGTAGCACCCTCCTTGCATGACCACCTCATCCATACCCGGAAAGATTCATATCTCTGTGTTTTACTGCATAGTTTAAGGCCGAGCAGGCGAGTGGTCAAGAAGCCAGTAGAGGAAGAGTCCACTTTACTCAAATATTCTTCATAAGTGCATTTTTCGCATCGATGAGCGCAATTTTTTAACAACATTTCAAACAACATACTCGAGGTTCCTGCACTTCTTAAATCACAGCGGCACCAGTCACCCAGAAGGCCTTGTTGCAACATGGTGGGTTGTTTTTTTACTGAGGGAAACTGAAGCCTCTTAAGGTTGTTTACAGCACTTTATAGCAAAAGCAGTGCTGCAAAAAGTCAACTGAGGGCCCTTTTTTTAAACCTCCCTGTGTTACACAATCTGATTTGTTTGGATATCACATCTGTTTGAGGAAGCGAATTATGTCAGCAGGATGTCGAAGAGCAAATTAAATCTAAATTTTGAAACTAATAAAAGATACAGGAGACACTTTATTTGTTAATAAACATATAAACAGTCTGGAGGGGATCAAAATGATGATGTAGAGCAGATTTTTAATGCATATAATATTAATAACTCAATACACTTTCACTGAAAGTCATTTTGGACCAAAGCATAAATTGCCTGATTGATGTGTGGATGCTTAATGTGTGTGTGTGAGCTTCTGTTTGCTTGTGCTGGCAGATCCTGTTCTGCACTTTAATGCTTCTAAAAGCCATTTTTCATCACTAAGAAGCTGATTCAGGAGCTGGTGTTGCAGCTGTCAGAGCTGTGATCAGGATTAGGTTTAATGGAAAAGGTCAAAGCTAATGACGGTTTAGAAGACAGACTTGTTCTTGTGGTCATGATTAAGATTTGGACTTTGATAAGGACTCGGATTAAGAGTTCAGTAATTCTCACATCTGTGTCAACACAAACGTGTGTTGAGCTAAAGATAAGAGAGGCTGGAGTGTTTTTATAGCTCTGAGTAATACACTGTGTGAATGATGTAACCTTGTTATTAAAAAAAAAAAACATTTTAAAAAATTGTTTTTTAACCAACGAGCAAGTGTTGAAGTGAAGCTGCAAACAGGATTCACACCCACACACACTGATGCACCACAACATGTTGTCGAGTCCTGCTGTAGCCCATTGTGTTGCATCTTTTCTGACGATCCAACTTGTTTGACTTTTATTTTCAAACTCACCCCCCCAACACACACACACACGCACACGAGCCTTTCTGGTGTATTCACATTTTTCTATCCTGCATGTTTTATTTATTTGTAAATCTCCAGCGGACTTCCACCGCGGCATCAAACGTTGTTGCTAGGAGTTTTGTGACGTAACTGCAAACACTCGCGTGCCTGTACAATCGATTACAATGAGTTCTAACTGCACACACACACACACACACAGACACAAAGAGCATCGCTAACACCACTGATGTGCCGGGCAAAGAGGGGACAGTGAGCCAGGAGGGAAATCACATTTGTGACAGGAGCTTCTCCTCTGGGCCTCTCAGCTCCTCCGCCCCCCCTCCTGTCTGACTCATCCTCTAAGGTGCCAGTGTTTGGGAAATGGGCTGATCTGAGACACCATCTAACACACACAAGTATACACACAGTTATATGTGAGAGATACAGTTAGTAGATGCAGTGAGGAGAAAAACAGGCTGGAGGAGTCTTTTCAGAGCGACACACTGAGGGCAGCATGAGGTTGAGCAAAGAACAGGGATCCTCCACAAACCACTGAACTGCAATAGAAATGAGAAGAAACTACATTTGATCTTAAAAAAGCAAAAGAAGACGCTAATTTACGCTCACCAACTTTCTTTTGCAGTTATCATAGTTTTCAAATCCATTCATTATATATTCTTTAGGCTTCTATCTGCAAAAAAGTGAACCTACATTTAACACATTTGCACTTCAATTTAGTCTAAACTCATGAGGTTATTTAGTCAAATTTGAATTTATTTGCTAAATAAATGTCAGTATTGTAGCTAAAATAGCACCACTGATTTGAAACCCGTATGTGATGTTATTGCTCTTAAGAAGAATAAGCAAAACAAAGTATTTATCCAGATGGATTAACATAGAGTGTATAATTTGATGAATAGAATCAGGCGAGTCTTTACTGCAAAATCTAACTATCACTTTGCAATATAATTATAAATGAATGTTTTTGTTTCAAATTCTGTTGACACCCTTTTTTTTTTTTTTTGTTGGCCCGCTAGTTTTGCACGACCCCAGTCGGTGAACTCACTCCATGGTGTCGGGCCAGCTGCACCACAGGCCTCGCTCCAGCACTCCCATGTCCAACTTGAACATGACCAGGCAGAGATCGTTGATCATCATCTCGTAAAAACCCCCGTTGCAGCCTGACACCGATGGCAGGACTTGAGCTGAAGAGGAAGAGCGACGAGAACGACACAAAGTGCATTCATCAATCAAAGCTACAAATACAAGACTGGTGAGTTTAGATGATACGAGGTGACTGAATCCATCTGAGGAGCCAAGTGAAAGATCTTACAAAGCACCACAGAGGTTATCCACAGCATTCACTTCTTGATGATTAGAAATATGTTAGTACAACAAACAAGGTCATATCCTGGCGGTGCTTGTTCCTATTGGACCGTTTTCTTCCCTATTAGGCTGTTACTTTCACTAAGAAAAGATTTTAATTTGCACTCAGAGTCCCAATCCCATTTGTTTACTTCAGAGATGCGTGTAAACAGCCTCTTAGACCGCGGCCGTCCCGCAGGACTCGCCGCTGAATGTAACACCACGAGGCGGTACAGTTGGAAGAGGGAGCTTAAGCTGGCGGAAAAGGCCCCGTGTGGAACAAACAGGTTGCTGTTACGGTGGAGAAACAAGGAGGATCTCGGTCTGCGGCGGCCTGATAAGGTCCAACTGTGTCTCTGCTGGCTCTCCAGGCCTTGATGCACTCAAAGGAGGACCAAATGTGTTGACACAGGGACGCTGAAAAGAGATGCCGCTGAAAGAAGAACCTGCGAACGGTCGTGACCCCGTCGTGGTGCAGCACTCTAGTCAAACAGAGGCTTAAGGGGATCCAGTAATAAAACTAAAGTGCAGTAAAAAAAAAAGCATCAAACACGCAAAAACTGAGCGTCTAATAGCTTATTTATCATCCACAGAGTTGTGAGGACGATATGTTTCACCTGTGCGTCTGCTTGTTGGCAGCTGCTCTGACATCCAGGCATCCAGCGATGCCGTCCAACTTGGCTGCTAAACAGCGTTGCGTTCACGTTCCATTTTCCAGGAGAAAAAAAAAGAAAAACCCAAGCATTTCATGACAGATGCAACGGCGCTCTATTGACATCCTGCCTTCAAATGCCTCCATATTTTAGGGAGAGGAAAAAACCCATCAGTCTGGCAGGAATCATAAATTCTGCCCCTGCCACTCCGGGACTCAATAGTTATGGATTTTTTAAAACTGACGCTCATGAATATGACATGATCCATCTTGCTCAGATGTCACTCATGCTCAACCCACTGCTGCGCTGCTGAGTGTGAGAGCCTGATTTTCATGTTCTCCCATTCATGTAGGAGGGAGAGTACAGCAGAGAGGAGCGTGTTAAAAGCATTTTCACATCCAGGCTTCCTGCTATCCTGCACATTAGTCCTCCCTAGATACATGTTATTGTCTTGACAGACAGTGTGAAGGTGTCTGAACATCGTCTTCATGCTACGGACCTCATCTGTCCTTAATTAGACACATTGTCATGAGTTATACTGCAGCTGTGGAAAACCTATCAGGGGAATCGGGACATTTAAATACCTCTTAAGAGTCATTAACATCAATTATGTTTACAAGCTCGTTTAAGCGGAAAATTGTGAGTATCCTTTTAACCTGTTGAACATCTTCATGAGAACAAGCTTTAATTTGTATTTTGGACTGTACATTGTTCTTTTTGCAGCCACGGTTACTTGTTACTTTACAAATAAATATTTGGACATACAACACACATGCTGCACTCATAGAATAAAGTGATTTATAATCAGCTTCAAATACAGCAAATCCATTCTTAGTGTGTCAGTGTTAGTAAGTCTTGTGACTTCTGAAGGGATTAGTTTGGATTCTTTAAGGTCTATTTTGCTTAAAATACTGAATTACTTCATTGGAGTAAAAGTTGATGCAGTACTTTTACTTCTACAAGACTGCTCTGCAGTGTGATGCTGCTACTTTGACCAAATAAAGCTCTACATCATGAACCCGCTGCAGACAAACACATAAAACATACAGATGGTTGATTTTCAAAGTTCAAAGCTGTGCGTGTTTATAGTTTGAACCATATCTGGTTTTCAAGACAAGATTATCTTATCAAACACAAAATCAGAGGTAGGATTCTTGTTGCCTTTGTTATCTCTGAAATAAATCCTCTTGCATAACACACACATAAATTTTATTAATGCAACTTTCAAGTGTCCAGATATTTATCTCGTGTGTATCAGAGTAATTTCCCCTTAAAATCAGGTAACATTCAGCTAGTTTAAGCTAAAAACTTTCAGGATTCACTAACAAACACTCACCTGCTATCAACAACACAAGCCCTGCTCTCAGGAGCGACGCGCTCTCCACAGTCATGCTGGACACCAACTCCAACACGTTTTTACGCACTCTGCTCACTTCCTGGACTTTAACTGCGCATATTTCAGTCTTATTCTCGTCAAAGCCACCGATTCAGGCTTTACACCGCAACGTTATACACGAATTAACCGCAGCTCCCGGTATGAAGCCAAGCAGAGCTGCGCGTAAAAGCCCCTTGACCTTCCCCAGCGGCAGCCTCCGTCTCTCAGCTCAGCCCCTAATCATAGCCGCCCTGCGTGACATCCGATCCCCTTGTCCTGTGGTTTCAGCATGAAGCTGCTCACAGGGGACGAAACAAAGTCAGCCCCCCCCCCAAAAAAATAGTAAGCGCCAGTCTTAATGAACCCTAGAAAAAAAAATCTATCAGCCTTAACTCTCATTTTGTGCAAATATGAAAGCATGTGGGAATATCGAGATTAAACAGATAAAAACTGAAGCAGAAAAAGTTGTAAAAAAAAAAGTCTCCATATATTCACAAAACATCTCCTGTGTGGAATATTGTTGGAATATTAAAACCTGGAGAAAATATCTAAGAGATTAAAAGTCTGCAAGAAAATACAATAAGACTCCCTGAAGGAGAGCTGCAGTGTGGAAGCCTCTGCATCCAAAACAGGCGCCTAAATGCTCATAAACTCTACGGAATAACCCTTTAAATACACGATTATCACAATTTATAATCTATAACTTGGACGCTTTTTGCTCTAATTTGCACAGACTTATATTAAGTTTTTAATTAAATACATGAGTCATATCTCCCCCCATTACTTATTTATTATTTGTAATAGATTACTTGGACTACCCTCTCCAGTGCGAGCCGTCCAATTAAACCTCCATCGAGAGTCACTCTGGGAGCCATTTTCGCAGCACAAAGACAGAAATTCCCATTTTCATGTCACTCGCGTATCAGCGCAAATCTCATGCAGCTTCACTAATTGAATGTTTTATCTGCAGATTTCTGCACGGGAGCGCAGTGACGTTCATTGGTATTCTCCAGGCTGCTCTGCGTTATGCTGCCACCCAGTGAGGCTGTCTGCGCCGCGGTGTGTGCGTGCGTGTGCGTGCGTGCGTGCGTGTGCGTGTGTGTGCGTGTGTGAGACTAATCCCACCGCTCAAATGACTGTTTTCATGTGTCTCTGCAGTTTGTAGACTGACAGCCAGCGCAGTGAATTTCCCTCAGGTTCATATTTTAGTCGGTAGATTTGTTCTGTTCATTATTTTTTTGCTCGCACTAAAGGGCCTTTTACACTTTTATGCGCTGATTTACATGTTGGCAAAAGGCAGATTTTAATAAAGGCGTACAATGGTGATTTTTAGGGATGGTAAAAAAGTTATTGAAATGCACAAAGAGGAGCTGAAACCTCTATTTGTCTTGATAAAAGGCTCATCTCTCCCCATTTCGAAACATTCCTCGTTGAAGCTTTCCCTCGAGTAAATAAAAAAAATCTCAATGTCTCAGAAAAAGTACATTTCATTTCAATCTCATTAACTGAAAATGTATTAGGGGGCTTTGGATGATGTAACTTGATTGAAACCTAATATGTTGGTAAAAAATTCATTTACGCATTTTCAAAATCACGACAGGATTATGCGTGGCCAAAGGAACTTTCATGACATTTGGTATGTGACTTTAAATAAATTCAACAAAATTCCAATAATCCTTTACCCTCCGTTTTTTTTTATGATCGAATATGATGTTAACTGGACTTTATAGTGATAATGTTGCCGTTAAGTTAAACTTTCACTGTTTTAAAATGTGTTTGGGAAAAACACAGATGGAGTTTCATGTCCCTCCAGAGCTTTCTGATTCACGCCAGCTCCAGAGAAAAAGGGGAATGGAGTAATTCTTGATAAACTTCTCTAGAGGGCAGCAGAGGACGCTAAATGAACCTTCCGTTTGGCACTGTGGGGGCACATGAGGGATCATATCGGTCTTTTTGCACCCTAACTGCCTAATCTGTGGAGTCGTTTTGGCAGTGGAGGCCGTTTATGCCTCAGCTTTCATCTTACACGGATCACAAATCAATATCTTTTTGTGCTCTTTGATTTTCCAGCCGGTTTCATACTTTCACATCAGTCCACAGACGAAGCCAGAAAGCAGAAGACGGTACGCTGGCTTGTAAAAAATGAGCGGCCCTAAAAAAGGTATACTGCCTCAGCTGCAGCCCCATTAGAGCAGCATCATCAAAGTTTATAGGCTGTGCCTTCTAGTGGCGGATATTTGCAGAGACACTGCAGAAAACTTTCTGTAAGTCTGCGTTTATGACACAAAAACAAATGAAGCTCACACTGCTTTTAGAATATGGGAAAGAAAATAAGTGTCCCCTTGATAATCCTCATAATTTATTATTTTCTCCTTTTTTTTCTTCGAAGACATTGGTTTTATAGCTGATGCGTCTTTAAAATTCATCTGTCTAAATTCGGTATTTATTGCTGCAATAACAACCAATAGACTATATGTAATAATAATAATAAATAATAATAATAATAATAATAACAATAATCATAACAATAATACACACTTTTGTTGCCACGCCACCCAGCGGGAAACCAAAACAAATCCCCCTCCTGACAGGTGTAATGACAGCAGAACTGAAGCCTATTAGCCAATCAGAAGAGGTGGTAAGTGAGATGGGCGGATTTCCAACCCCCCCCCTCCAAAAAAACGTTCCTTAATCTTCTGTGGAGTCCGTTTTAATTGGCTGAAAGGGATGTCTATCACACTGAAGAGGCGTGTTCAGCCCCCCCTCCCCGCCCCACAACCCCGCTCCACCTCAGCACACACACTCACCACCACCATCCCAGCGCGGCCCCGCGGCGCCGTTGCCGCCCCGCCGCCCGCCCCCCCCCCCCGCCCCCCCCCCCCGCAGCGGGGGGGGGGGGCTGGGGGGGGGGGGGGAGCCGCGGGGGCGCGCGGGGACCA
>JAQNCA010000021.1:5239992-5256347 GCA_029783725.1 Acanthurus tractus
GCTCCTGTCCCCCCACCCCCCCCCGAAAGATAGATTGAGAGCTAGCGCGGCGGTGCGAGTCAGAGACGGCGCCTCTTTTTTATTTTTTTTTTTTTTGCAAAGCATCTGGCGAAACCAGGCCGTGGAAATGTATTCACGACACCATTCAGGTCGACTGTTGCTCAGTTTAAAGCACTCCTGGAAATAGCCTGGAAAAAGACAGGCAGTCAAAACAATGCATGACTGCTGCCAACTCACTTGTAGCAGCGGTGCATTGTGTAACAAACACTCACTTCACACAGTTGTTTTCTATTTGCAACATAATGGAGTGAGAAAATAACTCTGGCAAACTGGCTGTCCGGGTTAAGAGCGGTCCAGTATGAAATCTGTTAGCAGGGATGATGAGTATCAACATTGTTTTCGCAGGCGGAGAGATGCCACGTCAGCTCCCACCTAATGGAGAGGTGATGCACAAATTAACACAAACAGGGCCAAAGGCTGAGGGAGTGAGTATACAGGTGTGTGTGTGTGTGTGTGTGTGTGTGTGTGTGTGAGCCAGGAGGAGTAGGGTGTTTATTATTTTGCTGATTGGCAATTTGGTGTCCAGTTTATGTTGAGCTCTGCTGTTCCGAGCCGAGCGGGGTTTCGCCACGAGCTCGCCGAGCACCGGCTAACAACTCCGCTGTCTGCCTGCTTCCCTTATCTCTGCAGATAATGGAGAAAATCTGTCGGGCTGACAGTGACGAAGTAATGAGGTGGTTTATGCGTGTGTGTGCACATCTGTATTGGATGTATTCATGAGCACAAGCGCAGCAGCTTGTGTTTATTTGCTTGTGTGTGTGTGTGAGAGAGAGGGAGAAAGAGCTTTCATGAGGATAATAAACACGAACACATGTGACGGAGTACATGCCTTTTCATTATATGGCTTTCTCAGGAATTCGGGCAGATTTTTGCCTCTCAATTATACATCACATCACTGTACTCCAGCTCTGAACAATAGCTGCGTTAAGTAACTCTGTCTTTCTTGCTAACTGCTGACAGCTAGCACCTGTCCTGCACACTATGGCCAGATGGACAATGCCCCACCGCACCTGCCCCTCTTGGTGGCACTTCTCTCTTAGTGCCAAGCCTCAGCGCTGGCACCTGAACATGCACACACACAGTTGGAGCCCTTGGATAACCCCTTTCCCAACTTGGCATGACTCTGGCATAAAGCGATCGCAAGCATATACAGTGAATCAAGGGTGTGCGTTGGTTAAAAGAGGTGGAAGGGAAACAGCAAAGGCTTGTGTTATTCAACCAAAAAGGGGGGAACAATTTGCATTTTATTACTTGGTTTTATCCGCTGTATGTCAGGCCGGCAAGTAACGTGTCGTAACTGGTTATTATGCCCTCACAAAGGATTCAGTTTTGTGTGCTGAACATTGTGTTTAGTTTTTCAGAGACAGATGAGACAGACAGACAGCGTTGTGTTGTGATTTTATGCTGCCTTTGGAGTCGAAACCACAGCAATTGGGAATAGGACAATGTTTGAGGCATGAAATAAAGTTTCAGTCACCTAAAATAAAGTTTCAAACAAGAAAAAAAAGACTATCCTTCACTTCAAATATGTCATAACCACATATTTGAAATGATCTTTTTCTACCCCAACAACATTAAATCACGTACTTACTTTTTTTTTACTAATCACTTACTTTTTTTTCCAACATAAAGAAACATTTTGACATTTTAGGAAATGTGATTATTAATTTCAAGTCAAAAGTTAGCCAGTATCAGAGCCTTGCTAGCTGTTTTCCCCTGATTTGGACCTTTAAGCTAAGCCAAGCTAACCGGCTACTGGCTGTCTCTTCATACTCAAAGAGCACAGATGAGAGTACTGATGTAACTTTCCACCACGAAGTAAAAAAACAAAATTTCCAAAATATTGAATGATTTTACACGCTTCCTTTAAAAGCTCCACCAATCAGATGGTTTGAGCAGCCTCTATGTCTGTCAGGCAAAGGCCAGGGCAAAAAACCTCCAAGTTCTCACCACTAGTCTTTGTTGTGAATGTGCATTAACAGCTGAAGGCGACCACAAGTCTCTCATTCCCAGGTTGCGACAGCTGGGCAGTAAAAGACATTTTAATAAGTCACACAAACAGTAGAACTGTTAAAGGGCTGTGTGTGTGTGTGTGTGTGTGTGTGGTAGGGGTGTTTGCGGGGGGCACACAGACAGGTGGTGCGCAGAAACAGCAGCGGTAAAAAACTAAAATGAGAACTTTGCAGGAGTCGCTGCTACCGGTATCCCGCCAAGAGTGTGTGTGTGTGTGTGGGGGGGGGGAGGCTCCCCTGGAGGAAAGGCAAAAACACCTGTGTTTACTGTGGCTTCAAACGGAGAGAGAGGGAGAGAGAGGGAGAGGGAGACAGAGATAAAGAGAGAGAGAGAGAGAGAGAACAACATACAGAGAGACAAACTTGGCACCGAACACGCCGAAAGCTGGTCACACAAACCCTCCCCCCCCCTCCTCCCCCTCCTGTCCTCCCCCACTCGTCAGTAGGAGTGTGTTTGATTTGAATCTCCTGTCGTCCTCCCTCTCCCTAATCTGCTGAGCCTTTGATACCCCTTCTCTTTCCTCCTCCCCCCCCCCTCCCCCGGTGCTCGTGGGGGATCTGGATCTGAATGTGACAGGGTCCGCACATGACGTGCTGATGTGCCGCCTGCCTCTCTCTCCGCGGGCCAAGCAGCGCCGACGAGTTGAGAAAAATAAGGCTTCAGGGGGGTTAAAACGAACCAAAAATGGCCGTTTATTGAAATGAAAACGCATCTTATTGCTAAAACACTTACTTAACTTTCTCCTTTATGCATCGCTGGTGACTCACAGGATGCTCAAAAATGGCAATTGACAAGAAAAACACTGGGTTTAAAATAAAAAAAAAAAAAAAAATCCAAGAAAATAAACTCTGGAGCCAGCCCAGGCCAGCTGCTGTGAAAATGTTTTCAATAAAAATTATGGTTTCGTTTTGAGTGAGTCACTGCCACTGCCACTGCCACTGCCACACACACACACACACACACACCTCCCCCCTCTGTCTCAGACGGAGGTCAGGAGGGTGTCGTGTTTTCCTGAAGCAGAAGAGGTGGGCAGCCTTGCACCTGCTCTCATATTTTCTTAGTTGCTGTCTCCATTTCCATTTTTTCATTCCACCTCATTTTCTGTTGGTCCTCAGTATTATCCAAATGCTCCGGCAGCGTCATACATGCAGCAGACGTGCATACAAGGACGGGGTTAGCACACAGCAGCACAACACACATGCTCCTGTGTGTCGGGGCTGTTATTAAAGGACGAATGTCGCTGTGTACTCTGTGCGCTCTTAATTTGTCTCGTTATATTAAAATTCCTCATATTAAAGCTGATATTGAAGTCTAAATTCTGCTGACTGGAATACAAATTTACACTCCCTGATGGTAACATTACTTTTTAAGCCGGTCTTCCCCCGCTCCCACTCTCCCCGGTAAGCCTCTACCTCCTCACGACTCTGCTGAGAAGAAAACTAAAGTAAAGAAGCTTGAAATGAAAGAGGGAGGAAAAAAAAAACGGGGAGTGTTTGTTATGTCATGTGTGCAGAGGACGGAGGCGGCTTTCCCTGATCACGACCCTCCTTGTGTTGGTGACAATGAGATGAAAAGTGGCTCCATATTGGGGCGGAGAGCAGGACCGATTGCCTTTTTTTTTTTTGGTCCCGTGACAGATACACTCCACATGTGTCACACAGCTGCGGACCCGTCACCTCGCCGGAGCGCAGGAGCTGGAGATAGGAAGAACAGGAAAGGCAATGAGGGCGCACCCGCCCGACAACGCTGTCAGCCTGTTTATCACAGGGCATTGAAATAGACATCGGCGGCCTGTCTTGCTGTCTCTTCCCAGCAAACCTCCATTGTTGCTGGAGGAGGTAGATGTCGAGGACCTGCCTTGCTAAGTGCTTACAGAGCACCACTCACTGTCACCGCAAAGTGTCACAGCTGCAGCAGGAACCAGCCTCTTACATTGTGATTTTACATGGCTGCAGAAGACCTCTGTAAGGGCTTTTTTCCCATAAAACACCTGACTCAATACCCCGGGTAGTTTGCCAGCAAACAGCAAGTTGATACAGCTCAAAGAAACAGCACTTCAAACCTTTATGTTTCTTATACGAGTAGTTTTGGAAAGGAAATTTGTTTACTTTCTGAAATAATCAAAGTCATATAGTAAATATAAAGCTGCGACCAGCTGCTAGTTAGTTTATCCTGTATCAGAAATGGCTAGGCTATCTCTGTCCGAACTCCCAAGGTTAAGAAATAGCAAAGCTCAACTACTTAAACTTATATTTTTGTGATGGTTTAACAGACAAAATACAAGATGTTGCTTTTGGACAACTGTGTCACTCTTTATCCAAGCTAACTTCACCTGCAGCTGGCTGCGATGGTATATTTACTCATTTACCCTTGGCAAAAGGCGAAGGAGTGTTTTGAAAAATGTATCATGTAGGTTTTATTTTGTAATATTCCTGCCTTGATTAAAGTTGTTGGAGCATAGCTACATCTAAAAAATCTTAAAAATAACAGGGCTGAAAACTTGAAGGACGGTCTGAAAGGTCAGTTCAAAGTTTCGGCCTCCTCTTTTACATCTCAAGTCCTCTTCTGGCTGCAGCGTACAATCACTCTCCTCACTTGAGTTTACATATCTCATTTCTGTCACAATCAAATGTCTGAGTCATCACAGACATGAAGAGCTTCTCAAAGAATGCTTCCAACTTCCTCTCCGGCCTGATCAGACTTAACAAGCTGCAGCGTTCACCTTGTTGGCCCTGATTTAGTGGGATTTTATCTCGGATGTCTGAAACTTGTTCGGAATGCTAAAAAACGCAAACCCAAGGCCTCGTGTTGTGCGCCCGATTTTGGATTCAGTAGATGCTGTTAAACATTTCTCTGTTCTATTTGGTGTAACTTTAAGATCTAAGCTTTGTTGCCTTCAACTTGAACTCCTACAAATCCCAACAGGCCCGATGAATGAAATCACTCTCAGATAGTTATTGGTTGAGTTAAATTCCTTTTTTATTGTTGCAGGATATGAAGGATCTAGTCTATAAATGTTTTTGCATGCACTTAGTCTGCACGCTATAAGGACATAACAGAATGTATTTAACATGTGTGGAATCGCACACTTTGGCAAAGTAGGCGTCTCTTCATAATGCAGCTACAGATAAAGGGCTTCATTCCAAAAAGCACAGATGATGACACCTTATAAAATAGTCAAACTGTAACAAAGCCTTAAAATGTGGCTGCGTTTTTAATTCATAGCGAATCTTAATAATGTACAGGCACCATGTGAAAGTTTGTACTCAAGCTGCTTTAATCACATGAAAGTCAGGGATTGAATCTTATCAAAGCCTTCCCCTCTCAGCCTTTTTTCGCCCTTTTTACAGAATACAAATCAAAAGTAGCTGCCTGTTTTTTTTAAAGTAATGATATCTGAGTAAATCTTTTCCAACTGAAAGGAAAATTCAAGAGAGCAAAGGACTTTTAGCGGGCGTACATACCAAAATGGACTCCATTCCAAGCAACACATTCAACTCTGCCCTGAGTTTTTCTCACATAATACCTGACATGTGTAATTCTACTTGAATTGAATAGATCGGACCGCGGGTTAATTGGACTGTTGGCTGCTTTTTTTGCTCAAATTTGAAATAAACCTCCCACTGGGGTTCCAAACTTGTGTGCGTGTTATGTATGAAGCAGTCGTTCGCCGGAATGAAAGAGCACAGTTGGGGCACCCGGTGGACTATCTCTGCTATGTGAGGAGCATTCGGGCGAGTGTCAGGGTCAAGGTATTTTTAAACCGCGCATGCACGCACACAAACCGCCGCCGCCGCCGCCAAACGAGCCACCTGCTGGACACTGTCAGCTGTTGAATAACTGAAGGGGGGGTGGAAAGAGGGCTGGGGAGGGAGAGGAGAGGAGACACCAAGGTATGTTCCATTTGTCCTACATATCATTGTGTCGCCTTTTATGCGGCCACAGAACATCTCTTATATTGAAAACCTTACCTGCTCAGCCATGGATTTAGTGTTTACACACACACCTCAGATATAGATAGTCAAAATAAAATAAAAAAAAGTACCTGCGGTTTACAGAGAAGGAGCCGAGGTTTGCTTGTTTATTCCACCCGAGAGAGCCAGAGGTGGTGGTAGATCAATACTTGGCAGATATCGATGCTGCTATAGTGGTTATTTGTTCTTGAACCCTTTGGCTTTAGACATTCCTCCAATAGGTGAAGGCTTGGTGGGAGTCTCTCAATATTCTCTCCCCATTCTGGTCACAGCTGCTCTCATAAACCAAGGTTCATATTGCAGCAGCTGGGCCCACCTCTACACAAGACTAATTGTAACACGATTTCACCCTCTGCTCCGGAGCCAATTTATGAAGCCACAGGAAGGCAGAGTAATCAATTTCTAAAAAATTTTTGGAGAGAAGTTTTTTGAAATGTTGATTTGATTTGTGCCGCATCGACTCGGCTCAAGGTTTTGTTTTTTGTTTTTTTCTTTCTCAGCTTTCCTTTAAAGCTTTGCACATTTCAAGGTGGATTTTAAGTTTCTCGCCGCACAAAAATATCTTTTTTCTTTCCCCCCCCCCCCCCCTCGCCGCACATCTGTAGATAGAGAAGATGCAATCTGAGCTGTCGTGTGCTCTTGTCCTTGTGGCTTGTGTGACAATTGGACTGCCAGGGCACCAAGGACTGAGAGAAAACAAGGCATGCAGCAAGAGAAGCGAGGGCACGCTAAAAAACACACACACACCAAGGTTACAGACACTCAGGACACAAAGCACAATCCACAGTGTGTGTGTGTGTGTTTGTGCGTGTAAGCACGTGGCCGTGTGTCTGTACTTGCGATTATCCACTCTTAATGATCTGCTGCAACTTTGGCCATTGTGAAGGGGCAAGGCACTCGAACGATCCCTCTGTTGCTCGGCAACCGTACAGATTGTACAGTAAACAAGGGTTATGGGGGATTTGTGCGTCAGCGTGCAGCCAGTCCGCTTTTAACTTTCCCCCTGCGCGCTGAACATGACAGGCCATTTTGAAATCCACTCCACACTCTAATTTTGGATGAGGTGTGTGAGTTGAGGGTTAGACCGATCATCCTCCTGCTCTTATGCAGTGTGTGACTGATACGGAGCTCCTGTTAAAGGGACGACCCAACCTGAGGCCGCCTTTTTGAGTATCAAGCATTTCTTTCTTAGTTTCCTCACTAATATGTCTTTTTTTATCATATTAAATTAAGTCACTTAACAAAACGGCCCTACTGACTTTTCATACCACCATAAAGAGCCTCTCCGTGTCCTTCCAAGTGCTTATTATGGCTCAAAAAGTCATAGATTTACCCAAATATGGCCACTATCATGAATAGAAAAGGATCTTTTAAGTAAGTAAAAGCTTAATTAAGAAAAAATCTGAAGTAAAAAGTACCATATTTAAGAGCTTTCTTAAGTAAAACACCCTTTTAAGTAGTAGTTGTATAAAATATTATTGATGCTCTAACCCTGGAATAAGCCAATCATAGGTGCTTAAATATGGCTAATTAAGAGGCAGTGTGCTAGTACTATGCATGCTAATGAGCTTCTAGTTAATAGAGAAAATGACAGCATAAATGTTAAGTGGTGTAAATATATTTTGAAAGTATTTAAACACCAGTCTTTTGTATTTAAATTTGATATATTTGATAATATTAGCATTTTGTAACAAGGTACTTGATGTATTTGTGCCCATCAAAGCCCCCATAAACTCTCTGTTAAACAAGCCTTAAGTGGAGTTCAGTCACACACACACAAAAAAAGGAGCATTTTCAAAGATTTTCCTACTGTGAAGGAAATTTGTAAAATATCCCAAAACCACAAAAACACATCTCCTCAGTTTCACTATCAATATGAAAGTTACTTTTCCAGAGCGTTCAACACACACACAAACACACACACACATATACACACACATGCTTTGATGATGCGCCAGCCACCCCTGGCATGACACCCGCAGACGAAGCTCACATATAAAAAAAAAAAAAAACCAAAAAAAAAAAAAGGAGCCTCTTCTCTAGTCAGCACCATCCAGACTGATGTGATGTGACAAGGACAAACATAATGCGGCTGTTTCATCGTCTATGATCGTCTGTTGTTTCAGTCTATTACGGATATCGAGTCTGGCAGGGATCGGATTGTGTTCCCGGCACCTGCGTCCCATCAAAAACAAACACAGGGGCTGGTTTGATTTGCTGGATGATTTCCAATACAGCTGTTGTTCTGGAGGCTTGTGGGAGGGATGGTGATGAAGGGGTGGACAGTTAGAGCCATCGCTTTTTTTTTTTTTGCAGCCGTGGTCTGTCATATTTCTTGCATCGGGAGGACAAATGAACCTGAAATAGCAGTTTGTGTCCATAAAATAGACCGATGAGACGATTATCCATGGATCAGAACTCTACATAAGGAGGCATTTTTTTTTGTTGACCCTTTTGATTGTCACCGTCATGTTTATGCTTTTATCCACTCCGTTTTTTTATCGCTAACAAGATTGTGTCAACTTTTTTTCTGTGCACCTGCTGGAAACCAGCGACAGCTCTTATCAAAAGATGATTTTTTTTTTCTCCCGTTATCTTTTTCCCTCATCTAGTCCACCTTCCATCCCCTCAATGAAATTTCTTTTTATGATATTGTTTGTTGATGGAGCCGTTTGTGTGGTGGTTGGCATTTTTTTTTTTTATGCTGCCGCTGGCTTTATGGAGCCAACATTTTTTTTCCACTGCTTCAGGCTGTTTACTTGGCTGTTTCTTTTATCAAAAGCCCCTCCATTTTACTCATCCAAAGGCTCTCTTGTAAGATTTCCAGCGTCAGACTCCCACCTATTATGGGCAAATCAAATCACAGACTATCCACTATTTTGCTGAGGTAGTTCGACTAAACAGGGGTATTTTATCCCTCTTCATTTTTAATTTAATGATAATTTAATGATCTTATACAGCCATTTGTGTTATTACGCTAATGCAAAGCCATTTTAACGCCTGCCTTCAGCCTCCCCATCTGCAGCATGTAAACGTCAGGTGGTTTCCTTTTCAGACCCGCCGTAGCACCTAGCATTATTTAAGGCATGTTATTAGTATTATGTGGTAATAGGGGAGTTTTAGCGACTGTACATCAGCTAACAAAATCCGTGGTCATTAGCTCAAAATGAGACACTCGCTCCTTCCCAAAAAAATACTGCAAATTTGGAACTAAACCTGCAACACATATTTTAAAACTCAGGGAGGGGAGGGGGACTTAGCAATTGGTCAATTTCTGATGCAACACTCACATTTAATCAGTCACATTAAGCGTGTTTATATTCATGAAGCAAACCTGGACTCTGTGTTTCCACGTATTATTATAAAGGACAGCCATTATCACCTATGTTATAATAACATTCAAGAGGGACCTTCCTAAATTAAATTACAAAAATTCAGGTCAACCAGTTCATGAATCTCATTGCGGAGTCCTGGTTCGCAGGCGGAGTGCAGCGCGGACTCACCAAACAGCTTCCAAGATTTATGGCCTTTTTTCTTATTTTCCCCTCCCTCTGCATGTATACACAAGCACAGACTTCTCATATCAGAATAAAACATCCCATAGATGTATTTCCCAACGACCTCTCCGCTCAGGATTGTTTGACATTTTTAATACAGTGTTGCATGTGATTGAAAGTGGCATTCAGGCCTCCTCTAGAAGCTCCCGAGTCGCTGCTCTTTACATTCTTTTCCATAAATATCTTTGTCAATATGTTTTTTTTCCCTTTGTAGCCTTATTTGTATTCCCCTCTCAAAGGAGTTGGGGACACCATACTATTGCTCCGTACAGTAATCCAATGATTTCTCTCCTCCTTTTGGTCGAAGTCGCAGCGGGATTCCCGGGTTCTTTTTATCCCCAGAGGGAAATTTGCGGACATCACTCGTGTTTACTGTCTATTGCTGTTATCTTTGCTCGCAGCGCCGCATGTGAGGTCGTACATTCGTGAACAAGTGTGCATTCTCAGTCTTGGATTGATCAGTGGGGGTCATGCTTTTGTTGAGTACCTTCCTATTATTAAGATCAGATGTGATGCAGGAGCAGATATCCTGCTGTGTGTGTTTTCGTGCGGCGGCAGCGGCGGCGGCGGCGGGCAGCTTAATCCTTTCACTGCGTTCTGCATCTGATCAGAGACGACAAAAGCACGAGATCTGGAACTCAGGTGGAGAGGTGTTGGCTTTTTTTTGTTTGTTTTTTGTTTTTGCAGGCACGTAGGTGTTCACGCTCCGTGCATTTGTCTCGGCAAAAAAGTCACCGGGGCATGCAGCTATTTGTGTTATTTGTTTTGCAGCTCTCCTGTGTGTGTGTGTTTGTGGCCGTCGAGAGGCGAGGTTTGGGTCACGCTGGGAGGACATTTTTTTTATCCCTCTTCTGGGTGCCTCAGTCAGGGGGGAAAGCTTTGTCACCAGCTATCTGCCTGCCAGCTTTCGGTATTGTTATTCCAAAGTACAGGCCAGTTAACATTTCTCTTGTCACTGGTACATCTTCCCCCAAAACACATCAGGAGAAAGAGGGGAGAAAAGCCGAGGAGGGAGGGAGGGAGGGAGATGCTCCTCTCACTCTCGACTTCTTGGCCCTTTTCCTCCCGCATCCATCCTTCCCCCTCGCTGACTCTTTCTCTTCATCCCTTCCTCTCTTTGTCCTTCAGTGGCTCAGACACACAATGAGGATGAAGAGGCCCCCTTTTTTTTTTATCTTGCTCTGCAAGTTATCTGCCTAATAAAACACTGGTGCTCTTTTAATAAAACAGAGCCATGGCGCCTGTTAAACATAGATGCTCCGTCCTGGTTTTCTTGGTGGTGGTTGTGAGTTCCAGTGTTCCACGTTCAGCTGAATCTGATGGCCAAAGAGAGTTGCAGATTTAGCACCATGACAGGCAGGTGGGTTTTTTGTTGTTGGGGCGGGGGGGTCTTTTTATGTTTTTCTGGGCTGGCGCTCAGCACGTATCGTTCAGCCTCCCGCTGCGAGTCTCCCCCGTCAGCGGCGCGGGATACAAAAACTTGCTCCTATCAGCCCGGCTCAGCCGAGACGCGTGACAGATACCTGGATTCATCAGCAAACGTGGTATTTACAAATATCATCTGCTGCGGTGATGAATGCCACCGGAGCTGGATTTATACTGACTGATTAGGCCATTACCTCGTCGCAATTAGCTCCAGCACTTGGACATGGCGGAGGCTGCGGGCGTTTGCCAGATGCATGTGTCCCCTTGGAACTTTTTTCCGAGTTGATGACAGGGCTCTCTGTGCCCATACTCTCGAGATTTATTTACCCTGCGAGTGGCTGGCAGGCTCAATCGCCTTGCAGTAAAGTCTTTTATGCGGCGCGCTGTTTCGATTGGGAGCAGCTCGTAACTCAGGCAGTCTATCAAATCAATGCGTAGCGTGTTGAGCGCTGATTTAGGATGGTAATTAGAGATGTTAATTGTTTTCATTACTCAGGGCCAAGGGAGGGAGGCTCCAAAGAGATGGTGGTGGTGGAGGGGGGGATGGGCAGTTCTTGGACTGATCGGGGCGCGGGGGGGGTCATCACTCAGAGGGACACACGGTGACCTCCCCCCCCGTAACACACGGATGGTATCTCCTTTCTCACCATGTGACCTGGGTTAAAAGCGGAGCTGCTGAATCCTCTGACCTGTGAATGACCTTTGGAATATCTGGCACGGATCCGAGATGCTTACACTTTGATGTATTAGCTTCCGTTAAAATAATTAGCTCTGAGGTTGAACATGATTTGCGGCAGAAGGAGGGGGTATGAATGAATAGTTGAGCGCGAGCTGTGGTATATCACAGCCCCCCCTGACACGTTCCTCTACCTGTTTAAACGTTTGTTATGGGGCCACATTAAAGCAAAATTACATCCACAAGCTGAAAACCATGAAATTCTTTATCGCCGTGGAAGGCAGAATATCCCCGTCTGGAATCATTCAGGCACAACTACGCTGTAAATATGTTGAAAATCATGAATAAATGGAATGAAGTGCAGTGAATAGGTATAGATTTGCGCCCAGCAGGGGTCAAGGCGCTTCAATAGAACGAGGGCGAACACTTTCCGTGTCGTCTGCCGTCCATTCACATGTTAAACGCTGAAGAGGTTCTTTACAAAATGAGCTGTCATTTGAAAAACCGCGACCACTTATACAGCACAAGATTGATTTAAATGATTTCGCCTTGTAAAGTGATACTAAATAACACAAGGCCAGAGATGACTGGAATTTCAGCAGAAGAATACTCTTGTTTTAGTCATGTGCAATGATGCTTTTCTTTTAAAATAGCCGTGCAATGCTGATAAAAAAATATATATATATCATTGAAATTGGAGCTTTAAAACATGCCATATTGCATATTATTATTACTGTGAGTATGAATCACCTTATGATAGACTGGTCACCCAGTGCGTGCAGGGATAGATTCAAACCCTGCAGAGAACAAAAGACAAACAGGACAATAGCTTGCAAAATTGAAATCGTCTTTATTATCACATTCATCAGTATCAACATGGGTCCTTCTGACTTGACACATTTGGACTTGAAATGACAATTTGAGCGAGCGAGCGCGCTGTTGTGTGTTTATTAAATTTCCCAGCAACATCAGTGACATATTAGCATACTTCCCAGCATGCACGCTTCAACAATTAACAATTAAAAACTCTGCAGAGACCCTTTGTTTTTTTTTGGTAGTTTTTTGCAGAAAGCGTGAACGGAAAAAATGTTTTGTTTTGTTTCTGATAAGCATGACAACATGCTGATCGTTATAAATATTAATTCTCCTCTCCATAGACTTCAATGTTAGCGTTGTTTGGAAGCATCTCGATGTGGTTTTATTATTAAAGTGTCTTCAACATTTGAGGCAATAAAGCCAATTTAAGTTTACTCAGCTTGTTTTCTGAAATCATTAAACTTAACCAATTAGTTTTTTACATTAAACCAAGTAATAAAAATGCTAATCATGTGGGGAAAACTCTCTATCATTGCAGCGTTTACAGTGTTGGAGTGTTTTCTCTGGTTCATGGTGATCACTCACACCTTCATCTGAGGTTTCTGGCTTTTAGTGTTTAGCAGACAGTTAAGCGTCCACCCTCCTCTTGTGCCAGTGTTGAAATTTCACACTTGGCTGCCCGTTCTTATCCTTTCAGGATAATGAGCGCGCTGCTCATAGCACTTATCTGTAAGTGACATTTTTATTGGAGGAATTAGTGTCAGATGTTGCTATCTATGGCCAGGGGAGTGAGACCTCCGTGACCCTGCGAGGAGAAAATCCTCCTCACTTCAGCTGAGCGTGAGTAAGATGTTTTTTTTCCCCCACTTCCCGCCTTCTGCTTCCTGCTCATCGCAGTTCTTCCTTCATGTGAGAAACGGCGCTCTGCAGCCTTAAAAAAAAAAAAAAGAAGAAAAATCATCTGCAATCTGTCCATTTTAAAAGAGCTTCTAGAGTCTGAATGTTTCTCGGCTTCGGAAAAAAAAGATGTTGATTTTTTTTTTTTTTTGGTTTGTGATCACAGATTTTTATAAACTTAAAAAAAAGTCTCCCCTCCGCCTGATCCAAGCTTCTTCTCCCTGCACGATCTGAACAGCTTTATTCTGCTCTAACCTTTGAACTAAATCGTGAGACATTATGGAAGACGAATAGGACGGCTTCAGCGTCTATTTTTTCTCCTTTTTTTTTTTTCACTTCAGGCACTCACATTCGTTATCTGTGCGTGAGATAAAACAAATCTTCCCCGCAGAACATCACAAGGCGATTTAATTGATCTATTGAAGTCATTAAGCCGTGCAGCAATGAAGTCAAATTGTCATCAGGAGGAAAGTGGGCACTTGATGACCCCTGCATAATGGCGTAATGCCTGCGATTATGACAAACGAGGATGGACATGGAGTTAACAGAACCGCCACATCAAAACACACAAACAGCAGAGTCGGCTGCGCCTTCACATCTAAGTCAAGGCAGTTGCCAGAAATAGCCCTGATTGGGCCCTGAATAATTCAATGTCATTTTTTTTTTTTTCCCCCCCTCCTCCAAAAGGACTGTGGGAGCAATTGATGAGAGCAGATGAATATTTAATGAGTCGGAGTCTCTTGGACTAGCCGGGGCCCGGGATGACAAGCTCGGAGGATATCAAACAGAGAAGAGGAGCATGAGAAAAGGAGGTTGCGCAGTGAGGGGTAGCGCAAACACTGAGGGGAGATATGAGCTGAGATGCAGGCAGAAGCAGAAAGATCTTTGCATTACATCTACAAGCAGCCAGAGCTGCGACTCGCTCTTTCTCGCCCGCGTTTAACTGCAGCGCCTGCTTAAAAGTTCAACACGAGTGTTTGATTGCCCTTGTGAAGAACTTTGATACTTTGCGAAACCCTTTTTTTTTTTCTCGCCTCGGTGTCACATTAATTATTAACTGATGGATGTTCTGTAATTGCATTAAATGTTTTCCAGTAAGAGGAAAGACTTTTTGAGGAGTTTCAGGCCAGCAGGGGAGAAAACTGTTTGCATTTCTTCAACTATATTTTTTCTTTCAAATACATACTGGTAATTTCCCCGGAGATGCAAAACTATGATATAGTGAGCTGCAATTTTACAGTGATGGAAGATGAAGCATCAGAGGTCCCAAGGGTGATGTGAACCCAATTGGTCAGAATGTGGGTGATATTATTGAGGTGAAATCTGCAGGCGCCGTGTTGAAGTGGAGGCTCATGTCGGCTGAAATCTCAGGGTTCAAAGGACAAACACGTATTCAACTTTTTGGAAAATCTATATATTTTGGGCTTTTTTTGTTCAAGTGGTTAAGTGCTGAAGTAAAAAATGGTTTTGTCAGTTCAGTCAGAAAGTCTCTTTTGCTAACTGATGACCTGAGCGTAAAGAATCAGCTGCATTATCATGAGCTACTACAGCATGTCAGAATGTAAAAAACTGAGGCCACTGACTTGAGTAAGTGTAATAACTTTAAAACCCTGCTGTTTCATCCTAAATCAAAAGCAGAGTGTTATTTTGCCACATTAATCAATGAATTTTTATAATGAATTTCAACTTTTAATGTAAATGAGTGTTTGCTGCTCATCTTGAGTGCTATTGACTTTAGCTGAAACTGTAGGTGTTTAAAACAACTAATTTGTTGATTAATTCTTTTTTACTCAGATCTTTTTTTTTGCTGTTGTAATTGAGGTTAAATGTTAAAATCTATCAAAACGGGTGCAGACAGTTAATGCTGAGTGTTTTCTTTTTTAGTTCGAATATACTGCTTAATTGGCTGCATATGAGGCTGTCAGAGTGTTTACAATAGATTATTTCACCATTGCTTCACTTTCAGTTTGTGACAAACTATTGTCCAGCGGGAAAGCCTTTACTGGAATAAAAATTATAGAAATCATGACCTCCATTAGAGTGATTAGATTAATGCCATTGAACCTGAGGATCAAAGTCAGTTTACTTGTCAAAGGGACTCCTTTTCAGCTTGTGAAAACTGCTGCATGATGTTTACTATCCCTGTCTAGAGCAGAATTGTAGCTGTTGCATTATGGGAACTGTAGGTTACATGTGTGTTTGAAGCTTGACCCACATTTAGAAATTAAAGCGAGGATTTCTCAGCCTCTGTTTCGTTAATCTCTCTCTTGCAGAGGGATGATTCCCAGTTCTGAACCGCCACTTGAGCAGATGGAAGTTTGAATCTGGGTTCAGTCTCAGTTTCATAATTGTTAAACCTCCAGAAAATAAAATGATTCGAATTAACTTAACTGGTTGATTAATTAATTGAATGTTGTTTATTCTCTCTCTCTCTCACTAAATGCTTTTTTAGGTTTTTGAGAGAAACTTAAATTAGTTTCGTCACCTTTGACCCAGACTGAAAAGGCGAGAATTGAGATTAAATATTCTGTCCGCAGATTGTTGATATTCATGTATATTCACTGCTGAGAACACTTTTTGAAAATGAACAATCGCAGACGGAAAGGTCACCGTTGTGCTGAAGTAGTGCATTATGGGAGTGGAATAATTGCTTTTCTCACATTAGTTCCTATTGTAATGAAATCTTGGCTGTGCCCGACACTGAATGACAGATTACGCCACGGTTCAATCACACAAGTGTGGGCGCTGGGAGCGGGGGTGTGGAGGAGAGGTGTGGCATGGTGTGTGGGTGTGAGTGTGTGGGTGGTAAGGGGGGGGGGGGCAATTGGCTTTTGTTGAAAAAAAAAAAAAAAATTTTGGCAAACCCAAAACCCCCCGGCAAAAAACATTTGTATAATTTTCAGTCCTTTAAAAAAAAATTGCCAATTAAAACGAGGG
>JAQNCA010000021.1:5259640-5272404 GCA_029783725.1 Acanthurus tractus
GTGATGGCTGAAGTGCTGGCTATTGAGGCAAAAACACACCAGAACTGTAGCTATTTTTGGGTAATTGTATTTTGGATCACCTGTATTGCTGTATTGCGATATGTGTTGTGTGTATTGTATTGTATTTTGTATAGCTGTAGTGTATTGTGGTTTTATGATAATGTAAGCTGATGTTTAACGCTTGTCAGAGAGGCCCCTTGGGAATTGTTGCTTGGGGCCCCAGCACACTGTGGGTGGCTGAAATTGAGTGAAGCAGGTTGGACAGCGGAAAGAGAGATAGCTAATGTTAAACCTGTAGCTCTGTCTGACACTTAAATCTACAGAGACTGATTTTTTAAAGATCTGCAGGAATTCTTGTGTCATCCTTTGTCCTTTAGGTTGAGTGAACTGGCTTCATTTTCAATTTGTTGCTACTAAGTTGGAATCAAAGTCCAAAACCATGAAACCTAAAACACAAAGCACACCAAAATACAAGGGCATGGTGGGTGTCCACATATGTTTGTCAACTTATTTGACACCTTTTGGCCCAAAGAGGGCACTCTTCATGAAACTGCACAAAGCATCGCTCCTGTGAATTGACTAAAACTTGAATGCAAACAGGAAAAGCTTGACCTAAAGCGACACATATTGTCTCGCATGTTACGTTGCACTTGTCGAGCCTTTGTCTCTGGAAACGCTCAGCCTCGCTGCACTAACAAATGTTTCAGGTCCACTGGCTTCTCTTCTTTTGTCACGCTTGCCCGTGCACACTGATGGCAGCCTCGAACAAACATATTTGTCTGGACGTCTGTGGAGGTAGCCTCATCCATGTGGAACCTTATCCAAGCCCGCTTTCACTGTTTACACAAGTCTGACCTTTATGCTAATTACTTTTATGATGATAAAGAGACCAAGATGATGAGTAGGAGAGGGAGAACGGCTCTGCACACCCTTGCAAACACACACAAACACACACACACACAGACACAGTTAGGCTCACCCTTTCTTTATGCTGATCACAGCTTTCACAATGAGACAAACTGTGATAACGCCGTTTATGCAGCAGGGAGATCCATAGCAATTATGCTTGGAGGGCATTTCTCTTCCGGCGCAGGGTGGCGAGTGTTGCTTCCCATTCATGCAGACGCTTGCTGACTATACACACACATGCACACACACACACACACACTGTTTATAAATTCACAGCTCCTCTTGGGAGGTTTATAGGGCAAGGGTGTGTCCTCGAATCCCTGTTGGGGTGCATTTAGTTAAGAGAGAGGGAGTGAGACAGAAGAAATTCATCCAGAAAACAGAGATTATAGCTAAAAAAAAAAAAGCTGCACAAACTATCTCCAAAAAATGCATTCATTTAACTGTGTACAGACTGCCTGAGGAATATGTGCTTTTATTGTGGAATACTTAATTAGAAAAAGCTACATTTTTTTTTCCAACTGTTAATCTAGGGAAATAGTTAGCATAGAGAAAGGATAAAGGTTTGTTCAGGAAGAGAGTTTTGGTGAGAAAAATAGCCAGAAATGATCAGATTTACCTGAAAATCTCTGAATCTTTTAATCCCACAATTATGGTATTTGTAGAGAAGGAGAGCAGTTTTTTTGAGGGGATTTGAAGGGGGTGTCCCTACATACATGATGTCATGTCTAAAAGGCTTTGTTAGGTATTAAAAGCAACCAAGATGTTTTAAAGAAAGCCTCCTAAAACAGAGCATTTAAGCTGAACATCTGCTGTCAGATTGCTACAGAAACCAAAGCTTATTTTCCACTTGTGAGCTGTAGGCAAGTGGGTTACTGATGAAAGAATGATAGCTGGTGTATTATTTTCTCCCGTTCCCCAGTCTGGGGGTACACATTACCTTCTTATTCACACCAGAGCTGCTTCACAATGGAAAACAAACACGGCTGGGTTCTGAAGACAACATCATTTTTATTTTAAGACTGTGCCTTGCCAGCTATTCCCTGTCTGAGGTAAACTTTCAGCTGCGTGACACTTTGCCGAGGTGAAGCACAGCCTTTCCTCCCTCCTGCATGTACGTGCGAGTCAGTATTCAGAGGAAAATCAATGTTTGATGCAGGAAAGAGCACATTTGTTTCTGAATGTTGTCAGAATCAAGGAAATTACCCCGGCCTGTCAATGAAAACAGAAATTTTGATTAATAATGTACTTTATGGAGTCATAAATACACTAATAACTCTGCTACACACACACATTTACTAGTGTTTATCCATCAGGACACTAGTCAGTGTTCTCAGTGCTTATATCTACTAATCCCCTGTCCCTAAGGGCCACAGTTGATGAAGATCGACGCATCACACTACCCCCCTGTCTCTTAACTCTCTCTTTTTCTCTTACACACACACACACACACACACACACACCCCTCGCTCTCCTCTTCATCCACTTCCTTGGTGCGCAGTCACGCCTACTGCAGAGTAAGCTTTGTGTGTGTGTGTGTGTCGGAGGAAAGAGAAGAAGAAGATGAGATAGAGTCTTTTGATCACAGGATGCATTCTGCCTGCTGTTTCTCCTCGAGCCCACATCAACAGCCGAGGCGGTTGTTGTCTGAAGGACACCAGATTAGAAGTTTGCATCGTAATAATGGGGCGAAAAAGTAACAGCGTTGCCTTCAGGGTGATGGACAGACACATGATTTATTTACAGATGATCAAGGTTCAGTTCCCCAATTGCAACGGAGTTCTCTGCTGTCAGTCAAGTTTTAATATTCCAGAAAAGTTTCTCTTTGTCTAATATAACATCGAACTATTTTCTATCTTTCTATAGCAAATTCTGAACAACGCTGTCGTCCACAGTAGGTTTCCTGTCGTTTTTTTTGTGGAATATGGTGGAGAAATTTTAATATTGTGCCATAGTTTATATTCAAACAAAGCTAATCCTTAAAAACAGATCATCAGAGTCAAAGTCTACCTGCAAAATGTCCCGAGACAAAGACACAAAACAACACAGAAGGGCTGCAGGGTCCTATGGCAGGTGATTGACTGGTTTTGAAACGCTAAAATGACATTTATCGGTTGAAGCAGGCATGTGATTTCAGTACAGATCTTTCTGCCATTAATTAGCCTAATTACTCAATTAATTATTGAATAAAATTGATTACAAGTTACAGTTTCTCAACTGTCCAATCAGAAAAGCTTGAACCAATTGTTATTGATTTGCAAGCCGTTGGTTTTCATGGCTTTCTCTGGATCCTGCTGATCCTGTGATATTATAATGATATTTGTTTCTGGCTTGATCTTAGAAATTCTAGTTAAACCGTTAGCTTGTTATAATCTGTCTGATTATCTGACAGTTCCTGTCTTTTTACTGTCACATACCATATCTAACAAGTCATATTTCATGATATTTGAATGCATGCGTAATATATTACCTCATTTACAAACATATCCGTCTCAGTCAATCAAATAGATTTTCATCTGCAGTCGAGCCAGTTCTTTTGTTGAGAGACATCTAGTGATTGAAATGAGACATTGTCCATTAAGTCAATAATATAACTGTGTTCCTCAGGTTAAAATAACAAGAAAATATCCTTTAAGCACTTTTATCTAATGATCACTCAAGACACAAGTACGATTGCAGTTTGTGTTGTTGTACAACTTTCCTCACATCGGATGGATTAGTCTTCCCCGTATCTGAGTCCGTCATCCATAATTCACATCTCAGGATGCACAGTTGCCTCATTTTGCCACCTCGTGTGTTTACTCCGTCCCCTCCGCTGCGGCGTTTGGCAGCTGCTCGCACCCCCCTCCGCGCCCCCCCCCCAATCCATAAATCTCGGGCCGGCTGTCTCAGATTGATGCTGAGTGCACCACTCCCAGATGTGGTTATTCGTGCCTCTGCAGTTATTTTGTTTGGGAAACTGAGTTAATTAGAGGCAGCAACAGCAGTATGTGAGTGTGTGTGTGTGTGTGTGTGTGTGTGTGCATGGATGTGTATCGATAGTGGCTCCATCTGCACGCTGCCTCATAAATGCTAAGAGTGTAAGGGGGGGGGAGTGTATCTCTGTCTGCATTTCTGCATCAGCGTCTGTTAAAATAACACCAGAGATGGACCCTCTATATTTTTGATAAGTTCAATGGCGACCTCTTTCATCTCTCCTCACTTATCTCCCTCTCTCTCTCTCTCTGTCTCTCTCTCTTTCTCCTTTGCTCTCCCTCTCTCCCTTTCATTGGCGTCCAGCACATTGATGTTACAGATATGAAAACCTATCCGGCGACAATCCGCCTGATCTCCTGGCTGATATATCAGAAGCAGCGCCTCTCTTGTCTGATTCCAACGGCAATAAAACACAATATTCTCTTAACATGCCCACAGATCCTGCAGTTTTTCTCCCTTCATATGATATTTGACAGATAAAACCAATCTTTATTCTCATAAAATGAAACGCTAAGAAAGAATGAGCAATTCCTCCTCAGCGGCTGCAGAGTACACAGTGCCATCTAATGAGGGTTCTGTATATTTTCTGAAATGAATGTGCCCGACTAACCGTGCATGCTTAAGTATAGAGTTGGCCTGTCCAATATTGCTGAAGAAGACGCAGCTAACCAACCATTCAGCGCACAGTACGGCCGAACTTAGGAGCTGTGCATGCTTTGAAATCATTACACCTTGCTGGTCGGTGAAAGGCAACATGTGACCAGCATTTTCTCTGCTTTTTAGTAATAGCATCAGGTAAATGGGTTATGTCTAATACCCGGTGTCTTGGCTGTCCTTTGAGCTTGCCGGTATCCCTTCCTCAGTGCCTTTTTAGATGCAGGAACAATACTCAATAGCTCCAGCTAATGAAGCATCAATCTCTCCAGGTAACTACGCTCCAGGAAATCCTGTTTTTGTGCAACTGGCTAATTGGGCAGAGACCTGCTGGTCAAAAGCCTTGCAGTGGGTTTCAATTCAGGGGCGGGCAAGAGGCTATAGGACTGAATCCACATCTCCGTCAGCTTCCTAATCACCAGCTAAAGGAGAATGGAAATTTGCCCTCTGGCGGGAAATAAGACCAAAGTACCTGCCATGCCTTCGTTAGCTGTCTTTCTTTGCCCGGGCTGATGAAATCGAGGTCTGAATTTACTAATGAGAAATCAATGAGTGCACGGCAAGAACCCCGAGGCTCCAGTGCTCCTGCGGTGTCATTCTTTCTGTTCCCCACACACACACACTCTCTGACACACACACACACACACACACACGCACACACAGCCTCTCTGTTCCTGTCTTGCTCACTTTATCCCGCTTTCCCCTCTCACTTTCGCCTCAACTGCATGGCGGCTCTTTTGACATATTTTTCAGAATTTACTCTCTCTTTTTTGCGATAAACATCATATGTCTTCCTTTGAAATAAAGATCAGAGTGGCTTATTTACTTTTCTGGCCTATTTTTTGCTGCAGAAAGCCAGAGCTTTAAGGAAGTGTGTGCGTGTGTTGCGTGTGTATATATATGCTGTGGAAGTGGTGTTTCAACCATGCGTGAACGCTCTGAGTGTCTGAGCATCGCTGTGATGGTGATCCCGCTATCTGCACCCTGCACTGTATCTGTAAACTAACAGACATGTTTTTTTTTTCTTTTTTTTTGTTGAAAGAAAATTGCTTTTACCGAAACAAATCACTCAACTGACAGGAAGGGACTGTCAAATGAAAACTCCTTCGGAAATGCTGTTATTTAGCGCACGAGGCCTGAATGTGTCAAAAACTACAACCAGCCTCAAGTTTGGTTTCCTCTTCTGATGTTCAAATGTGCAAAAACGCACCCAAAAAGCAGTCATTTGATGGATTTGAGTCGCTTTCTCGCAACAATTGTCGAGTAAAGACGCAAAATAGCAGCAGGTTGGCGAACAAATTTCATACACACACTGTATTTACACCTCATGCTACAGCAGCAGCTGTGAGTTTCACCCCTTTAGGGATATTAATTATGAATACTGTGACACTGGCATGACAATCACTCTTTTTCTCTCTCTTCTCTCCTCTAGGTAAGCCATGCATCCCCCATTTCCTCTCTCCCAGACTGGTTACAGAAGGGCCCCTGCAATAGTCATGAGTAATGTATGGCTTATTCATTGTGACTCATCCTATTTATGTATGAGCGTCATATGGTTGATATGGTATATGCCATAATTCATGAAACGCTGTGGGTTATTCATTGCGGTTATGGTCTCATGAGGTTGATTGGAATGCAAATTTGATCATTATTTGCTGAGTGAGAGATAAAAAGGGGGGGAAAAGACAACAGGGAGGGGGTGTAATAGTTGCTGATTTGTTGACTGCACACAATCCGCTTGCATGCTTAAATATGGTTTGTTTGCAGATTTGGGCGCATTAGCATTGTTGATATCCAGTCTTGCATTTCTTCAAGAGAGGAAGTCATTGTTGTCTTCTTCAGTAGCTCATTAAAACCTCATCAATCTTCCTGTAAATGCTCAGATATTTTTGCGACCTTTTTTGATGAGGTACAACCCTACAACCATTTCTGCCCCATTTTGCAGCTCAAAACTAGCTTCACCTCGAGTAGCGGCAACAGCTAATTGCAGCTGGTACATGAAGGCAAATAGGATTAAAAAATTAACGATGTTTAAAAGAAAAAGTACATTTACTTTTGATTTTTGAGGCACATTTTCCTCATAACATGTCAATACTTTTACTTCATATAAGTTTGATTTGGTTGACAAACTTGCTTTTTCACGTTCTGACCTTCTGCCTTAGCTTAAGTAACTGCCTTGAGTACTTCTTTCAATCATTGTCTTTCTTATTCAGGTCTAGATCTTTCATTTTTGTTGCAGCACAGTGAAAAAAAAAACTCCAAACCAAAACATGAGCTGTCAAAATCTTGACAGATTAGTGACGAACCCGCTAATTGTCCCACAAGAACTTGTTTCCTCTGAGAACAATTTTTGTCTGCCAAACACTCCTCACAACGTGCTGATGGCGTGCCACTCAAAAACATACACTTTACATGACAATCATGAGCACCTTTCTGTGCCGTGCAGATAGCAGCGAAGAAATGAACTGACCCCGCTCCTCCCTGTGTTTCCATCAGCAATTAATAACTACCTGCCAAACTTTTTGAACCTCGCTGTTGCTTTTCAGCTTTTTCGGGCTAATTACAGAGCTGTTTGACTTGATAGATGTTTGTGTTCGCGCACACCCACTTGGATAAACACACACATGCACACGCGGCGGCTGCACGGTGGATTTTTGAGGTGATTAGCTACGCGGCATTAAGCCGTAGCCTCTGCTGGCCCTCCTGATGTCGCAGTCAAAGTGGGGTCACTGTGATCCAGGTTGCACAGAGGCTAACACTGCTACACCATCAGCTCTTCTTCAGTCTATTTTGATGTTGAGTTCACATGTTTGGACTTTCTACATAACAGTTCAGGTCATGCTAAAAAAAAAAAAGCATCAACTCCTCTGTAACGCTGGGTGTTTTCAATATTTTCTCTGAAAGGTGGATGTTCTCACTGCACCATTTGTGGAGTTAATGAGCCTCTAAGTTGCTGTCAAAGTCACATTTTCAGTTGAATTCTTTGCTCTCACACTGAGCTTTTAAACTTGTTATGGATCACCAAATTAGGGCTTAATAAGATTCAGTTTAAGAGCTTGCTATATGATTTTTCTCTTACTGTGGCAATTTATCATTTACCTGATGTTCATTACTTGCTATTTACCATTTCAAATGGGAAGTTTAATCCGGCTGAGCTAATGTGTTTAGCATTTCTCTTAGTTTCAGCTTGCTGGCGTGAACAGATTTCTTTAAAATATAAACAGGGTATTTAATCCATATGCTGACTTTAACACTGCTCCTGAAAAGTCAGTATGTTGCTTTTTGATTAATGATTGAAAGCTGCAACAACCTTAAATTTGTGGCAAAACCCCTCATATTTTGGTAACTTGCTCTCTTTTGATGATAAAGTTACACATTATATATAACAGTGACTTGAGGTCATTCCCTGAATTCCCTCTAGCACCACCATGAGGTCCAAATGTTTTATTATCAGTGAAATATCTCATCAACAGTTGAATTAATGGCTTTGTATTTCCATTCAGACGTTTCTCTGTCTCCTTAGAATGCATTCAATACCTTTGGTGATCCCTTAACTTCTCACTTAGCACCACCACCACGTCTGATAATGTGGCCGATTTATGGCCAAACACCTAATAAATAAATAACATGCCCATCAGCCTCACAGCTGTACCTCGGTGTAATTGTGCCATTTAGTATTTCATGTGATGTGATGGGAGGAACCTTTTTCCTGGTAGCTAATCCTAATGACCTCCACGGGCACTGACCGTCTCTTTCATCCTTTCAGGTTCTCTACCTCAGGTCTCTCTCTTCGTCTCATCACAAGAGAGTTCTTTAGCTTTTGCATTGTTAAAGATGAGCAATTCTTTTTCAAATATTTGAATTCTAAGCGGAACAAGGTTGTAATCTGGCACAGAGATGAAAATTTAATGATCCCTTTGGAGAGTTCATTCATGTTCAAACTGAAACGCTTATACTATTTTATTTCCAAACTCAAAAATGACACTCTCGCTGTGTGACAATGAAATTACCTAAGGTGCAAAGAATACTCTTTTTATTTGATTTCCTTCAAACTTTATACCTGTCTTTCTTCTTCTCTCTGCCTCTTGAGTCCAAAAACATTTAGTAATACAGACTGAACTACAAAGGTCATTGGATTTGTTATCTCGAACCAGAAATCCGATTGTAACCTCTTTTAAAAAATCTGTCCAGAAATATTCCAGACGGCTTCCCTCCAAACTTCAAATCCCAGAGTGAAGCTCAGTGCTTCACAAACAGTTCTGAGGAGGAGACAGAGGAGGCAGCCGAGGAGAAAGGATATCAAAAATGGCCAAAAGGAGAAAATTGATTTCAAGTCGGTCCCTTCGAGTGTAGCTCAGGATGGTGAGATAGCATTTTTATATATTGCTGCTGATGCCCGTGAAGCTGCTGATGGACTTGGATTTATAAGAAGATCTTTATGCTTTAGTGTGAGGTGACGGTGTCTTCTGAGATGATGCTTTAATGTCCCATAAAGGCAACTTCTCTTATTATTTGCCAATCAGTCAATGAGATACTTTGACAAGGAAGCTAAAACACTGGAGGGGTTTTAGGGCGGTAGCTCACAAAACATTTAATGGATTAATTTGGTTTAAACGAATCACGTGTTGGGCAGTAATGGTGCTTTCAAAGATTGTCAACCCAGACTTAGATTGTTTGCCATGACGGTAGAAAATCATTTTAAGTCGTAAATACTCTTTTTTTTACTTTACCTTTAATTTTCCTGTGCTTTTAGCCACATTTCTTTGGCTTCATGGAGTTCGTCCAGGCATCATAGTTTAGTAGTTATCATTAGACCTTTGGAGTTCGGGTCACCTGGTCTATATAATGGAGGTCTAAGGTGCTGGATGTGATCCTTGATCTTTCCCCAGCTGTTAACTGACTTTTGGTCTGGTTTTGTGTGTTTACAGACACCTGATATTTTCTGTTTCTAGCCTTTGTTCAGTCTCTTGTCCAGGATCCTTGTTATTTTACTGAAAGCGCTCTTCATACTTGTTGCATGTAATGTTATTTATCACTCCAGTCTTCCTCTCTGGGGGAGCCTTGGCTTTGAAAGCTTACCAGCAGAGAGAGGAGTTAAGGAAGCAGCGACTTCCTGAGACTTCAGACTCTGGCTCCATATCCTGACAGCCCAGCCACATAGGGGAGTCCCCTTTTTTGGGTTGTGTCTGGTGGTTCCTGTTGAGTTGGCAGGTTTGTCTTGGTTTTGGATTGAGATTTTTATCATCCTTGTGTCCTGATTAATTCTTGGACATGCCGTACCTGCCAGCTCCTGCACACTGAACTCAGTCATCAGTCTTTCCAGGAACACAGGTGTCTAGGATCAGCTGCTAACCATCCTTTTCCTTTTCACTCATGACCCCAAAGGAGTAGGTTAATGTTTTAGATGTTTCTGGACAGAAATGGTGGTAAAAATGTCGTCCTTGCACTTCATGGTGATACATGTCAGGTGGGTTAAAAGCCATTGTGACAACAATCTGAGAGTGAATCAGCTTTAATTAATTATGTAGTGGCACTCTAGCAAGCACCTTACTCAAGTACTTGAATCGCTTTAATTTGCATGAATCTCTTGCTTGAAAAATATAAAAATAAAAAACCCTGTTTGCTTTGGCAGAGGCACATTTGGCGAAAACATATCAGACTTAACTGTATCAAATGAAGGAATTGGGAGTAAACAGCTTTTTGAGTAGCTGTTTTTCTCTTTGAGCCTGGGCTGACCCTTCATGAAGTTTCAAAACCAGACACATTAGTGGTATTTTCACAGTACGTTATCCCCCAGCTACCATGTAAAATATAAGAGATATCCCCCGCGACTCTGCAACTTCAAGCCATGTCTAGACATCAAACCCGTCGAGGAGCGAGCTCACATGTTCTGCCACCCGACAGTCTCTAAAAAATCAAGAGAGACAGGGTTCAAAGCGGGGGAAATATACTTCCTGTCTTTGCCAGTTTCACTGTGGTGTACATTAATTCAAAGTCAAAGAGGGGAAGCGGCGGAATTAAAGCTCTGGCCCCCCCAAGGACAATAAAGAATTGAGGTGCGAGGGAGAGAGATGGTGGAAAGAGAACAAGGGAGCCGGAACAAGAAGGAGGGACAGGTAATGCTGAGACAGAAATCCTTTACCATGCTCATTTTCTCCTAATGTAAGACTCCCATGGCAGAGACGGAGAGGGCATGTGTGGAATGGCTGATGAGCCCCCGCCCTCGCCCTGCTGTTGTCGCGCAGAAAGACAATGATTCCTCCATATTGCCCGGAAAGGCTGTAAAAAAAAGCGTTAGTCATCAGTTCAGAGCTGACGGCGGTGAACTCTTGGCCTTGCGTTGACCAATGGGCTGAAGTCAACCTGCACTGAGCCAAGATGGCCCCCTTAAATCAACGTCCAGGGGTTAAAAGACACAGAAAGACTTTGCCTGTGGCAGAAAGGCTGTGTAGAGATAGTGTTGGATGAGGTTTGGAGGTTGTCACTGATATCCAGCGCAAGCTGTCCCACATTTCTGTGAATTGTGATGTATTTGGTTTTTACATAGAAAAAAAAAAAGCAATAAGTCAATATCTCATTTTGTTTTCAACACAATTTTTTTTGCCTTTTATAATATCTCTGTAATGAATAAATCAATGCTGCGCTTTTATTTTGCCAAAAGTCATCCGGAAATGTAACATTTTAAAGGTTAAACTTGTTTTGCAAGTTTACATTTTATGCTTGAATGTGCAGTTTTTGGATGTTGTTGCACCAGTTTGTCCTCACCTGACTTTTAGGTTCAATTCTATCTGACCGGCACAATATTGGACAAGTTCTTTAAACTAAGGGACTAAGTCTGCTGCCATACTCTCCCAAAAACTCCATACAAGTGCTCTGATCCGTCACTTCTATCAGTATTTGTTTCTGATCTGTCATTACGTGATTATGGACAAAAAGTAGTCTCTCATATTCTATAACTTCTTTTCATTTTGATATTTTTTATCATGGGGGCAATAGCAGTAAGCTGTGCTATACCGCAGCATTTATAGCTCAGTTAGTTTACTTTTCTTGTCTGTAGATGAGCTTTATACAGTTTCATTTAAATGAGGCTTCTGCACTGTGACAGTGTCGCTGCTGAAGCGGAGGATACTGAATATAAAGTGAGGATGAGCCATCTTTAACACCCATAACTGTTCCAACAACTTTTTGCTGTTATGGATTTTAACGTAATCCAATAAGACTGTGTGCACCTATTAAACACTTCCAGCTGCCCGTTTCTCTTAGATGACTTTATAATGTCAGCGCGAAACTTCTACTGTTTATGCTTCAGACGTTTTAACAGAGGATGTGCAGGTTTTTTGTGTTATCTGTCATCGAGCGTAAACACAAGGACATTTGTGATGTGCTAATGAAGGGCTGTTGTTGGTTTGAACACCTTGGAAGGTTTTTAAGACACAGAGATACTTGGTTTTTCTAATCCATGGCCATACTCTTTCCCATGTTAACCACAACTGACCAAGTTGGAAGGGGATTTGATACAGTCACCTGACTTCCTCCTAAGAGAACTTTGTGGTACTGTATCGATTTCTTTCTCTCTCTTATGGGCAATACTCGCAAGTCAGACACAACAAATGTTTTTCATAAACCTTCCGCTGTAAGTTGTTGCCGTAAGTTTAAAGTCGGACCAATATGAGCCGATGACAATGACAAACAATGGCATTTGCCCGGTATTCATCGCCACCTTACTTGTCATACTGAAGGCCTGTTGGTGCTCTTCAGTGACGGGTAATTTGTTAAGGTGATGAGTCATTGTTGGTTTATTAGTTTTAAAAAAAGTTTGTCTCCAAGAGTCCTCGGAGGTTTGCTTTTATAACGAAGGAAACAGAGGTAGAACTGTCTTCTCTTGACTGGTTTTGCAATATCTCAAATGCAAAGGTAGAATTAGCATAGCAGTCAGACGGAGATAAGGGCAGCGTCAGTCTTTGGGAGGACTCGGCTTAATGGCAACTTCTCCTCCCCTTGTCGTATCCTCTTCATCCCCCCTCCTCTCCTCTCCTCACCGCTTTGGCACCGCGTCCCAGCGGACCTGCACAAGGTCCGCTCATAAAAGAACAAGTGTATCTTTGACAGCCACACACGCCGAACAAAGACACACAAACGTGCCACACACACACACACACACACACACACACACACACACTCAGGCATACACTTGTCACAATAGTCTCACTTGATACAATCCCCAG
>JAQNCA010000021.1:5383508-5398368 GCA_029783725.1 Acanthurus tractus
TCTCTCCACAGCTCAGCAACGGATGGTGTGTGATAGGATGTGTTCAGACGATGGGTGCTGGGGCCCGGGGCCCAACCAGTGTCTCTCCTGCAGATACTTCAGACGAGGTCGCACCTGTGTTCAGTCCTGCAACCTCTTTGACGGGTAAGCAGTCAGTTCACAGTTCATCAAAAATCTTTTTCTTCACTTGATGCATTCTGGGCCAGAAAAAAACGTGTCCAGTTGTACATTCGAGCTGATTGGACACAAATCTTTAAAATGAGCATTTTCCTGAATGTCAGATCATTATGGTTTCAGGAGGCTGCATTAATTCCCCTGCAAACAGCCATACATGACAAGCAGATGAAATACAATCAATTTAAACAGCTCTGATGAATGAGAATGAAGTCAAAACATTCTCGAGGGCTCCGGAGGAGGAGAGTCTAATTGCCGATTGGCATTAATGTAATGAGATGAACCAATAATGAGCCTCAAACTGTATAACAGTTAACATGAACCTAAAGGGGGCATCTAGCTTTGTGGTTACATCCAATGTCCAAAATCAATTTGAAGATTCTGTTGAAACCTCATATTTTATTACAAATTGCCCATTCAGGCTAAAAGACAAGAGTGCTTACTGCTGACATTTGCGACAAAGGCCCTTCAGAGTGTCCTCACGATCCTCTGATGTTCTGTTTTCAGTGTGAATAATTGCATTCAGGTCATTCTTTTATGCCGCCTCGAGGCACATCAAAAAGACCACCAGCAACTCACCTGGGAAGAAACACGTCTTTGTAGATGTAGCTTCCACCCTTTTGTGCTCCTCTTGAATGAACGTGGAGATGTTGTGAATCACAACACTTGAAAGCGCCCATCTAAAATAAGACGGTACAGACAGCGTCAGCCACAAGATAAATATGACTTCCTCCAAAGCAGAGGTGTCAAGCTTGTGCTTTTTCCCCAGGGGAGCGAGGAGAGAGTGCACGTACGTGTGTGTGTGTGTAAGTGAGAGAGGGTGTCTGAGGGCGAGCAACCCTCGGTCATGTTGCCTTGTTGCCGGTCCTTCCCCGGCACCGTTTGTGGGAGGGAAGCTTTGAAGTTGCCGGGAAAACAGCTCACAGCAAAGTCTTTGAAGAAGACTGGTGAGGAAGAGGCGCGTGGCAGGGAGGCTGCTGATGCACACTCGCTTCTTCCACTGTAAATACAGTCAGTCAGTGTGACAGGCCTACTTCTCGCTTTGTGTCACCGGCCTGATCTGTGGAATCAAAATGTCCATAACCTTCAGCTTTGCCTGCTGTAAGAAGTCCTTCTGCCAAGCACCGAGCAGAAAGTATTTTTCAGAGAGAAAACGGCTTTTTTGAGGTGAAACCTTGGATAACCTGCATTTTTCCACCGGTTGCTGACACTCTGAGTTTCTGTTTTATTCAAACCAAAACAAACTGGATTTCTTGTTGAAATCTTTTGGGATATTCTGCCTTGGAGATTAAATTTTGGAGGACTAAAACTGCCAAAATTAAAAGCATAGACATAACTGGATGACTCAATAAATACGCAACTACATCAATCATATGCACCTAGAAATAAAAAAAGAAAAGATTTCATTTAATATTTTTTCTCTTTAAATTCAGATCTATATTTATTCACCATAATACATTAATTTACTTTTCATTGTATTTTTTCATATTAATTATCTGTTCATTTATTCATTTATTTCGTTGTTATTTTCCCTTTACATTTCCCTCCTATTAATATCTCCACGTGTATTTTTGTATTTTTCATTATACATTTCTTTGTGCTTATCTGCTTCAGCTATTCAATAAAGGGGCTGCTTGATTTTTTTTTTTTTTTACTTGATTTAATTTTAATGCAAACATGTTTATTCTTATATTTTTTTTTTATGCAAAAATTTGGTCAAATAAAATGGCTCTCGGTGCAGTTAATTGTACTAACAGACCGTCTAAAATGTCCTTGCTCTCCACGTTTGCCAGTCAGTTGGATGAGCTGAACTGAGGCGATGCCTTACTGTGACAGCCGGAGCTTCACACTGGCTCTTCAGAAACCTGTGGATGACGTCGCAGTCTAAATCCGTGTTTTTTTTAAAGTCAATGCTTTGCACATAAATGCACAGAGGGACTTTTACAGTCAATGTATTGCTCTTTCTCCATCTTTCAGCCCAATGGATGATTGGTTTAAAAATCTCGGGTTTTGTTACCGTATGTGGGATTTCACTGCGTGCAGCATAAATTGACTTAATATCTGCTTTGCTCCGGATCTATTGTGTTTGACTGTATGTCTCTTCAGAATTTAGCGTGATCTCATTAAATATGTTTTCAGGTCGGCAGTTTCAAACCTTAAGATTCCACAGCTCGCCCTCGTTATACGTCTCCATTCTTAATGAAGGAAACACACTAATTCCCTTCAGTTTATACGTCTGTTGAATAAAACAAAGGAGGAGCAAAGGAGTGCGAGAGGGGAAACAGAAAACGTCTGAGATGGTGTCCATTGGGGTTGGGGGAGTAGGGAGGAAGCGGATTAGGGAGGCGTTGAAAGTGTTTAATTAAAAAAAAAAAGTTGCTCTAGTGAGTTGGCCATGCTCTGGTTTGCTGGAGGTTCGGAGGCCTGAATTGTGTCCACAGTCCTGCTTAAATTCCTGCTAAAACAGGGCTAATCCCCCATCAGGCAATCCCCCGATGGGGCCTTGGCGCACACTTCCAGCCGTGAAGGGGGCCAATCAGGAGGAACGGCTTTGACAGAATGGAAATGACCCTGGAGAGCACGGCAGCCGAGGTCTTTGTCTCTCACCCATTCTCCTCCATGTATTTTTTCTTTCCCTCAACCAACAAAAGAGATATCTCTCCACAGCCTGGGCCCCCTTTTTCTAAAGGATTCCCCCGGACGAAGCTTCCAGGAGAGAAATCTAATTTATTTTGGAACAAGGGAAAGAAAGACAAGGGAGAAATGTAAAGAGAGCAATGGGAATTTCTTTTGAGTCCACTGAAAACATTATTAATAAAAGGACACTGTGATACTGTATGGATGCTGCGTGGAGATGAACTGCTGTGAACACGACGAACCATTAGAACCATTAAAAAAAAAAAAGCCCTGACATTAAGGCTCGGCTGTAGGGAAATCTAGGATTTTTATCTTCACTTTTATTGCCCTTTAATGTGATACAGTTGAACTAGGGAGTGTCAGAATGTCTCTTTTCTTCTTCTTCGTCTTCTTCTTCTTCTTTTTTTTTTTTTTTGCAGCTTTCAGAAGCACCAAGTCTAAGAGATTTCCATCTAATATTCACCACATGAAAATGCATAAAACACATACCCGCAGGAGATCCGCGTTTCTCAGCTTTAGATCACATAAAAAACAGCCCTGTTGAATCTTCATTCCACCCCAGTAGCATCACATGCAAATACAAACAAAACACACACGCGCACACACACGCAAACACGCGCAGAGTCATTCATTATCTCATCACTGTGGAAAAGGAGCTTGTTTGTAACTGGACTAGTCCTCCCCTGGATGTCCGTCCTCTGCATCGGCTTATCGATTCCCCTCGGATGTGAAAAGTGTTTTTGATCGGTTGTTATTGACAGCCGCCATCCTCCGCTCGCCGGAGAGACGCCGCACTTCAAAAAAACCATGATAAGGCGCTGATTCTGACACAAACAAAGGGAGAAATTTATAGATCGGGTCCATGCACCCACACACAAACACACCCATATACACATCGAAGGATTCAGGAGTTTGGCCTGAGGCGCTGTGCAGCTCCTGCTGGTGTAATTGCAGTGTATAAACGCAATTATTGAGCTCTATTGTTTACCTTTTATTCCTTCACAAGTCTAAGTGGAGAAACAAAACCATGCGCTGCACGCACCGTGAGAGCCGGCTGAATAAAAGGTCCAGCAGAGCTTGTACCAGTCGCACAAACTGCAATCAGTCTTGGATTTGATAAGAGTTTGAAAAGCAAATTTCTCCGACTCACCTTTTTCCGTCTCGAGCTTTTCTCTCCCTTCGTACCTCCCCCTTTCCCTTCCCTCACTGCCCTCCTATGCCATCCTTCGCTTTTCTCATCCCCTCCCACCGGCTCTCCTCTCACTCCCCCCTCCCCTCCATGCATCCCCTCGTGTTTGCCTACGATTTAAAAAGCTGTTCATTATTCATGGGCCTTCTCTGTTAACATATTGACCATGGTAAGCCTTTAACTTGATCAAATAGTCTTAGGCAGCTTGCTGCCCTGCGTGCCCCCCTTTCAAAGGGCACTCCAGCAGTCAGTGCAAGTAGATATCGAGAAGACGGGCATAAGCAAATAAAGGTGTAACCCTGCTTTCCTCATGCTGTATCACATATTGGTTTACTATCAAATGGCTCCTCTGTACAGCTTGTGCTGATTTCCTCATATCAAAATTCTCCCTCTGCAGGCTCTTAATCAATATTTCAATGCGGGTACACTCTTAAATCTATAATAAATGCATCTCTATCTCGTTTTTCCCTGTCTCTACCAGGGAAGTGAGGGAATTTGCCAATGGATCCGTGTGCCTGGAGTGTGATAGCCAGTGTGAAAAGATGGATGGGAACACTGTGACATGTCTTGGCCAGGTAAAACACTCCCCAAATCCACTTCTGATGCTCACAGACTCAAACTCCCTCTCATGTAACGATGCCCCCTAGCTGTTTCACTTTCAGATTAAAACCCCTCCTCTCATTTTTCCTCTCATATCTTTTATGTGCCAAAGTGGATTTCTAACTTATTTTGTGGGAGTGTATCGGTCCTGTGCACAGAATTTTAGAAGATATGAGTGCAGTGTTTACAAAGGTGAATGGTAGGTTAATGGGAGGAATGATAAAGCACTGTGGCTACTTTTGGAGGCACAATTTTGGCAAGAACACACACACACACAGACACACACACACTCAAAACAGGAAAATGAGATTATTTCCTGACCTTCCAGTAAAGTCACTTTGAGAATCAAAGATGTGATCACACCAAAACTTTCCAAATGTGTGTACACAAGCCCGAAAAATTTCACCCATAAACACCAACAAAAAAATACAATGCACATCCTTAACATTAAGTATTTAACATATGTAATTAAAAAATCTGTTAATGTGTAATCAAATGTAAATTAAGATTCATATGTTTACGGTAAAACATTTACATTCAGAAGTAAAAACACCAGAAAATGCCAAAACACTCAAAGACTAATGCAGCGACAGTGATGTGAAGTAGCCATGTACGCTAGCGTACTAGCATTTGCATGTAATGCTACTTAACTCACGGGTTCTCAACCTGTCTGTAGTTGGCTTTTCACATTTGCAGTTCATTTCTTGTTTATATTAACCAAATTTCTGCAAATTTTTATTATTTTTTCCTAAAATTTATTTATATAATGTCAAAATTGGGAATTTTTTATACTTATTGCTCCTAGCTTTTTGAATTTATTTTCTTAATTTGCAGTTTGTTGAGCATTTTTGACCTTCATGGAGAATAAATACAGTGTTCAAGATTAAACTTGGATGCTGTAAATTATTTTGAATCAAACTCTCTCATACTTACACCATTCTGAAGCCAGAAATATGGACAAATACACCGAATTTACATGATGCTGCAGTCAAAAGTAATCCCTAACAGATAAAAACTACACTGCCTAGTTGTGAAAATATTTAGGACTTTATATTAAAGATTTGTGTCTTTAGCAGTAATGCATGAGGTCAAGTTTGAATGCAACAGACAGTGAAGGGAAGTCAGTAAGAACTGATTTAACTGTTATACTTGAGGGGTTGTGAGCCTCAAAGCCACACATGGAGGCTAGTTTTACATTTGTATTGTTACACTACAGAAAGTTGAATCTCGTGTGGGAATGCATGACTTATTTTGTGAAGTTTAGTTGTGTGAGTAACCTTTCATTGCTGTCCTTTAGGGCGGAGAAAGAGAGAGAATGAGAAATAAAGAGGGAGAGAACGTCTCCTCAAGAATGCACAGAGGCGGCTGAGTTAGAGATGCTGGTCACAGTTGAGCGGCAAATAACACCAGAGTCAATCATCCACAGGCGCTCCTGCACACAAATACACATGCATACGGCATACGCAGACATACTCGAATGCATCCTGACATCTGTATGCGCCTGCACTCACGCGCACACACACACATACACACAAACATGCAAAGTGAGAATAATGTTTATTGATGGCGTGTGTCTGAAAGTGTCAAACTGTGAGAGACTGTCCGTCAGGTCGCCGCGGTCGTCATTAGCAGCGGAGCCGCCAGAAAACAAGCGCGTTGCATCGACATGAGCAACGCTGCGCAAGTTCACACACATCAGTCAACACATGCACAAGCAGAAACACACACATCAGGTAGAGTCAGTTGTTCTTTTACCACTTCACACACGCACACACACACACACACGTGCACGCCGCTTTCCATCTTACTTATTCATGATCCAGTCGCAGCTGAGCTCGGTTACCACTTGTCATCTCCTCCATCACATTCGATGCGCCGCGCTTTGACTTGACCTGATTCCTTATGCATTTTGCCAATTTGAACAGTGGGTGCGGCAGAATGCACTCCTGGCAATTTCTGCTCGACATATTATAAATCACTGAGTGGAATTCATGTGTCTCGCCAGCTGCATTAGTTATGGTGGGAAGTGAGTAAATTGACATGATTCACCAGGTTTGAATTTGATTCTGTTCAATTCTATTCTCCCCTCTCATGCATTTTTTTTCCCGTGTCTCCATTCTTTCCTCATGCTTAATCCCATTCCATTTTCCCCCAACTTTATTTTATCCTGCCGGTTTCCTTCACCTCTTTGCCCATCATTTTGTCTTACATTTCTATATCTCTGTTCATCCCTCCGCCTTTCCTCCTCACTAATCGCTTCACTGCTCTCCCTCCACCTCTGTTTCTTTATTCATCCCTTGTCCGCCGCCTCCTCCCAACCCATCCTCTCATCTCTCCCCCCCCCCTCGCCTCCCTGTTCTGTTCTCCTCTCAGGGCCCGGACCAATGTGTAAAATGCCTCCACTTCAAAGATGGACCCAACTGCGTGGAGAAGTGCCCCGATGGGTTGCAGGGAGCCAACAGTTTTATCTTCAAGTACGCCAAGGCCAACAACGAGTGTCATCCCTGCCATGCCAACTGCACCCAAGGGTAAGAAACGGTCAACACATGGAGATCTGTGTCCTTGTGTAGCAATTAATGCACATCTTTTAAGGTTTTTTTCTTCCCTGAGCATCCTCTGGATTTGCTGCTTTCATGGTTTTTAAGGCACTGTGGAAAGTTGCTGCACTGAACATGCATTGCTTTCTCTCCCAGGAGGAGAAAAAAAAAGGAAAGAAGAGATGACTTAATCTAACAGCCGCTAGATTCCCGACCTGTCGCCGGCTTCTGGGGTTCCTTCGTTCAGGAGCAGAATGCATTGACCCTTACGGCCATGTTGAGTACAGTGCAGATGAACTGTGAATGAGAGACCAGAGGGCCAGAGGGGAGAGGAAGGAGGGTGTATGTACAGTGGGAAAATATAACATGAGAGAGACAGAGAGGGATGTTTGCAAGTCAAAGAGTAGGTGGAAGAGGTGCAATAAGAAGTGGTTCTACAGAAAAATACATGCTGGCTGGAATGAAGAGCATCCTATCTTCTGTGATCACAGGAGGTCTCAAATCAAAGCATCTGCCGGAGCGAAAGGTCACCATCAGAGCTGCACATGGGCATAAAATTACTCTGAGAGATTTCTCAAGTCTGCATGGTAATACTGTACATGCATCACAGACACAAGAGGTCCAGCTTTACCTCATCACAGAGTGTTATTGTGGAGAGTGTTGTCTCTGTGTGACATTGCAAATTACAGAAAAATTAAGCTTCTCTGCTCAGACAAGAACAATAAAGAGAGAGAGGTTGTTTGAACCTGCTGAGATTTTTCTAACCTGTTTGGCTCTTATATTTTAAGGCTATTTAATTATTAATCGCCCCTCGTTTTCCCCAAAATGTCAAACGATTCCTTAAATACATCAAAAGGCAATATATTTTTAACAGACTGATAGACAAAGTGAGCTTATGTGGCCACTGCAGAGGAGCAAAGTGCAGGGATTCTGTGAAACAGTCCTGAAAATAAAACACCATTTTAGCCACTACCCAGCCGCCGACTCTGCCTGTATCAAAACAAACACACTTTAATGCAGAGGCTAAAGCAGGCCATGTCTTCAAAAGCATGGAGGCTGTGGATACAGAGAAAACTTCTCTATGTACCAACGAGCCGGGTTTTATGTCTTCATCCCCTCTTGTCTTTTGAAGTCAGTGTGTCTGTGACTTTGAACTTGAGCCTTTTTACTCTTTTTTTTTTTTTTTTAACTCAAACTAGAGGAGCATACCATCAAGGAAGCGGCTGAACAATGGGGGATGGTCAGCAAACAAAGTTATAGAGCGCCGAAACCTAGCAACGGGTCTGGAGATATGATCTGAGGTGGAAAAGGGCTTAATGTACTGTCTCTCACAATGCTCACAATGCAGGAGGTCTTTTTTTTTTATTTTACTGCAGCTTCCCTCTAAGTGTTGATATTATCTGTGCAGTTAAAAGAGGCACAGAAGGGTTTTTAAAATAAGTAGGAGGGGTTAGAAAGAGGAAAAGACGATAGCTGGAGAAGAAACGAGGGAGATGATGAAAGAAAAAAGAGGATAAAAGTAGGGGTGATGATAGATGTAGGGTCATATTTTCCTCCCATGACAGCTTTCACTCACGCAGACACACACACACACACACGGTCGTTCTTGACTCTGGGAACACTAATCTGTCGTTGGCATGACAACACCTCCATCATGTCTTGTCATCTCATCCAGCCATCCAGCCGTAGGGTGCTCTGGATTAACACCGAGACAGAGGCTGCTGCTGGGTGTTTGAGGCTGTGAGCCAAAGTGAGACATTGCAGAGATCAAAGGTCAATGTCAGGGGCTGAATAGCTCCCTTACAGCTGGGAAAGAGTTTTTATCCAGCTAATAATAGCTTAAAGGCTCTTTAATCCGGCAGATAATTGATCCAGAAGCTTTTTTAATCTGTCTTTAAGGGTTTTTAACTGTGAGTGGCACCACCTCAAGGGGGTGCAGTAGAGATGTGTGCATGATGTGCAAAAGAGCGGTCCTCAGAAATAAACAGGAAGTAAGATCATGTATTTTAGCCGGATAATGCAGCCGCACCACACAGTAGGCACATGGAGGCAATTGAGATGCTTTAATTCCTGCAATTTGCGTCACACTCCTTCTTTTCTGAGTCACAGCTCGGTCATATCTGAAAAGACAGACATGAAACATATTTTTAGAAAGACTGTGACTCACACTCTCACACCAGAATTATTACACCTCCGATAAACATCCACAATTCTGCTTCAAAAGAAATTAGGAGAAAATGATGCTTCGACATCAGAACTTGCCTAAGAATAGTCACATTTTAACATTTTCTTCAATATCAAATGAATCTACTGATGGTTATCTGTGCACAAAGAGGTTCATTGGAAGAAGAGAATGCTCAGAGCTATTTCGGCATATTTTATGGTTCCAGTTGGCCAAAATGTGTAGAATTTGGGTGAAAATTACAGAAATAAAAAAGTATCCTATCCTTTACAGTATACTTGTTATATGCATTCAATCTGTGACACATGACACAAGTTTTTTGGTACCACAATTGCCAAAAATCTGTCTCTCAATAACACAAGTTATCAGTGCCATCAGTGATTTTTTTTTAATATACTGACTTTAGAAGCATCAGATGTCAGTTCACTCAGTCTGCTGCAGAGCTTTGAACACACTTGTGATTGCTCTCCATCTGTCTTCCAGCAAAACAAGATGTGACTGCACTCAAGCCTGTGTATCGACTCTCTAAACATGTCCTAATAGCATTACATGAAAAGGACAAGGGACCATTGTCCCTGTAAGATCCTCTAAAAATAAAATCTCCTTCATGTTGATAACTTTGTTTCTTACTGTGGTGCATGACTGGTGTTTGAATTATTCATAATCTTGCACCTTCTCACAGAGGCAACCTGACGGCAGTGGAAGAGTTAGAGCATCTAAGGGTGACTTTTTTGCCCGCCCATGGGGACAGGTGTAAATTTACAACTAGCTAACTCTGCTGCAATTACTTTAATTATGCAATGTTTCTGCAAAAATAAACAATCCAAATAAATAAAAAAAACATCCCACATAGCATTATAAGGACTGTGCTTCCAAATAGGAGTGAGAGACGTTGTTTCAATACTGACTACTGGGCCTCCCACTGTGTCTGAATTTGACACCTCTGCTTTACTTACTGACAAAAAAAGTAACAAATATTAATAGAAATGTGCCGCTATTTTCAAAAGCAACACTGTTCAAATAAGAAAGAATATCCGCTGCGCCCTCCCCTGTGTACTGTCAGACCGCTCCTTTGTTCCCCGGTGATCCAGGAAGGAAACTCTGTGACTTACTTGGACACTAACACATTCAAACTCACATCCACACACACTCACACACACACACACAACACCGCATACAGGCACTGATTGCTCGCTAATTAGCTATTTGGTGCACCATTTAATTGACAACGAAGTGACTTTGGAGGAGCCACAGTTGTCACCCGCTTTAATTCCAAAGTTAGCCTGCTCTGCTAATTTGCTAGGTAATTTGTTGTGTCTTGCGTGCTCGTGCAGCTTGCACGCTCGCAGAAACACAGGCACTGAGGGAAGCATCCAAAAAATCGTTCTCCTGTGTCTATCCTGCTGTTCAAAGTCCTCCACTCAAGGAGCTAGAATTAATGAGCAGCTAAGAGTCTGCTCTAATCACTTCCTGCTTACCTTATGTTAAAAACTCCACTTCTCACTGATAGGTGTGTTATCAGCACTGTGTTCCAAAGACTTTGATTGTCGAGGCAGTAATACAAAAAAAAGGGAAGACAGAGGAAGTGATTCTTATAAGGATGAGGAGAGAAGTCCCTGAATCACACTCAAATAAACGAGTGGTGCTCCTTTTAAAGTGAGGCATTTTATCGTGACAATAATGGATTATGGGGAGAAATTAACATATACAGACAAGTGCATGAACACAATTTACATTAAAGCTGCAGTAGCTTCTTTTTTGGCCTCTTGGGGGCAGCAGAAACAAACTCTAATTGATTTAGCTAGCTTAATAGCAAAAAGCTATGTATTTATTCGTTATACAGATATGACATAGCATAGATAACAATACGGATTTGTGCTTTTCACTTTTCACTTTCACTTGGTGATTAATTTAAGTTCAATAATAGCTGTGTTCTAACTAACTATTTATGCCGAGCTAGCCATAATCTAGCCTCCAACTTTTTTATCTTCTATTTGGTGCTAAACAAGTATAGAACAGTTGTTTTTTAACTGAAAAAGCTGCCTTTTGTAGCTAAAGAAAATGCTGATTAGAGCTTAAGAACCAAAGTACACAGTAATGTTGAGGATTTCAAATAATGAGCTAAAAGCTGCAGTGAAAATAGAAGCTATGTAAAACAATGATCATAGTGGCTTTGAGGTTTAATAAAAACTAATAAGTTTGCTCAGACATTTAACAGTAAAAGTGCATTAACAAGTTAATAACATTTTATTTAGATTAGAATAAGTAGAGTAAAGAGGCTGTAATGTTGATGTATTAAAGCTCCACGGTCTGTCATCCCAAAATATTATTATCTGCACACCTCCTACACTAATCTGAATCTGCAGCTCCTCGTAAATATCAAGCTCAATATTTCTCAACCTTATTTCTGTGTGCCAGCGTTGAAGTCAGAGACAAATACTCAATGGAGAAACAAATAGCCTGTCTGTTTCTTGTTTCTAGATATTCTCAGCATGTCTATAAAGGATGTTAATTTTTAATAGAAATTGAAAGTGTGCCTTAGTTTCCTTTGATTGAGAATTGACTGTTTTTCTGTTAATTTCCCCAAAGGTTCAACACATTTGTTTAGAAAAGGCTCTGAGCGACCAGATGATGCAGAAATGTTTTCTCATTCCAAAAAGTCAATTTAAATATCACGTGAAACAAATAAACACAGCGCTTTCCGACCCAGACCCTTCTCCCTGTCATACTGACATGTGGTCAGCTGTGCTCGGGATTCAATATTTCACAGGTCCCTGCCCCGGTGACAGCTGATTGACGTGAAAGAAAGACAACATGAGGTGTACTCATCCTGTCGTTGATTTAATGGATGATCTCTCTGCTTTGTCTACACTGCAGGTGTGTCGGGCCAAGACTCCAAGATTGTATCGGGATGATGGACAGGTAAGAGATCTCAGGGTACATCTGTAATGTGCGACTCAGAGACCACCATCAGATTGTGCCACTGCTCATTAAAGTTCCTCATAATACTCATTAACAAGAGTTCAGTGGGTTTAGCGTTTTTTAATTGACGGTTGATTAGGAAACTTTTGTCTTGTCTCAACTTTTTCGTGCAACCGTTGATGTTAAGTAAGTCAATGGAAAACCTCTGTGAATAATCACATCAGTCAAATATGATTAATCATGTATAATAATATTAGTTGTTGGGATGGAGTTGGTGCTTGTGATACAAAAATAGGAGAAGAGAACAATCCATCTGAATGAGCTGCAGTAAGGAGGCAAAATTATGCTGGTAGAATCTTTAAGATGCTATATGTTAACCTGTTCACAAACAGCAAGCAATCAGTCATTAAGACTGCTTCTTGATAACCAGTCATAAAGAATGGTATCTAACTTATCATCTGATTCTTTATTAAAATATATAAAACCTCTACAAGACATAAGAGACGATACCTGAATTACTAGAGCTGGTTCATTGCATAAAGAAAAAACTTGTTTGAGACTTTAAAGGAAGACTTTAAAAGTTAAACTTCTATGTTTCCTTTTTAATCACATTTTTTCACAGTTATTATTATTATAATACATTTGCCTTCAGAACACATAGGAGTATACCTTATCTGCATTACTATACTTATTGAAAATGTTTAAGTAAAAAATTGTCATTTGATTTAATGTTCTGAACAGTGAGACCTGAAATGACTTGCAATTATAAGGCTTGTGACACGACTCAGACTCAGTTCCAATGAATTATAAAGCAGCTCGGTACAGTTATTTTATTACTGTACTACCACTGTATAAAAGCAAGTGAGAAAAAGTAGAAATAACAAAAAAAACATAGTAAAGTTTGTGAACCATTGCACAGCCTAAATAGCCTGAAAAACACAACAACTCCATTAAAATATGCATAAAAACAAGTGAGCTTTGCAATTAGTGCCCATTCAGAAGAGTGACAAACTCATTAGAATTGAACCAAAACGGCGAACCCATAAAAAAGGAGGTCTTGAGCTGCTTTTAAACAGAGAGAAAGAGAAATGAGACCTTTATACTCCCTCTGGTATCCTTCTGCCGAGTCTCTAGTCCCAGAGTCGTTCTCTCGCTCTTACAATGACATTATTCCCCCGTCTCATCTGATGACCCCGTGTCGCTTGTTCTGCTGGAAACCCTTTCCCCCTAATTAGAGGACTCCTTTTCTCTGTCACTCACCTTCTGTTGTCTTACTTTCTCTTATTTGTCTCACCAGTTTCTTGCTTTTGTTTCCTATCTGCTCGCTCACTCTGTCCTCCCTTACTCCTCATCTCATGTGAATACCCATTCCTCTTATCTTTGCACCCATGTTAGACGTTTTCTTTTCTTTATTTTTGCTCTCAACATCTATTATTTTTGCCATTGTTGTTGCTTCTCCTTGTCTCTCCTCCTCTTGACCTAATCACTCCAAACTGCCGCATTACTATTCACCACATGGCCGTATATCTCATTATGTCTTAACCCGCAGCCGCTTTGTAAATTTCAACCCCTCCCCACTTCAACCCCCCTTCTTTAAGTTTGTCACAATCGATATGGCAAACGCCGCGGCACCTTGCTCCACCACAGCACCCTGGTACATGAGTCTTCCATTAGCCGCTAATGGCCTCTACAACTAATAGAGTTTCAAACCTCAAGTACCAGGAAGAAGAAGGTGTTATTTTATGCTATGTGCTGTTTTTTTTTTAAATTATTTTATTTATTATCAAAATATAAGTGGACAGATGGGATTCTGGGAGTGTCGAGAAGGTGAAAATGGAATACAAATGGGAGGAAAAAAGAGGGGGGGGGAGGATAAAGAGAGGGAGGAAAAAGGACAGAGCTGAGTGAGTGGCAGCATAAGATGCAGACAGGAGTGCGAGGCAGACGTATGTAAATGGCAAATGCATTAGTGCCATTATTACTGACGAGGAAGAGCTTTTCACTTCCCACCTTCAGGCTCGCCTCAAGCAGGTTTTTCCCCACAAGACTCACAGGCAATTTGTGGAACTTATGTATTTGTATTTTTTTTTTCTCATTCATTCATAGATAATAATTATTAAGGAAACAAGGTAGAAATAGCAATATTTTTTTTTAAAACCAGACTGTACCAGATTGTATATTAAACTACAAATCTGATTTTCATACTTCAAAAGGACTCATTATTATAAATAATAAACTGGTCATTGTGGAACGAACAAACTAACTGACATTATCACATAAAAATTCAATGGATAACAGTTTTCTTAACATTGTAAGTAAAAAAAACTAATAATTGTTCTGACTGTTTAGGAAAAATCCATATTCAATCAAATATAAAATAAAATACATCACAAACTTAGTTCAGTCTAGTACAAGCTGCTGCCTCTCTATCACCCCCAGTAACAGAGGCACACAAACCCTCAAAGGCTTTCTCTCCTGACCTCTGAAAATGGAAGCATCTCTCACTTGGAAATAGCTGTGTGCTCCATAGGATTGAAAAACATGGCCGTGGAAATGGAGTCATTTCTTTGTTTGTGTGTCTGAGCTTGTTTTTTTGATTGTAAACCAAAACGACAGACC
>JAQNCA010000021.1:5422359-5437772 GCA_029783725.1 Acanthurus tractus
ACCTCTCTCCACACACAACCATTACTCATGAGGCCTGAAGCTGAGGCTCATTAGACACAAGCGATGGACGGCGGCGGTGGCGGCGGCGGTGGTGGCGGCGGCGGCGGGGATTCTCCTGCAAAACCTCGTGACCATCGAAAATCTGCTCACTGCATCAGACTTTCTTCATATCTATTACAGAATCCAACAAATGTCATTTTAATAAAACAAGCCAGAAATAATCCCACCAGGATCCGATGCAAATCAGTTTTGCACAGTTGAGTTTTCTGCAGCTTTATTATAAACAAACAGAATGCAGCGAGGGATGAAAGTAGCTTTTTTCTCGTTTGTAGTCCAAGCAAATGCTATCATTTCTTAAAATGTATATTATCATCACTCATGTACATGGAGACGCCTGTGGTCTCAGATTTATGGTACATGTTAATATAAATACAACAATTTGTCCCTTTTCCATATCAAAATTAGCCGGAGGGCAGGTCGAATCAAGAGACGTCCGACAGCTACTCACCGCGATAATTATCCGCTGTGATTAAAAATTATAACTTCTCAGCGTGGCAGCAAGTAGCAGACAAATTATAGGCATTACTGTGAAAGTTGAATGCTGTGTTGAGTGCGAAGCCTGGTGCTCACTTAGTTCAGAGAAGGTCCAGATGTCTTCGCTCTGCTCCTTCATCCGCTCCCTCACTTCTGATTTCTCTTCATCCTCTGTTTGGTTCACCTGTCGATCCTCGGTGGCCTGTGAGCCGTCGACGAAACCCATCATTACCGTCCTCTTGTCCTCCCGTAGGCCTCGTCGAGCTTCACTTAAGCGTTGTTAATTGATGCTCAGATAGCGACACCTAGCATGGACGTTCAGCTGCAAATGACATCTTTTGCTTCAGCTAATTAGTAGTATTGCAAATCAATAAAAGCAGCAAAGCAGAAACTTATCTCACCGATTAAAAAGTTGCTGTTTCCCACCCTTTCTAATCCCACCGCAGCAGCCACAGAATTATTGACATTTGCTCATGTAAATTTGCCAGCAGCGGTCTTTTATTGCCTGCAGTGACATTTTGGAAGGATCTTTCCCGTCCCATTGGGGAGTTGAGATCATGGCGACAGAGCTTAGATGATTTTTACAATTTTGGTTCCCTCTCTTGAGGTGGATATAATTAAAAAATAAAGTGGAAGCAGGGAGACATCAAGCGCAGATAGGTTCCGAAATTGTTTCTGGAAATCCACTCCCACCGAGGGGAATTTCACCCTCTCTTGCTTTATCTCGCCTTCAAACACCCTCACTTGTTTCCACCCCCGTCACACTCACGGGTGCACACAAACTCATAAACACACACTTAGCTTAGTTTGATTGATAGGTGCTTTTTTTCCCCCCCCACGTTTTGCCTCCACAATGGCTGAATGCGGAGTAAATGGGCCTGCACCTCCACTGCTGCGCCGCCGCTGAGCTGCCGTCACATTATGTCACAGTCACCTGGATCGTTCATTAACCATCCAAACCATCCAGAAACGCAGTTTGGAGCCTATTGGTTTCTGTGGAGATTCAATACAGTAACAGTACCTTAGCATATTATCCTAGCCCCCATGAAGTAAGAGTGCTTTTGAAAATTGGACTAGACATTCATAATAATGTTTGAGAATAAAATTTGAATTTGTTACACGGTCGTGTGAGTATACAAATGATTAAAGAGAGGCGCATCTGGCTATCGACTGGCTCATTCTCCCTCCTTCTATTTTTCTCTTTCTAACACACAAACACAGAGGTTTTCCACACACACGCACACGCTTTGGAGAGTGCCAGCTCAGTGGGAATGCCTTCCAGTCTATCTCCCGTGCAGCACGCAGCACATGACAGACGACCACCTGCGCCACCTGAGCAGACCCATTGTGCACGCTCCTTATCGCACTGGTCCCAGTTCTCGGCGTGCGGACAGTCCCATATTGCTCACATTGTTGCTGTTTTTTCACCCGTTCGTCTGCGGCGGCGGGGTTTGCCGGGGAGAGGGAGGGGTCACACCACATGCGGCGCTCTTATCCCTCACTCTGGAAACAGACACGTCACCTTCTGCTTCCCGTAGGAAACTGAGCACCCTGCTTTTTTTTTTTTTTTTGTCCCCCTATAAATAAACTCATGTATACTGTAGCAAGAGTTGTATCATTTAAACTATTTTACTGCTGATGGTTCCCACTGCTTCCTTCAAAAAAAAAAAAAAGAAAACATGTTGCCAGGCAACAAAGAAGTCTAAATAAGCTGTGTAAATGTTGGTATCATCTCAGACAAATACTGGATCTGCTGAAGATCTGAGTAGAATTTATTACCTGCTACACTCCATCATGTCCGTCCTCCTCTTCCCCCTCTTACCTTCCAACCACTCTCCTTTATACCCAGCGTCTTTTATTCCACAGCATCTTTCTCTCCCGCTGAGGTGTGCTGCTCCCTGCAGTTTCAAACTGCTCCAATCTTTTTCATGCCTGGTTTCATCCTCTTGTTTTCCTCCATTACTGAACACTAAGATCTTTAGTCTTCTTTTCTCTCTGCTAGAAAGAAGGTGCTAATGGGTCGCAGACCAGCCGTGACCCGGTCCGCTGCGTGCTTTAGAAAACTTGTAGCCTCTGTAAACAATTCAGGACTCTGTGGAGAAGGGGAAAAAAAAGATTTTTAGCGCTGCTTAAAAATGAGGTTTTCATCCTGCCTGAGGAGACTAGTAATTATTTATAACAAACGGCATGCTTTTAAGATTTGACCAAATACTTAAGCTGAGAAAAAGAATAATTCAAAGCCTTATTTCCTCCACATTGGTATATAAAGTTGAATTTAATCATCAACCTTTTTATCTCGGTAGCACAGAACTACAGATCTAACAGACTAACAGCACATCATCACACTAGCCTTCATTTAGTTGTCTTATTCTGAAACATAACACATTGGAGCAGAAAGGTCAGCCTCGAACTTCAAGCAACGGGCTGCAGGACTTCTCTTTTTCATCCTCTGCAATCACAATCAAGTGGTGTTTGTTGAAATAATTGCTGGCATTGATAGTTTAATCAAATAACAACCCTGAGAAAAAAAAAAAATAAAAGCTTCCCTCGGTCTGAAATCTCTGCTGCATGCTCACAAACCACCAGAGAGTAGCTAATGAGTGATGGAGCCGCTGACTTGTCCTAAAGCACAGTCTGACTCCTGCAGAGGTCTCGGCTGAACAGCTCCAGAAAAGTTCCATAAAGAAAAATGTGTTTGGCTAAAAAAATATTTCAAACTACCATAGTAGCACTTTATGTTCTGAGGGCTCAAAACGTGGCCCCCGTGTCATTTGGGATTTGCAACAGTGCTGGTGGGTCCTTAACCTTAATGCTCCTATGTAGCTTGTGGTTCACAAAGCCTTTTGTGTGCCGTGAGAGATGGAAAAGGCTGCTGGGAAAACGCTTCACTGGACCTTTTCATGTAAGGTTCAAGTACTATTTTCTAGAAATTGAGGTTCTCCCTGAACTGGACAATTGTATTCAAAGCAGCCGCTGCTGTTGTTGATGGTTCATTCAGTTCATCCAGCTCTGACCCAATGTCAAGATTAGCATTGAAAATGTATTTCACAATGAGAAAACTCACCCACCATCAATATAAATGACACAGGTTATGAAAAGTATGATGTAATTTAAGCATGAAGGACTAATTCTAAAATGTTGCTTTGTCCTTTGTGGTTATTTTTTGGGGCTTCAACATGTTTTATTTGTCTCATGGATGAACATTGAGAATATCAGGTTATAACATTGTATTTTAGCTGATTTCTGAAAAGCATTAGGGTTACATTATGACACTCTTGTACATACACTTTTTCTGTTCGACATGTATGTGTTATACAAGAAGTTTTACGCTGCTGACCTGTGCTTGTTACGACAGAGACTTGAAAAAAATGTATATTACCTCTGTTCTTGTACATCATCGTCTTCCCTCTAAAGGTCAGTCATAAACATACATTTTGAACTTTGAGTGCAGAAGCAAAGTGAAAAGTTTGAAGCTTCAAATGTCCCTCTTCCTACGAGGCAGACAACTTTGCTTTCTCTACGGAAACATAATGGCAGAGAGAGAGAGAGCGCAGAGTGATTCTACCTTTCCAACAAGCAGGCAGGTACTTAAATCATTCAGTATTTATTCCAGCTGTTGTTGCTGCAAGTTGCAGTTAGCAACTTCATTTTGTTCCGAGTTTGCAGAATTCCCCAAAAACAAACCTGCTTGAGCTGTTATTTATGAGATGATCAACATATTTTAATAAACCGAACCCTTCAGACAATTAGTGAAGCTCCTCAGGAGGCTGCGGGGATCATCCACAAGGCAGTCAGACATAATAAGTACAGTACATAACATGTTGTTGTGCACAGCTGAAGACTCCAGAGCATAAAGAAGAACAGCAGTTGTGAACTTTAGCTTGTCATTGGGTCCTAACACAACAATAACGTTGTTTACAATGGCAGGTTTAATTACTTCCACTGCAAGTTCCTGTATGATCCGCAGTGTAAAGGTTATGTAATCACAAATTATCCAATTCCACTTACGTTTCTCAGGTCCACAGGACTCTGGGGATTGTATTACTTAGGCAGTGTTAAAGCAGCACAATCAGCGGGACCCTCTCGACCTGGAACCGAGGCTGCCCCCCCCCCACCCCCCCCCACATCACTTCACATCCTCCGCTGGGACGCTGCTGTTTACCGCCCGGAGTGGCTGAAAATTAATTGGCTCCTTGAGCTGCCGTACATTCCCCCCTGTCAGTGCGATGGCCTCCCCTCATTGCCCTGTCACTTTAAGTCGAAGTGTATTAATGGACTGTGTGGGCCATTGATTCCTAATTCCTCTCGACGTCGACATCGGGGATAAATATTGCTTGGCACGGTCGTCTTCGGGCTTATTGTAATCAGCATTGTTATTGATCGCCTGCTCGAACCCCCCCAGAAGTAATCTATTTTAAATACACTTTCAGTAAAAGGGGGAGTGTTTGGGCCTCGTCCCAGCACATTGTCTTCATAGAAGGACGCACAGGAGCTACTTAACAAAAGGAGGGTAAAGAAGTAAAGAAAGTGTCCCAAACTGGTGGATAAAAGAGGAAGTAAGAGACATGCAAACAGGCTGATATATAGAAATATTGCAAGTCACCAACAATCTTCAGTGAGATATGTCTTCCTTTTATGTATAGGTGGTCTCCGGGTGGTCTCTGTCAGCATATATATGTGTGTGTGTAAGAGTGTGTCTGTCTCCACGAGGTCGGCGGATGATTGATGACTGGACTCAGCCAGCGGCGAGCCAGACGTCGGCACTATCGATTTATCCTCACATTTGTCTGGGAGGAGGCGGCGCGGGGCTGCTCGCCACGACGAACATTTTTTGGAACACACCGCGTCTCGATATGCGCACACACACACTCACACACACACTCACACACACGCACACATACAGGTTTATACAGTATTTTCACTGTAAGCATTTCAAATTGGCAATGTTTCTGCCGTTCGAGCATCGACGTGAGCTTTGGTTGAAATTTCTTATTGTCTGCTGAGAACAATGGCTGCCTCCCTCTTCACCAAGGTGTTTTTATTGATCCGCCTGCAAAGTGGCATCCACTTGTTTAACATCCACTCTAATACACTTCAATTGGCCCAGCCTTGCCTGTCTGCTTGTCTGGCTGTTTTGTTCGGCTATGAGCACAGGAGACGGAGACGAAGTGTGTGTGTGTGTGTGTGTGTGTGTGTGTGTGTGCATCCAGAGAGTGTCATGAAGGCATGATGGAACCTGTGTGCTTCTGAAAAGGTGACTTGTTTTTTTGTGTGCCCGGGAGCTGCTGAGTGTGTTAAATTTCTGTGTGTGTGCGTGTGTGTGTGTGTGCAACAGCTCGCTTGGCTGCAAATAGGTTTTTGTGCGACTGTCAAGAGTCCCCGCTCCGTCCAGCCCATTGAGCAACAAATTAAGGCTGCAAGGCAAAGTTGCATTTCTCTCTCCGCTCAAGGCTTTGTTGTTTTTTATCCGCCCCTCGTTTCTTGCTTTGCTCATTGGGTGTTCATAATCAACGTTAACAAATTGGAAGGACATTTATTGTTCTCCCCGTCTAGCCGTCTTGAAAATGGCCCCAATTACCGAGGACACGGTGGCGACATGTCAGAGAAGCAATCTCAGTTATGATTGAACAAGATTACACTTGAGTTGGACACGTTCGAAAAGTAGATATTGATGTTGCCAACGCAGCCAGCGACTGTTTATCTCCTCGTTGTGCCAGCTGCTGGGTCCAGCTTTTGTGCAACACTTTAGATGAAGTCACATCCATCCCCCTTGCATATATATTTAACAATATCTGTTTTTTTTGCAACTGCTATTTTTCAACTGTATCTTCAATCAATTGCCATACTGGAAATAAAAGATGCTGAAAGTCCACGCCTGGCAAGAACAAAAGAGATTGTCTGTGCACTCTGAACATCTGAATGCATACTGATGTAAAGGCATTTCAGAACCCTTGAAGTTGAGAAATGTTTTGTACCCAGGTTTGTGTTTCAAGAGGCTGTTCTGCTGTTTTTTTTATTTTCACCTGTCAAAAGTCGAAAGTTCTGACTTTCTGACATGTCTGGAATGCTATAAAAGCTACTCCGGATTCTCTGTCTCTTACAGTCATATATATGAGGTATGATGATGATAAAAGATTGAATCGGAATGTCTGAGTGGGTGTGCGGTTAATGATGATGACAGTTATGACAATAATTTTATGTTCGTGCTGACATTTAGCGCATCAATGCTCTCAGGCTGCTCCGATCATAGAATATGAAATGATAAACAGCTGCGTGAGAGGATTCATAGTCATCTCTCACCTTTTTCCTCCTTCCTCTCTCTCTCTCTCTCTCTGTCTCTCAGGGGATGATGTACCTGGAGGAGAGGAGGCTGGTCCACAGGGACCTGGCGGCCCGCAACGTGCTGGTGAAGTCGCCCAATCACATCAAGATCACCGACTTCGGCCTGGCACGACTGCTGGACGCAGACGAGAAGGAGTACAATGCAGACGGGGGCAAGGTTGGTGTAAGTGGAGAAATGAGTGTGTTTTTTTGTGTGTATAATACCTGGTTGAAAGCAGTTAGCACGCACACAGAATAACTTACATAACAAAGGCTGACATAAGGAGTAAATAATGCAACCACATGGGAATAAATGAGGAAGGTCGGCAAAGCAAAGGAGCTGCATGTGTTCAAATAAGGCTTCAGCTAATGATTATCCTATTTTATAAAGTATAAAGTAGCTTTAAACACTAGTATTTAATATTAAATTTTAAATGATTATTTCTATTAATGTGTTTTCTTAAAATAGTTTTTTTTTTTTTCACCAAATACAAATCATTTCCATGTTTTGTTTGCAAGTGTAGCTCAGCTGACTCAGCTCAGACTGGGTGTGCAGAGGATGAGGGGGTGTTGGTGTTCATGCTTTTAGCACAGCAGAGAGGGAGGTTTTCAGACCAAAGGTTGACTGATGGACCCTCTTGTGATAGCTGAATGGCTGGTTGTGCTGGCTAGCAATTAGCATCCAGAGCTAAAAGCAGCTGTCCCATCAACCATCTCTCCCTGGGCCAACAATCTCCTCCCCTTTGCAAGAGCCGGCCAATGAGGCTGCATCACAACAGGTCCCCTTTAAGAGACAACTTTCTGACACCTCCAACTTTCCCTGCGATTTCTCATCTGAAATGTCAATACAGCTAATCACACGGCACAGCTGCTGTCATTAACTTGTATTTGTATCGTCTGTTTTGTCTGACGACTTCGTAAACATGAAATAGTGATTTGCTTTTCACCCTGCGTAACAGGTTGTATTTATAACCACAGATCGAATCACTGTTTTCTGCTCGCTCAGTGGTCTGGCAACATGAGCCGGAAAAAAATATGTAAATGTGTGAGAACAACAAATCACAAGTGCAGCTGTGTTGAAACGCAGTAGAGGTGATGATGGAGAGCATAAGAGCAAACAGGATAGTGCTGTGTTGGCACCACCTCACCAGATGTTGGCTGTGATGCATCATTTTTCTGCGAAACAAACAAAAATAGAGAAAAAGATCAACAAGATATTTCAAGTTTTTTACAAGATAGCCTTAAAAAAAATACATTTTTACATTTAAATCGTGTTTTTCAGTAAAGCCAGCTTACTGTGGATATGGTCTGATATCTTACATTGTGTTTAAACAAGGTAAACACAATGCTGATATCCAAAGGAAAATTTTTTAAAAAGTGTGTTTTATGGCTCCAGTTTCTGAGCTGTGAAACTCCTTTGGTCAAGCAGACTGAGTTCCAGTAAAAATACAATTTAGAGGCACTTCATCCAAACAAATAATTCAGCCACAGTTCCAATCAGTTTGTTTTGTTTGGGGACCCAGACTACATTAATCAGGAGCCCCTTCTCCTTTTCTCGCTTGAGACTCCCTATGCAAATTGTCCTGATCAACTCCCTTTTATTAAATTGGCTTGTTTATTGCTGCATCTATTCAGCTGGAGGCCTGAAAGTAGCCACTGCATCTTGAGATGGAGTTTTGAGTTGTTATCTGTGGGCAAATAATAAAAAACAAAAAAGTCCTTTCATAAAGCTGACCAGGTGTGTATGACGTGACCATCTGAGTGATTGGCTCCATGTCGGTATTCACTGATGCTTTGATAAATGGTGGCTGTTGTCAGCAGATCTACATGTGTGCCATAAAAATAGACGCGGCGTGAAAGATAAATCAACAGAGATGAGAGTGGAGGCGCAGCACAGCATTTCCAACCCGAAGCATTTCATTTCCCCTCTTCCTGTTCATTTCCCCCGGAGAGCAAACGCATGTGTCAGGCTCCCACACGAAGAGAGAGGCTGTATTTTAAATGTCTACACCATATACGTGTGTGTGTGTGTATGTGTGCATACGTGCGTTCGCATGCAAAAGACCAGATAATTGCCTTGTTCAGTGGGCTTTACAGTAAAAATTTCCCTTTATAGTCAATATGGAAATCATATGGTTGTTATGATGTAGAGATGTGGGCCTCTGTCCTTGTCAGGAATGTCAAAGGGCCTGTTGTTATGACTGTAACACACATTGCCTGCTGGAAGCCCACACGCCATGGAGATAATGTGAGACAAACAGCCAATACAATCTCATTTAGTATCTTAAAAAGCACACCCGCTATTGATGATCCCTGGATTAGACTGAAGCTAATCAATCACAGTACTTGAGTAATATTGAGCAAAGCAAAACTATGCTTGAAAGCGCTGTCGATTCACCGATATCTCCCAAACGCCGGATTAAAAAGAGGGGGCAACTGCTGAGTAATGCAGCATAATAGAAATCTGTCAGAGTTCAAATGTGAGTAGATATGATGAATAAATGAAGGGTAGAAATCATATTTTTGTCCGTGTTTTTGCTTGTTTCATCAGAAAGTCCTAATCTTTATGCCTCTGTCTCTCTCTGCTCAGATGCCCATTAAATGGATGGCCCTCGAATGCATCCACTACAGGAAGTTCACCCATCAGAGTGACGTGTGGAGTTATGGTGGGTGATAAACACGTTGTTGTTCACTTCGCTGTTACTTATGTTTATGCTGTTAGGAAAGAAGTCAGTTACCTGAAATTATGCTCTCTTATCTGTCTGCTATTAGCTTCTAAAAAACTTTAGCCAAGTGTAAATCTGTAATGTTGGTTTACAAATCTGTGTGCACTAAAACTAATCTACACTGTGTTCTTGGACTCCCAGCTCATTCCCACAATTTCACAATCTGCGCCCAAGGTTTTACTATCCAGAATGTAAATCCATGGGCTTTCTGAACCATGGGCACAGTTTGTAAAACGTGCATTTGGATTTGTTAATGGCTATACATGGCTCTTTTTTTCCCCCTAAGCTAACTCCAGGAGGGCTTCCTGGCTTATCTTGTTCTCTGTAGTTCTCTGGCTCTTTGTCTCATCCTCCCATCTCTCCCTGTATGTCTTTCTTCCTTGTTTTCTTCTTTTTTTTTCTCCAGGAGTGACCATCTGGGAGCTGATGACATTCGGAGGCAAGCCGTACGACGGCATCCCCACGAGAGAAATCCCAGACATTCTGGAGAAAGGGGAGCGTCTGCCCCAGCCTCCCATTTGCACCATAGATGTCTACATGGTCATGGTCAAATGTGAGTAAACACACATAAAGACACTTAAAAACTTGAAAAACTGACATTTCCATGAACTCACAACAAAGTGTGTATGCAAAATATGGTTTCTAGCCTTGCATTTAAAAATAATGCATATTTCCCACATTTCACTCCCCGAATTTGGGAGAAAATAAATGTGATAAAATAATAAGTCAAGAGGAAAAATACCAATTTTGAATTTTAGATTAAATGTCCTTTTGAATACAAGCACGAAGGTTGCTGTCAGGTAATTTTTTATACTCTTATGCTAAGTCAAGCTGACCTGCTGCAGGCTGTAGCTTCATCATTATGGAAGGAGGTGTCAATCTTTTAGCCTAACTCTGAATGCAAATAAACACATGTCACAAAATGTCAAATAATCTCACCTTTAACTGAAAAACCTTAAACTTCGCCTGCAAAATCCTAATTCTTCCAGAGCTATTAAAGGAATAGTTACCTCAGGATAAATGTAACAGCTTAGTCTTTGACACCTAAATTGTATATGTCCTCTAGTAAAAGTGGTCATCAGTGATAAATGCATGTCTCTTCCTACATATTGCATGTTTCTAAATTGTTGGCTCAGCCACAAGTGGCAACATTAAAGACGGTGTTATAGATCAGTGCTCCAACATACTGAGTGTTGAGGAGGACATAATGTTTTTTATTCATAAATTGTGTTTATGCGATGCTGCTGCTGAGCTTGAGGTGCCACAGGTGAGTTGCAGTTTAATAAAAGGGTTCATATTTTTAATATTCATCTGCTAAGGCGTTATTCGAGCTCGGGGACTCAGATTTGAGGCTGGAGGAAAGTTGATTTGTTAAAAAAACAAGTGAGAGAAGAAGAGGAAGTGTAGTCATGAAAACTGGTGAGATGCTGGTTTATGGTCCGCAACATGCAGGCTGCGTCCTCACCGGAGACTATGCCCACATCATTGTTCGAGTCATCTTCCATCTGGACTTCCACACCTCCCTCCACCACAACTCTCCAGTCCAGCCTGTACTACTCATCCAATTCCTCCCCAAATTCGCCAATGTCCCATCTTGCATTCCTTCCCCTGGCTGGATTCAGAGCCGTGGTGCTGGTGAGGGATCCACCCTCCCATATTTCCAGGAATCAGTCCAGACGTACATGGCAGTCCACGCTGTGAGATCTGCCAGCTATTGGCTGCTTGGCTGTCCTTTTCCCTGCATCAGTCTGGTCACCGCTCTGCCCTGCCTGGACCCAACTATGGCGGAGTGACTTCTCTGTTTTCAGGGGGCTGAAAATCTCATAAAAATTACCTCACATCAGTTTCTCCCTGCTGACTTCTCTTTTTTTTCTCTGCGATTGAGAGTTCTTTTTCTTTTTTAATTATCTAGCCCTTTTTTTCGTGTGTTGCTCGAATATTGTATCTGCACTATGAATATACTTCTTATTATTGGCTGCTTGTAGCTCTGAATTTAAACTTGTTCTGCCGTTGCGCTCATTGTGAGTCGCTCTGAATGAGCACAACAGCAGAGTGCTTAAAATGCCAAACGTGTTGAGAGAGAATGATGTGATTCGGCTTGAAGTTTGATATCAAAACACATTCCCCTGACAAAAATGTTAATCCGGCGAAAATGTCATAATGTCTAATTGTTTTTTTTCCAAATGGAAAATTGTTGCCAATGGCTTTTGACAGCACAGAGGCGAACCATGGAAGCCCTGCAGCCATTTAGCCTAATAACAATGCCAACTGGTTTCTGTCTTTCCCCCCAGGAGAAGGAGAATACATTTTATGTGCTACATAAAATGTGTCTGGACAATAATGTCATAAAAGCAGAGGTCAAAGGGATTCCCATAACTTAACAAGTAGCAGAAATATCTAGGTGTTCCCACATATGCCTGATTTATTATTAATCTTGAGGGCAGCTCTTAGTTTTCTCCACAGACTTGTGCACAGTCCCCTTTCTACAAGCTTTAATTCTTTCAATATAACAGTTTTACTAATAGCATAATGTTATAACAGCCTCAAAAAGACCCACACACGCTGCAAGCATACAAAAATCGAGTGACGTCAAGGGAGCATCACAGCAGTGATCAAAAATAGCCAAGAGGTCAAGCACTGAGTCAAACTAGCAGGAGGGTTGCGCCGCCCCATCAAAGGCCAGAAGGAGGCTCAGCAATCGGCCGCATTAATTCTAATTACATGTTGACTGAGAGCCGTTGTTTGTGATTTGGTGTGCCGTCACACTGCGTGCACAGGCACCTCAACGCCACCCCAATAAAGATGAAATAGAGTTTGATTGCTGCAGTAATTGCACCTCATTTGGGTAATGTGTCTGCGTGGGGGCGCTAGAGGCGGAAATTAGATGAACCTAGCGGAAGGCAGGCAGGTGGAATGACAACAGAGAGGGTCAGGGTTTATTTAAGGAGAGCTAGCTTTAAGCCCGACTGCAGTGTTGATGGTTGTGGTTGAAAAACAATTAGGAAGCTTTTACGAAGAGGAAGCACAGATTCTGCATTGAAAACAACTGCATTAATGTAGTGCGGATAAACAATTACTTTTAAGCAATTATATTTGGCTGGCGATCCCCCCCCGCCGTGGACTGCTAGAGGCACCCAGACCCCACTCTAGCCGTCGCTGCTGCAGAATTTGAAATAGGTATTCAGACACTGAAATCAGCAGCTCAGTTTGCTTACTGTCTAATCTGAGGCGAGACACCACCTGGCCTCTCACTTCACCTGCAGGGGTTTGCTGTGTTTACTGCAGCTTGGCCTCAGGAAGAGAAAAGTCGGCTAAAGATCAAAATGAAAAACACTTTTCCCTTAACTTAATAACCACCCCTGAGTTGCCCTTGAGCAACACGTTTAGCCTTTAAAATGTGTGGAACTTTATTAATGTAAACACCATGCTAGCCCATTCAGTGTTCTGCAGGTAAATGAAGGTTAAGCTACAAAGGTTCAAATAGATACAATTTGTGTTGAAATGTCCGTTCTTCCCTGAACTTTCAAAGGGATAATACTTTTACAAACATCTTCAGAATTTTTACAAGATGAATAAAGTACGACTAAATAGTTTTTTTTTAAGTGTGGGCACGCATTGAAGGATGGTCTTCACAGGGCTGAGTGAACCAGTGATCCAACAGAAGGTCAACAGTAGTCTTTCAATCAAAACAGCCACAAACCAGCAAAGAAACTTGCTAAAGGTTGACCTGATTTAAAGGTTAAGGAACTAAAAAGATTAAAAACTTGTTGACAAGCTGCGTTTCTACTAAACCGTCTGAGTTTTGCTAGAAATGTACAAGTATTTAAATACTTACTGCAACTGTACAACTTTTTTATCCATATTAATGAATCTATTCGTGTCTTTAACCTCCCCTTCTCCTTGTTTTTTTTTCCCCAGGCTGGATGATCGACGCAGACAGCAGGCCGAAGTTCAAGGAGCTGGCTGCTGAGTTCTGCAGAATGGCCCGTGACCCCCAGCGGTACCTGGTCATCCAGGTGTGTTTGCCTAAAGAGGCGAGAAAGAGGCGTTGTTTTCATGCATGATAGCATCCGTTCAATATTTGTCCTCAGATCAGATTAAGTTTTCATCGTGTGTGTGATGTGTGTTGTTCAGGGAGACGACCGCATGAAGCTTCCCAGCCCCAACGACAGCAAGTTCTTCCAGAGCCTTCTGGACGAAGAGGACCTGGATGATTTGATGGACGCTGAGGAGTATCTGGTGCCTCGAGGTTTCAATATGGCTCCTCCGTCGTACACAACCAGACCTCGCGTTGACTCCAACAGGGTAAGGACACTACTTAAGCGCACAAATATATGAGCAAACCCTGCCTTTGACCACAAACTCATCCATCCTCTCTTATATTCGAACATTTTGCAGTTGCTAGTTTGTAAGCTGTAGTATTGAGGATGTGTCAGAGGGCTTTAAAAAGGTATTTCTCAGTGCAAAAGCAAAAAGCTATACCTATAATAAAACATTTTTTTAAATAACCACACTTCATCTCTCTTTATAAAAACCTTTGTCAGTCCACCGATTCGACTTTAACCTCAAAACTTATTTTTTTTCCCTCTTCCCTCTGGTCAGAAAACTGCACTGCCCTCTATAAGTGCTCAAGGTGGTTAAGAACTTCAATACACAGATGATTTTCCTCCGCTAATGGCTCACCTCCATCATTTCCATCCCAGTGTGTGTGGCTTAAACCTGGGCTCTTTATGCACTTGCTCCCCAGGCCCCGGGTTTCATTACTCAGAGCTCCATAAGCAAATAACAGATGCTCTCTTAAAATGCCGGAGCCGTTTACTAATAGACAATGAGCGCCGGTTTGGCTGTTTGCTGTGCAGCATGCACTATGTGCTGCCGGCCCGCGGCTCGGCATCTTATGCACCTTTACCCCTGCGACCTACTCATTTGCAGGCAGATTTTTCGTTCCCCCCGATGAGCACACACACTCAGGGTCCTGTGTATTCAAGGTCATCGCTCCCATCGTGAATTGAAAGTCGTTTGATTATTGCGGTGAAAAGCACCTACACGCCCAGACAGGAAAAGGAATTCATTGTTAAGAATCAATCGACTGGCTGACTTTGCCACAGAAAGTTACTTATTCAGGTTGCACCACCGCAGACGCACTTTGATACAGACGGTTATCTAATCTGGGCTGATTTGCTCTCACCCTCATGCTTGAATAGAGGAGCAGATAATGACTGGCTTTGAAGAAGGGATGAGCAGGGAAGTTTGGAGGAGGGAGAATTTGATTGCAATGAAGGGAAGACGGTGGGAGTAGGTGGACAGATATCACCCCGGGACATTCCCTTTTTTTTTTTTTTTTTTTTTTCTGTTGTGTTTTGTTGCTCTGCTTCCTGTAATTGCTGCTGTAGTGCAAGCAGTTGGCAAGAGCGCAGAGGAGTGGGCCTGGGTTAAATAGCCCACGGCAAGCCAACGCAGCACCACAACAAGCCCTTTGCTTCACATGTCATGTTTTGTATTTTCTTGTGGGGGTTTTTTTTTTTTTTTTTGTTCTTTTTTGAGGGTTAGGTGTTTGAATCATAGCTTTGCCTGGCTGCCCCTCACAGTCCCGAAAGGCTGATGACTGGATCGGCAGAACTTTGTTGGAAAATTCTACCTCCGACATGATAGCTGCAGCTGAACGGGTTAAAAGTTGCACTTCTTTCGCCGCAGGTGGCTTAAACTCAGGCTCAAACTTTATCATTTTTGGCATCCGCATCATGTTTGTTTGTTGTGGTCAAATGAACTATAGACATCTCTACTTTGGTTTGTCAGATAACGTTGCTCCAGCTTTTCCATCACCAAGGAGCT
>JAQNCA010000021.1:5437872-5448430 GCA_029783725.1 Acanthurus tractus
ACTAAAAATAAAAATCAAACCTTTTTTGTCTGAATCCACAACCCACCTTTTTTCCTCAGAACCAGTTCGGCTATCGAGATGGTGGTCTGAACCCTGCAGAGGGCTCTGTGGCCGGTGCCCAAGCCTGCGTGAACCAGGAAGCTACAGGTGGACCGGTTCCTGTCCTGGAAGACCAACGCTGCAATGGAAGCCTGCATAAGAAGAGCCTGAGCCAAGCCGGAGTAGAGGACAGCGGGGGTCAGAGGTACAGCGCCGACCCCACCATCTTCCTCGGGGAGAGGGCGTCCAGAGGGGACACCGATGAGGATGGATACATGACACCCATGAAGGACAAGAGTTCTTCAGGTATTAAAACACACTAAAACACAGTAAAAATAAATGTTGTAGCAACTGGAATCAGAAGTCACTTTGTCAGAGTTTTCAGTTTTTTCAGGCAGAAACATATTTTTAATGTAAAACAAGTGTATCATAAAACAAGTGCATCTTGTTTTTACCAGGCATTTCAACCCTGTGCACCGTCTCTTGTGCCTGTCATGTCTTTGCTCATTCACAGAGTAAATACGATCTTTTGTAGTGTACTCGTCTCATTTTGCCTGTTCATTTAATTTCATTCCATTGATTAAAATTCCTACTGAGTTTTCTTCAACGGTGTATGTCTGCTACTACAGAGTCATGTTTTGCCTTTGATCATAATTCCCTCCATCAGCCCTGCTCTTGCGCTAGCGTCTTTGATTTTTTTGAGCAGCTCAAAATATAACAAAGCCTGCAGCAAAATGCATCTGATGCAATGTCAAGGAGCGTAAGAGTGGGCAAAATCAATAGGTTTCGCACCCCACTATTATAGCGCTTGGAATCAGTGAAGAGGGGTCATTTTGCTGGCATTTTCACCCCCGGCAGATGGAGTTTCCCTTGCCAAAGAACTGCTGGCAACTTGCCCGTCTGGTCCTGAGTGGCTGCCATTATCGCCATTATCATTTCCATCTCCATCTTCTCTCCTCATTATCAGGCGATCTCTTCCTCTTTCTCACATTTAATTTCGGTTTTCTTTGTTTTCCCTTCTCTTTATGTAATTTCCTTTGACTGACCTTTTGTTTGTCTGACTTTTTCTCTTATAAACTCCTTTTCTTTTGTTCTCTACATTCCTGCCCTCCTTCCCTTTTTGTTTCTTATCTGTGCTGCAGAATACCTGAATCCCATTGAGGAAAACCCGTTTGTCTCACGGCGTAAAAACGGTGAGATCCATGCCTTGGATAATCCGGGCTACCACAGCACACCCAACAGCCAGCCAAAAGGCGAGGATGAGTACATCAATGAGCCCCTCTACCTCAACACCTTCCACAGCCCCGCTGAGTTAGGCCTGGAGGTCCTGAGGAGAAACGGTCTACCCCTACCTACCCAGCCACCTTCTTCCATCTCGGCCACAACTTCAGGCTCCCACCTCCCACTTACCATCCAGACCAGCCTGCCCCACTACCCCCTCCCCACGGCCCAGCCCTCTCCATCTGGCATGCCTTGCCACCACGGCCCACCGACCCATGTTCTCCACACCCATCACACCATCAAATCTGCAGGACAACCTGGCAATCCAGGTGGTGGCCCCACCAGCCAGAGCCAAACAGGAACTACTGCCCAAGCCCAGGTGTGCCAGTCAGGTGCCCTGTCCACTTCGGCCACCATCGGGCACAGCAACCTGCCAGCCTACCAGAGCCACGCCACCACGCACCCTGCCAGCCTGCTGAAGCATGGAGGGCTGACATCAGGTAAAGTCAGTGGGAAGAAGCTGAAGGTGACCTTTGACAATCCAGAATACTGGCAGCACAGCTTGCCTCCCAAATCATCAAACCAGGCAGTTCCTGACGGAGCCCAGGGAGGCTCCACCAACGCCAAGCTCTTCTACAAGCAGAACGGACACATACGGCCAGGGGTAGCTGAAAACCCTGAATACATGTCTGAGTTTTCTCTGAAATCTGGCACCGTCCTGCCGCCTCCACCCTACCGGCAGCGGAACACTGTGGTCTAGATCGTTCCACTTGACGAAACGTTCCTCAATCTGACTCTAGCCTCCAGCAAGCCAGACATCCTCTCCGGTTCCACTGTTCCACACAGAGGGGAGCGGCCACAACCAGAGCCGGCCCCCTCCCCAAAAAACTCTTTCCAAATAATGTGCCATCTGCTGTAGACCGTAGCGACATCAGAAGGAGGTGGACCGAACCGAAAAAACCAAGCAGACCCAACTCAGACTCATGCACCTTCACTGTATCCAAACCAGTCCATTTCTGTTCTGTAGATAGAGACTGAGCTCCACGTCACTGAGAATGTGAAGGTTAAGATTAAGGTTTTCTGCAGACAAACAGACACATGACTGTCACACAGCAGCTGACGCACCGTGTTGTCCCAGCGAGGTAGACCAGAACGGCGTCAAACAAGATGGATTCGACTTAGGGGACCTGAACTCACTGCCAGTCACTGCGGTGTCAGATTCATGCGAGGAACAAGATGTTTTATTATTTTTAGTTTTTTCTTTTAGTTTTCCAGCATAAAGGTCTGAGGATGAACAAAACTCTCGAGGGTTTCTGAAATAAGCAAACAGACGGAGCAAATACAGTCTGTTAGATGTCAAGATGTCTTGTTTTGTGAATGACCTTGTGGAGTGAGGCAAAACAGCAGAATACAGAGGGAGAAAAGACTGAAGGGTTTAGTCAGGAAAGTGACTTCCAGCAACATAAAAGAGAACACTGACAGCTGATCCATTATATTCAGTCTTTTTGCCTATAGGATTACACTGTACGTTCTCGAATTTTCCATCCAATATGTGAAACTCATCTCATCTTTCTACTGTAACTGTGATACTGTGACGGCCAGAACTACAGTGATCCCTCTCACATTTGTAGTTTCAACCATGGACTCTTCGACTTCGCCTGAAAACACGCAGGGCAAAAATGCTGTTTTGTCGTTCTCGCTTGACTGCTGTTTACTTGGAAAAGCTGATCAAAAATCCGCTTCTTCAAGGCAAAAAGGGAAGAAAAAAAAATCACTGTAAACATTTTTATAAACACTGGTTGCAGTGCTGTGAAGTTAGATTTTTATACACTGGTTTTCCCTTTCAGATCGTGAAGCTAACTTAAATGAGTTCGGAGTGTCTTGCCATAAGAGAGGGAGGGTTTATGGGGAAATTGCTGTATCTCCTAAATAGTGTGATAAGACCAACCATAAAGCAGCTGAACTTGAAACAGTGATTATAGAAACAGAGAGAGAGAGAGAGAGAAAGAAAGGAAAAAACTCTACAGAGAGGGGAGGGAGAGTTCGTACAAGCCGCCTAATGAAGACCTCAAGGAATGAACAAGACAGCACCAGCAGAGCACAGTAAAAACAAACTACTTTGTGTATGTGTGTGTGTTTCTGTCAGCGGGAATGGTCCGAATGTGTGTTTTCATGTATTAGCAAGCCAGTTTGTCCCCCATAAGGGATATCTGGAGTCAAGAAAAAAAGCACGTGGCCGAAGTCATTTGTAACAGTGTCTAACAATCTTCAGTATCACTGCTAACCAACGCTAGACTCAACACAGCTTTATTCTCAAACAAAGCTTACACCACAGGGCTGCAGTCGAGTAGAAAACACTACATTTCTGATGGCTGGTTGGATCAAAAGCTCAATGTAGGAACCCAAATCTCTTGGAGATTATTGCAATTTTACCTGAACTGTTACGCTGAAAGTTTACTCTCTTATTCTTCTCTATTGGGTCAGATAAAGGCTGAACTTGAGGGTTTCTGCAGGATATATGGATACACACAATTATAGTTTATATAACCGTGCCAAACTTATATGTTTAGAAAAGAGTGTTTATCACTTTCACAGTCTTTATTTATAGGGAACCATCCTGGCAGCTTGGACCTTCTTCTTTTAAATCATAGCAGCTTTTGTTCCGCACCCATTCCTCTCAATGACAGCAGATGTAAACATGATACTAGTGTTGGCAGAAACTGGATGCAGTATTTGTGTTTCTTTCTTAACTGTGTTCCAAATCTTATTTTTGCCACCACATCTGAGTCCTTACAGCCAGATTGATGTAAGTAATTATTGATTTATCTAGCTGTAAATCAATCAATAGGCTGTAACAGAGCTTGACCGTTATTTGATGATTTATTTGGGTTAAGGCATGCGGTTTAAAACCATTTCATTATTAAATTTAGACAAATAAACACCAACAAAGATCACAACTGTGGTTTTTTAGACTTTGAACCTAAAGTCAGTTGTCACTTAGGGTTAGAGACAGATATATTTTTGAGAAAAACACAGTGCAGCCTGAACTTATTTCATGTTTTTCTGGCTCGTCGGGTAGACTAGTCAGCTGAAAGGGCCACTAGCTGCACCACTAACGTGGCTAACAAGCCAACAGGCAGGTATCTGACTCTAATGATACACTGCTTCTTATCTTAGAAATTTTTCATCTCAATCAATACCTCAATTTAACACTCACCGATTCATCCAACGATTAGGTTTTACACAACAGCATAACATTACAAATCAGGACCATGTTAGCTAAATTACCATGAGGCAGGGTTTGACCCCTTTTCACAAAAACTAATATCGGTAAATGTGCAAAATTTGCATCTTGGATGAAATTGTGAAGTCTTTATTGTTTTTTCTTTTGTTTTGTTATGTTTGTTTTAAGCGCAGCTATTATTTTTCTTTGTACCTCCCCCACCTTTGAATTTAAGTTAGTGCAAATAGAGTCCGGCCACTGTTTAGCAATGCCTCAAGACTAAGAGCATCGTCTTAGCAGCAAACGACATGATCAAGTATTCCAACGGAGTTATTCTAAGGATCACCAGTAGAGCTCTGATTAACCCATTGCACATTAGAAAATTGTTCAAACCTTCACTACTGACGCCTCTGCAGGCAAACTGCCAGTCAGTGCTGCTAAAAGCGCCAGTGTCACAGCCATTATGCTTCCTGCCAAGCCATACAGAGCACCTGTGGGTGAGAAAACACCACCAAGCATGCCAAACTTTGAAGATCAAAGTGGAAGAATTTGTAATGATGGTTTGCCTCTTAGATCCTCCTGCAATATCTCATTAGAATCATAACTAAGTTCAATCAAAATTAACAGAGTCTTGTAGTTCCTGAACCTTTGGCGAGTTTTTCCGACTATTATTTGCAGAAAATTAGCATAATAGCTTTGTCTTTGTTTTTACAGCATTTCGTCATGCATTTCCTGCATTAGCAGAGTCCTGTCTCAGTAATTTTCTTGTGTAAGATGTTTATTTTGTGTATTTTAAAGTACATTTGTGAGCGTGTGTGTGTGTGAAAGTGTTTGTCTAAGTAAGCTGTATCTGTTTGTCCTCCCCATGGAGCACTTTGATCAAACTCGTGGGTAAAAAGAAAAGGATTTCCACCCTTCGTTCCTGAAATATTCAACTTGTTTATCTGGTAGTTTACCACTTCAGAAAGCAAAAGCAAAAGCAAAAGTGCAAAGAAGGTACAACGGCCAAAAGTTCATGAAGAAAACACATTTTTTGGTGGTACTGACCAGCTTCGAGAATGTCCTTGTTTCCAAGTTTTTTTGTTTGCCTCAAACAGTATTTATAATGCTGCTTTGATGATATCATGATTATTTGATGAAGGAGTATTTTGTAGTCCCTTTTGAAGCTCTAATTCAATGAAATAGAGAGAGCATTTAATATCAATGTAAAATATTTATAGCGTGTTTGAGCTTGTTTATACAGAGCGATGGAAGCGTCTGCCAAAACTGGGTTTCAAGAAGAAGAAAAACAGCAAAAGGAAAAGAAAAACATGCATTGATTTCTCTCTATCTTGGCCTAAATTACACTCCGGAGCCGGGGAAAGTGTGTGTTTGAGACGAGAATAGACCAGGATGAAACCCTGGTGAGAGGACCCGGCCTCGCGTGTTCTCGAGAGCACTTCAGATTATCCACGACACTCAGCGAGGCTTTCGCTTAGGATTGAATCACCTCACGAGTTCATTGCCACAAAAGGAAGAAAAAAAACATTCCTGAGCCTGAAGATACAAGTTTGTCAGTTCTTGTGATCGTCATCCAAAGGGCCTTGGTCACCTTTTTTTTTTTTTTTTTTTTAATTACCACAATTCTTTTTTTCCTTCTGTAAAATAATTTCTTTTCCTCTCTGTTGACTTATATTCTCGTTTCAGACGTGTTTTGCCTTGATGTTGGCCTGTGTTACCTGCTGCTACTCGTTTTAGCTCTAAACACTCTTGTGCTTCATGGCGGTTCAAACAAAACACACCATGGCACCTGGTGTTTCAGACTGGTCACTTCTTTTGATTTTTTATTTCTTAACTGTTTCCTCCAAGCCAAGGTGCAGAGGCATGTAGCCATGTTGTACTGAAGTGAATCCTTCAATATTTCATCCTCAGCGTTACCCACCTTATATAGGCTGCGTTAGAGTCTAATGTATAGTAATATCACCTTGCATGGTACCTAAAGTGAGTGTTTTACTGCCTTCCCCCTTTGTATCTCTTCACTGATGACAATATATTCAATTTTCTGTCCAGGGAGTGGACGCTGTGGGGGGAAATAACCAGATTTTTTTACTGAATTCAGTAGCACAAACTGGGATTCCTTATTTCTGAAAATTTTCACAGGATTTTTCAGTGTATAGTACCCGATCTATTTTTTTCCCTTCATATTATCAAGGATGTTTTTCTTTAAGGAAAAAGACTTGAATCTATATGTTTTTTTCCTCACTATTATGTCACTTCCTGTACATTATTCGTCAAGCTGGCCGCGGTTTTTGAGTTGGTCGCATCTAAATTGCACAAATCATTGCTTTACGAGTTGAGGGTCATTCATTTCTCTGTGTTTAAATTATCAGATCGGTAGAAATGTACAGAATCTTTCGGCGGGTCTCCTCCGGAAAAAAACGTATCTAACACACTTCAACAACAAATGTGAATAGTATTTTTATAAAAGCACTGAAACGGCCGACGTGGTGAATTTGTAAATAGGGAGGCAATGCTTTGAATTTATATGGTCTTCTCTCCTGATGCTGTTTTCTCCTGCAACTTGTACAAAAAAGAACAAAAAAAAACGAAGCCGTACATATTTGCTTTATGTAAGTGTACCTTTTGACTAATGGGAGTTTCATTTTAAAAGTGCTTGTTGACCCTTTCTCATGTGAAAACTCTGTTCAGTGGCCCTTTTTTTTTTTTTCCAGAGCTTTGTGGCTGTTCTCATGTAACGTTTCTGTTTAGGTGATGGAAGAAGAGCGATGGGTGATGGGTGGGTGATAGGTGTTGGGGGGTGGGGGGGGGTTCTTGAGCTCCTCAATCCGCCTGATATCTCTGTTTTGCTTCCTCCATGCCTGCCACAGTTCATTTGTCACTCAGAAATGAGAAGACCCCCCACCCTCAAAATAAGCGAACGATACCTACTTTTCTCTCTTTATCGCTCCCTCTTTCTTATTCCTCCTCAAACTGAAACCAGTGCTGCCAAGCGACCCAGATAACCAGCGTTTGGGACTCTGTTACCTTCCCTGCTTACTTTCTACTGAAAATATTACTGAGCCAAGTCTGACCTCCTCCCCCTCCTCCTCTCCCCTGAAAAGGCAGAGCACAGCCTTCACAACACAACCTGTATTTTTTATTTGTTACGTTCGTTTCCGATTTGTTTTGCATGCTTTTAGAGGAGACTTTAGTAGAGAGAAGGCGTTTTCCAATAACTCCTCCTTGATCGCCTCCGTTAGCTTTCCATACTCCCCCTTCGTGTCTGAGTTTTGAAACCATACCCAAAGCTTTATATCATAGATATACCGTTCCTCATGTTTGTTACATGAATCTGTCAAAAGTATATTTTTAATTTAATATAAATAAAGATTGATTCAGTATATGTGGTGGTGGTTTAGTGGTGATTTTGTGCATTTGTTGTTGTTGTATATTATTTAACTTACAAATAGATTTTGTTTGAAATGTTTAAGTTTGTGAGTTTTATCATGGTAATTAAAGTTAATGGCTATACGAAGGTAAAGGTTACTAGCAACCCTCTAGACTAACAAGACTATTAACATAAGTTACAGAGGAAATAATCCTGAGGTTTTTGAATGATATCAAACAAAATACTTATTATCTCTTATAATTACTTACAAGATTACTTATTAACTCTAATAACTGATTTGTAATCCGGGTATATTTAGAAAAGTAGTGACATCAAGAGATGATAAAGCTTCTGTGTCATTCCCAAAGGCATGTCAGCTGGAAAGCTCCAGGGTCCTAAACACAGAACCGTTTGGGAGTATATCTGCTTTGCTCCCCATAGGCTGCATATGTAGAAGTGGAGAACATAGGACACTTTGTCAAACCATTTATATCTAGGAAACATAGCACCCTGGGAATATAGAACCCAAGGAGAGCTCGCATTTAGAAAGGGAATGTATGAGCCAATAAAATCCTCCCTTTACGTGCCATATATTTGAGGAACATGGGACCCTGGGAACATAGAACTGACTGGGTCCCAACGCTCGACATGCCACCCTGCTGCCTGTAAATAGAGCAGAAAATGAAAGCCACGTTCGTCTGCTCTCGCTCTCACTCTAACAGCTTTAATAATAAAATTTAACAGATGGTGTCTTTAATTAAGGCGAGGACGCTCTCAAGTTACAGCGTGCTTGTTTTGACCCGACTTCTTAAGATCAACATTACAGAAGTTCGCACTGGAGGGCGAGAATCTGCACGGCACCACACTTTCATGCTCAAAAGGACTTGCAGATGAAGACCAGCTGCATCAAAAGGTCCGCAGTGTTCTCCAGCCCTTCTTCCAAAAGAGCCCGACTCAAACGGGGGGCTCATGTGTGGATATAACATTTTGCTCCCGTTTTTCTCCCGCCCCGTGCTGCGCTTAATCTGCTGTTTACCCAAGTGTTGCTTATGTAAACTGGCGTCGGCAACATCGTTTGCTATGCAGCGCTCCTCCATCGCTGCTGCGTTCCCAGGCTTTCATTTCAATCATAAATAATACAAAACTGTCCAATGGCAGAATATGAGCTTTCTGAAGTCACTGATATTAATACTAATAAGGCGATGGGGTGCTTTAAGTAAACACTATTTATGAACCAACACCCCCTCCTCCTTTCTCTTCCTGCTTTCCCCCCCCCTCTCTCTTCTGTCTGTTAGTTTCCTCGGAGCGCTGAGACTCAATTAGTAAGCACATCTTGTTCCACCATAGTAATTTAGAGAGGGGGCTTCTTGCTGCAGAGTAACACTAACTATTTCCAGTTATATTCACATACAGCTACTTATTCAAAATCTATATTAGGTCTGCCTGCTTGAATCACTGTCAAAAAAATTACGCTTCCCATTTGCTACGGAAAAGAAAATTTAATTGATACTCACTCACTCCCATCCTAATGTTGAACTCACATAATAGACAGATTATCTCGAACATTAAGCACACTTCCCGACAGGACTTTGCACATTATCACCCTCAGCAGACAGCAAAGGGGGGGAGGTCATTGTTAATTTGGCAACTGCTGTATAACCATTTGTCAGTGTGTTACAAGTCTCCTTTATAGCCGCTCTTCCAGTGAAGCCTGCTATCGCCGTCAGGAGATGGGGTTCAACTCAATCCCGGAGGCCTGTAGCAATTATACTTACAGCAGCCTTGTACACCTGTGACATAGCTTGGTGATGACAGCTCATAGCCGACAGACCGGGGCTGTTTAATTGCAGCGTGTCACCTTGACGGCATGTTTTACCCACACACCCTTTGCACCAAAGCGAGGCAAGGCTCCACAAGCTTGATGATTCTTTTATATGACCCGCGTTTCTTCAGCTGCTTTTATTCTTTTTATAAATATTCTCAAATATTCTCTACAATCCAGTCCACGAGGCGAAACTATTATTCTTCACATAAAATTACAGTCTTCAAGGGTGCACTTATGTCAAAAAACAAGGGGAACTACCTTAAAATGAAGAATTATGCCACTTAAATTGTTATTGGAAATATAAACTAAACAATACAGCATTATGACCGAGCCGATATATCTGCCTGAGCATATTCTGCAGCCAAAATCTGAGCATCCACACAAGAATACAAACATGTAGGTCTGAAGAATTAAGCATTCAGTCGCCGCAGTTCACCCCAGGCTGCAGTTAATTTATATATCTGATGCTGGGAAGCGCAGTGCAGATGTAGCTTTTTTGCTAAAAGCAGAATTATGTTGCACCATGTTTAGGATGCAATGATACAAGTATCCATAATCCAGAGTCCTGTTCTCGGGTTGTGTGCAAGGTTTAGTGGCTGTAAGAACTGAATGCTGCTGGATCTGCAGGGATTTTAATCCCGAGTCAGCCAAACCAACATCAGGGCCATCAATACTCCACAATAAGATGCTTAAACAACTTCAACAAAGAGGAAAACAGCTTTTTATATACTGAGGATTTCTTTCCATCCTCTGTCCAGCCCCATCCAGAGCTTGACAGACCCACCGTGCCTAGTTACGGTTGCTAAGCTGTGATTGGAGAATTGCTGATCCAGATAAGAGTCTCATGAAAGGTCAATTAGCTATGTATTTATTCCATTTTTTT
>JAQNCA010000021.1:5448471-5467361 GCA_029783725.1 Acanthurus tractus
ATTTCTCTCACATATTATATTGCTTTTTTTAGCTTCAGACGGTGTATTTACATTCTAATAACATAGAAAGCGCCCCTGGTGTCATGTAATGTGCAATTATGCTCAGAATGAGTCCATAATGTTGCTTCCATAATGTGTTTAATGATAAGACGCATAAATCACACTTATCTCCCACCATGAGGCTATATCTCCCCCGTCGTGTCATGACTGAAAACGATTATTAGAACGGGGAATTATTTGAATTATATTTACTGACAGAAAAAAAATCAGGTTTTCCATCTAAAAAAATGAGCAAAATATAACTGAGACACAGATCATGGCTACATTTTAGCTGTGATGTTTAATTTAGATCAGAAAGTTTCCACAGGGATGTAAAAACATTGGCAGCTCCTGATGGTTCTGGATTTTAATCTCTTCCTCCTCCGTTTAACCCCAGACTGGTCAGACCTGTGATGATTTCAAAGGACTTTTTTTTTTTTTTAATGCTTTTAAAAAAGAAGTCTATTACTGAGTCGTTAGTATTCATCAGCAGTCCTATCAAAGCCACACTGATACAGTTAAAAGGTCATTGTGTGCGATCAGCTGGAAAAAAAACTCACTTTTTTCACCTCTACCTTTTTTATATCGACTCAATTGCAACTCACATTTCAAATCAGAAAAATACTATTTTTAAAATGTGTTGATCTTGAATAAAATGCAAGTTTCTGCAACACTTTTGTGGATGTAAAATCAGCATTTTTTTCACCAACTTGAGTCCAAACTTGTTGGATACAGGCTCCCATCTCTGCGCCTAAGGCTCATTCAAAAGTCTCAGCACCAGAAAGACCCAAGGAGTTGATTCTGCAGCCAGCCGAAGACACTCAGCCCAGGCTGGAGCTGAGGATTACCATGAGGAGGAGGAGGAGGAAGAAAACGAAACACGAAGACAACTTCCCATGAGGCAACTTTTCTACCCAACATAGTAATCAGGCCAGAGACGGCGGCTGAGGAGGCAGCAGAGTAAGACAACAGGAGGAGGAGAGAGAGAGCGAAGGAGCCGAATTGAGGTAAAGGTTGGGCACAACAGCCTGAGGCGGGTTGTTGAGGGCAGCTGCACAAAATCACCTCTGAGAGGCAGAAACAAGGAGCAGGACAGAGAGCGGATGGGAGCCGAAGCTGCTATCGACTAAATAACTCAAAAAAAAATACAGCCGGATCCTCGTGTTAAAAAAAAAAAAAAACGGTTGAAAAGACAGTTTGCACGAAACAAAGTGTAAAACAAAGTCTGTGTCTGCGCTTCATTCTGTGCATGATTACATAAGCAGGCGTTTGGCTTGTGTTCTTATGCTGAATCATGCCACAAGCTGTTTGCTGAGAAGATCCACGAGGCTGAAATGACATGAATGCACAAATATGTGTTCTGGTCTTTGGAACTTAAAGCTTTACTGTTTTTCTTATGGGACTGAAACAATCTGCAAACTATTTTGCAGCCACAAGTCAAATGTGAACACATTTTACATGCTGTTTGAGCAAAAATTGTATATTTGCTTGCCATGTTTGTGTTGTTATTGTCTGATATCTTAAGTATATTTCTTCTGCAACAAGCCAGGTTGGTGAAGACTACGTTGCCAGATTTGAAAGTAACATAACAGAGTTTGTTGCAGTTTTTAGTCTGAACAAGTTTAAAGTTTGATGGTTTTACATGATGACAGTAAATTTTCTTTTAAATACAGAAATGTGCCAGAATGTTTTCAACTTGGATTTTCATTTTGTTTTAGACTTTTCAAAATACAAGGATTACATTATTTCAGTTTTTATTCATATTTAATTATTAAACTTTAAATCACACACTTTGAAAGTGCAAAAATCCTATTTAAATGATGCAACCAAATTGAATTATCGTTTACCATTTGAGTGCTAATATTAAATAAAGAAATTAAAATTCAATTTTAAAATACCACTTTCATTCTAAGTTTGAGAGACCAAATGAAGTAATGCCAAAATAAATATCTTGGCAAAGCAAAAATAGTTTTTTATGCACTCAACCGAATATTGTCATTGAAACAATGAAAGTTAAATTGATTTTTAATTTTTTAAAATGGAAGAAAATGTACAACCAAAGCCTGATGATAAAATTTTAACTGGATTTAATACATAAGAATTTTAATTAGGTCCTGTTTTTAGTTCATTTCTAATGCAGCTGTTCACCTATTCACATGCACACACACACACACCTACACAGACACACTCACCTGCACACAACCTCACACATCCACATGCAGCAGCAAGTATCTTTTTGTGGCTTAGTGAGGATTTTCAGTGAGAGATATCTGACTTTTCTCTCTTTATTCCTGCAGTGACCTCTAGCAACACACACGCACACACACACACACACACGTACACACACACCCGCACCCACGTGGCTACTGCACACATACAAAAACACACTGACTGGCCTGAGGACAAAGATGGAGAGCTCTAATTTCCACAGGGCCCGCAAAGTCTCTCCATCCCTCTAAACTCAATCTCCTCTCTTTCTCTCTTACAAAACACACACTTGCACAATCACCTCATATACAGACAAGCACAGACACATTTTCAAACCTGAAAGCAAGCATGAAACCTCAAGGAAAGGACGAGAAACCTATTTCATTTCATCAATTAGAAACTTGACCATCATTTGCACACATGAAACAGGGATAAATATTCCTCTCTCTCTTCTCCACCACCACTGAAACCACACTCGATTCCTCAACTCACGCTGACATCTTCTGACTCTGTCATATTTGCACAGTCGCTTATGTTTCAAAGCTCCCAGCCAGAGGGGGAGAAAGGTGAGATTTATGCTGGGTAAACCACGTAATACTCCCTTATCATGCTCTGCTGGGCCCTGGATGAGCCTCAGACAAGGGCCTGTAGGGTTGCAGGAAGCACCAGCTATTTTTGCACATGTCAACACTGAAGGATTGAAACTGCAAGATGCAGGAAAGGATGGTTTGTAAGCGCGCAGATTCATGAGCACGCACAACTGCTCTGTAACCGAGTATTCCCAGGTTCGATTCTCGCAACAGCTAATGCACATCCATCAGTTCTTCTTTCCTGTCCTGCTGTTTCCTTTAGTGGAGGCACCGAACCTCTGCATGCTCACTTCATCAAACGTCACTGCGGATAATAGCATCAGCTAGATCTCTAACATGCTAAGAGGCCCACAGACCTCCAGATGGTCTTTAGCAGCTCTGCAATTTGTCAAAGAAAATGATGCTGAACTGTGTATAAAATTAAGTAAATACAGAGCGACAGCATCTCTTCTCTTTACTTGACGTTAAGGGCTGTTTAAAGAGGAGGCAGGCAACGTTTCTTGTTATTAATTTATTCAAAATTAAAATGAAAAAAGAGGAGCCAACATTTAATTTATCATAATAAAAACGATTGTGTGTACGGTTTGATGTAGTTTGTTATCCGTGTCTCATATATCAGTTCAAATTTAGGCTCCTATCTCCATTTGACTGTCTGAGGCCTCTTTCACACACCATTAAAGAAGCATCAAATCACATTTAAGAAGTGCAGGAGCACCTCAGATGTTTCTGACACAGAGAGACGAAGAAAAAGTCCTCTGTGGTGTCTCGCCCTTTGACTCCGAAACGCTTTGATGCGGCCTAATGGAGCAATGGGGGCATCTGCCCGCCGCCTATCTGCATCCGCTTTCATCTGGGAGTGATGTTTGCCTGCGGAGGGAGTGTGAGAAAAGGCAGTGTTAGCAATAGTTACTTTTATGTCCTGAAAAGCTGTGTTTTAATTAATGTAACCACTGGGGGCTAGGACCGGGTTACCGCTGTGATGAATCAAGATGAGTGCGTGCGTCTGTGCATGTCTTTTTGATCCTTTTTTTTTTTTTTTTTTTCCCATGTGTGGAAACACAACTCTTTAAGCATAAAAGTGACTTGATGGTCCATATGTATATGTGTGTACGTGTGTGTGTGTGTGTGTGTGTGTTTTGGCTTTGTAAATGTGTCAGTGTGTTTGTCCTACCAGCTCCTGCAGTGACTGAGTGTCTCTAATTGAGTGTGCTGCTCACTCAGACAGGAGGTCTCAGACAGTGTTGACATTCAGGCAGTGGAAGGCCACCATTGGGGATGACAGCTGATCATTCTTCCAGCCAGCACCCTAATTACGCCGAGATGGAAAGAGCGAAGGAGAGAGGCATAAACAGTGAGGGGAAAAAGAGAGAGAGAGAGAGAGAGAGAGAGAGGGAAAGAGAGAGGCTTTTAAACAACAAACAGGTTCCGGTTCCTCTCTTCCTGCTGTTTTCGTCCATTCATAATAAGTGCCCCCCCTGGTGGGTAGAAAAGCAGCCAACACCCCACTGCCTTCCTGCTTTCTGACTGTGCCCCTACGCCCCCCCCTACCCCACCCCCACCCCACCGTCTCTCACAGCACTTTCCCAATTAGACCAAAGCTCCCGTGTGCATGTTTGTTTCCTTGCCGCCGGAAAACATCGAGAACCGTCTCTCTGTCTCTCTCCAGGACACACACACAAACACATGTGGAGACATACAGATGTGTGCGCACCACCCCCCCGCCTCTTTGATGTATGGAGTCAATCAGACTTCATTGGACAGTGTTGTGATCGCCTCAGGATATTAGCCAGCTCGCTCTCTGCTCGCCCAGATGATAAACTCTTTATGTTGTCCACAGGCTTTTGTGGAGCAATAACAGCATCTCTGGCCTTTTTCACCCTCCGCCATCCATTTCAGTTTTAGTCAAAATGTGAGCGGTGTAGCGGCGGCTGCTTGGAGCACCATGGATGACTATCTGGGAATGATGATGAACAAGCAAGCCGGCCCCACAGGATCAGGAAAACAACCCAAACTATATAATACTTAATCAGCATAAGCCACCCAACCACATCTTTATCCTAACTCGAGTTAAACTTTAACATTTTTGATCCAGGTGTTGCTGTAGTTTTTCCTCATGGTTTGGGGGCAGTTTCCTAAACCTCTAACATCTTGTTTCCACTCAGTTTTGCTTTTGTTGTGTCAAAAATGTAATATATAGTATGGTCCGGTATACCAGTGTGGTGCTTTTGCCCCTGACCAGCAGGAGAAATAACATCACTGTTCTGCTGTAATATCTGTCTCGATGGGCACTGCAAGTGCACTGGTGGAGGCAATGTGTAGCTGGTACTAGTTTAAGACTGACAGTAAAACAACACTGATAACAGTGTTAGGGTATCAATACTTTTCTTTGATTAATGCACGTAAAGCAGTCAGATTTGCACAACAGCTGGTTTTCTATTTGTTATGTGCATTTGCAAATATTGTATTTTATATCAGAGCTTTTCTGTATTAAGTTTTTGTGCAATCCAGCCAAAAATTAGGGCCAAAATCAACTTTGTAGCCAGAAAATGGTATTTTACTTTTTCTTTAGTTAGGATGGATGAAAGCAGTTTCATATGCAGCGTCATTAATGATTTTGACACAAACTGAGATCAATGGAAAACAACTAAGTACATTTACTCACTAGTATTGTAGTTAAGTCTTAATTAAGGTACTTGTACTCTACGTGTTTTTAAGAATTAATGCCCCAGTGCAATTCGGCTTGATTTAACAACATTATAGTTACTTAATTCTCAAACATAAAGATTTTACATTAAAGACTATAATGAACTGATAAAACAAAATTACGTGTTATGGATAAATCTTCTCAACAGTTTGTACTAGAAATCCACATAAAGTTTAAAAAACATTCACAAGGCTCATTTTCTGATTTATGTATCTTTATTTTTTCAATATACAAACAATTCACGAATCAAAATTATATACTATAAATTAAATAACATATTTTTTGGGTGACTTGTAACAGATATTTTCACTGCATGGCAGCACTTCTGTCACCTAAGAAAAGGGGCTCAGTTCTAATAAAAACACAGATGATTGACAAATAGAAAAATATTCCTCAAACTACTCATCAAAAGTTCATTTCACTTGATGTTCCTTCAACAATTCCGCTGAGATCACACATCTATTGCACGTATAGATTGGAAAAATATGGCACACACACATGGACACACAAACACACGTCATGCAAGTGCAGGACTTGACTTAAGATTCATAAGCATTTAATGAGTGTCTCGTGGGTGGCGGCGTGTCTGACCTTGCTCATGCCCCTCTCTTATTGTCAAACACCACACAGGACGCTGCTGCCTGTGGTATGACAGCGAGGTGACATCTCTGTTTATGTGTGTGTGCGTGTATGTATGTGTGTGCATAATGGCCATTCAATAAATTTAGTCATATGAGGCCAATATATGCAGACGCACACGCAGGCTGAGTTAATGCACATATGTCTAATGGAGCGGGTATTTAAAATATCAGCGTGTGTGTGTGCACGGGCGCCGTACGTGTCTATACGTGTGTTTATCTGTGCATGTGTGAGCGCGTGGGCGTTCAACATGGTTGTCAAGTGCTTGAGCAGGCCAATCTCTCATCTGCCATCCGCTCAGATCAGCTGACATGCAGCCAAAGCAAACAGACATAAAGACAGAGCGGAAGGCATCACTATGCAGCTCAGCAGTGCAGTTTGTCCTGACCCTGTCTGGGACCCTCTCCTCTCCGCTGATTCTAATGAGCTCCCCTGGGATTAGACTTAGGCGGCCAGCGTCCCAATGAAGCTGGGGGGTTGGGGGGGGGTGGCTGCTAACGGGAGGGAATGGAGGGGAGGGCATCAATACACCCACACAAACACTGACTTCACCTCAATACACAGACACAAACTTGTTTGAGCAGGAAGGTGTTAGAAAGCGCTGTATCCTCTACCTGCTGAAGAGTAGACAGAGAGAAATAGATTTTATTTTTTTTTTTCTTCCAACACATCCATCCAGATACACTGGTGGTTTTTCTAAACATTCGATAACAAAACAAAAAAAAGTTACCTGTGCAGAAATCTGAGCTCCCTCAGGGGTTTTACGACATGAAACTTTAAAATGCAACCAAGAAAACTGGATGGCTGAGATGTCAAAACAAAATGATATCACAAGACTAAAACAAATCGTTAGAAATTGAATTGCATTTCATCATTTCTGTTTACAGACATGATCAATACTGAAAGCTTGACTATTAGCATCCTCGAAGCATTTGAATTAATGAGAAACTAGCTAAAGAGCTTTGCATTGTCAATATGATGTGCTTTGAAGAGATTTTATTAGATATTTTTATTTTTCACAATGGTCCCATGTTCTTGAAACAGGTTTGTTTCTTAATTAAATTTTAGAGTGAAATCTGTTAAACAACTGAAAACTATAAAGCTGAATTTTTGGGCACTTGGGGGCAGCACAAACAAGTTGCTCTCTGGCCGCCAGATAATTAATCACTTTCTTTTTAGCTCTGTTTTTGGTCTCGACCAACTCCTGAACTCAATATTTTACTCAGAAATGTTATGTCAACTTTGATGGGTTAGCAGTTGAGTTTTGACAATTTTTCCCATCAAACTGGCCCTTTTTACAGCTTTTAAGAAAAATATAAGGACACAGTGTCAACATAATCCATCCTTTAGCTAGAAAGGATGCAAAAATTTGTTCTGGATGTCAATTTTTTGCCTGATTGAAACCAAAACGACAAAAAATGTTTGCCATCTTCATTTTCAGAAACCCTCAAGCATAGTTTGTCATAGTCATAGTTAAAGTTTGTGTTCGGGTTCACAACCACCACCTGTTTAACCGCCATCAAGTCAGTTTCCACTGAACTTTCAGCCGTAAACACCTATCCAGTGTACTGTTTTTAAAATCATGTTCTGTCTTTGCTGCTGACACAAAACCCTTATTTGCCTGCAATTTCCCTCATTGCTATCAAAGGTTAAATGGTAAGAGGGCTGATCAGGTATTGTCTGTGCTAGACAAGCTCATTAATGTGTCACAATTCATTATCAGAGTCTTGTCCTCACCTTGTCAGGTGGCTAATGGGAATATCAATCATAGGCTTCCCCATCATGACCCTTCTCACATCTTTGCAGCGCATCTTGCTTCTGTTGACTTCTCATCCCGAAATACCACCAGGCCCAAACAGATCTGTCTGGAACAAATGTCAAACACAATTCGGCTCAGGAGTAAACACCCACAAACATGGCTGACATACAGAGTGCGACTGTTCCTTCCACATAGCTGCTTCTGTTTTACAGATGTTTTCCAGCTGTCGTATTTAGACACTCTGTGTTCGTTGTGACAAGGTGATTGGCTTTTGTGGACAAAGGAAAATAATGAACTTTCATTGGTGCCGCGGGGGAAGACAAAGCGCTTGCAGCAACAAAGGTGATAAGAATTCATAACAAACGTGTACAAATATAGTACAAATTAAGCAGTAGAGAGAATACAACCATATTTCAACAGATTTAATTTGATTTAATTTGTCTATTAAGCCCGAATTCAACATCATTATTTTTGTTTTCAAATAAACTTTATTCAAATATCCAAAAATGAATCAAGTTTTGTTATGATTTTAATTTGATTTACTTTATTTCAATTTTATTTGATATAATTTTTATTTTTGATGGAATAAATCTTCACCAAACCACCAAAAATAGTATTTAATAACATTTTTCAGCTACAGCAGATCAATAGCAGTTAAAATGGTGATTTATTTCTGTCTACAATATAACACTGCAGTTTCTGATGATCTTCACCCTGATCAGACTCTACATTTCCAGTGACCTAAAACTGCTGAATGTGTCAACAAAAGATCAGAACGCACATTAAAAGCTCTGTTTAAAAAAACAGGTAAGGCGAAGAAGCCTCTAAGTGTTTCAGCTTAACAAGTTCAGGGATCATACAAATAAAAAAGTCGTACTAAATGTTCATAACACACTGTGATGTTATGTTTTATGTATCTTTCTTCTCAAGTAGCACTAGACTTTTTTTTTTAAGATGTGGAGTTTGAGTCTGCTGCTGCTTTAAATGGCCACACTTTTGCTCAGATTACATCAGAAAATGTACTCTTTTTAATCAAGTTGCAGTATATTAAGACATCATATGAGCAGGATTAAAGGCTCTTTTGAGCTCCTGATTAAAATCTTTGAACAAACTTGCAGAAAAAAAAGAGTTTTGGACTCATTTACTTACCATGTCTGTGTAATGTGTTGTATTAATGCTGCTTAGCAATGTAGCGAGAGTCAGTCTGCAGCTTTTACAAGTTTTATGTTAAGTGAGATTCAGGTTGAGTCAAAAATTAAAGACTGTCTAAGTAAACATATTCATTTGGAAATTAAAGGTGTCAGCGCCGTTGTATAAACACTTTAATTGATTCCTGAATCATTTAAGCAAACATAATAAAAATTGGTGGTAAAAGATAGAGAGAATCAATGAGAAAGCTTGTGTGTTGGAGATGTTTTACTTTTCATCACACTGATTTTTCCGAAGCTACATTAGTATTTGCAATAAATGCTTATCTAAATGAATCACTGTAATTAGTTAAGGTTGGTACTTACAGTCGTGATGTATTAATTCCTTTTTTGCATCAATGCAGTCGGTTACATTCTGTGATTATAACACCTCAGCAGACAGATGTGCATTGATTTATTTATTCACCTTTGATGGGTTTATTTTAGCAACCAGTTCTCAGTCCCAGTTCAGCACAGAAATACCCCTTACCAATGTGCTGAATGGCCGGACTTCTATTAATAGTTATTTAAAGACTGGTAGTGTCGTTTGTTGAACAAAAGCTGGGTTATTGTCAGAGGAGAAGGGAAAAATGAGCAGTCAGAGAAGAATGATGCAGAGGGAATGATATGAATGGCAGCTGGTCACAGGGCCAAGCCAGAATTCCCTCAGCGTTTCTCATTTTTTTCTTTTCTCTCTCTGTTTTCTTCTCCATCTTCACCTTTTGTTTCGGGCTGATAGAGCCAAGGGTGAGGAGTTCATCGACTTGGACAGCTCGATAGCAGGCGTTGCCTCCAAAGCTCCTGCTCTCAAATTGCCTGTAATTTCATTTTTGTGTGTAAATATGTGTTTCTTGTCAGGTGCGTGGCGGCGAGAAGAAAAACAGGCACGCAGACAGCCCTGACAAGCAATTACACCGCGGCTTGTTTGGGAGGCAGGTTGGGATGAGCTCTGGTCTGCTGGCGGGGCAGAAGATTGAATACTCCAGAGACAGAGAAGAAAATGGTCAGAGGGAGCACACTGGTGAGACAACCAAAGGCACAAAATGAGGTTTTATTTTATTCTAATGTTTGTGCTTTTGATTGAGCAGATTTTGAGAGATGGAAGAAATCCATTTGCTGCAAATCAGACAAATAAAGCGGCGACACAACAACTCGTTTGTTTTAGAACCTGCTGCAATCACCTCATTTAATCTTGTCATATTTTTGTAGAAAAGCAGATTGACCTTGTAGGAAGAACTCCTCTCGTCCCTGGAAAAGGCTTTGAATTTTGAGTTACAATAGCTTTATTTACTGTGAAACTATTAATGTGCAGCTTAAAAAGTACCAGCTTGTATATGTATTGACCTGTTACATGCCTTAGAACTCTGTTTACAAATGTTATAGGTCTTTTGATTGTGGTTTAATTGAAGGAGACCATTTGTACCATGAAATGAAATGAATGAAAGCTTTAATCACACAGTTTAATCGCTTTTATCATAAAAAAGGAGTCAAAATGAAGAACATTTAAAGCACAACCAAAAAGAGCATTTGTACATTTCTCTGTAAAGGTGAAATGAGGGATTCTGGACAAAGTTAATTGGTGGATGGGCCTCATTTAACAACTGTCTCTCTCTAGAATCACTTCTTGACTCAAAATGTGAACAGTATTCATGCATTTGATGGTATATCTTTTGTTTGTAGCAATAGCATGCGATTTTGTTGTTCTGCTCTGAATTTCACACTTTCATCAAAATAACTGGCATCTCTAATTGCTACTATACTGCATGTTCTGCTCATGCTTGCATATGTTTCCTGCAGGTGCATCATCAAAAACATATTAAATAGGTTCATTCTTCTGTCAGCAACCTTCAGAAAGGCAGTGGCTTTGAACTGGAGTTGGTCCTCAGGTGCTAACTGCTTCTCATGGATAAATTTAAAGCAGAGAACTTTTTTTTCACTATGTTGTGTAGGATGCAATTGTTTTATGACTTCTTATTATAGCATGCAGCCCTGGACACCCACTAAACCCGGTTTTACTAGTATTGTGCCATCATCAGGATGACATTAGTCCTTTAGAATATGCATGTTTCTAGCTAGCAGTGGACTTAGCAGCTGTGTTTGTGTGACAGCAGAATCAGGATTCTTCAAGAACTCTAGTTTCTGTTTGCATCTAATGCCTCTCCTCTTCTTCCTGTCTTCCTGTACGTTTTTAGCTTTAATTCAAACATTTTGCTTACTAAGGTGGTTGTGGTTTTGCTTCAGTTCCTGCCCATGCATCTGTTCCCACCCTCTTGTGTCTTGCAGTAACTTTGTATGCAACGGCGCCGCCTCTAAAATTCATTGTACATTCATGTCTGAACACCCTAAGTTTTGCAGTGTTGATACATCTGCTGTGCACAGCTTTACAAAGTGCAGAGGCTGTTTAATTTGAACAGTCGGTGGTGTTCAATAGCTGAAGAAATCCTCTATTCATCCTTTTTTCTCATCCGGAAAGAAGATCTGACTGCAATTTCACCTCAGGTTTGCTATATGGCAGCGCTCAACACTGAGGCCGTAACCCTCACAGCCATCCTGTCATCAAAGCTAATATCACTTCAGCGCAGCAGACCATGCTGACAGTGGTTACATCTGATACATGACCTTCCCATGGTGCACACATATGTTGGTGTCAGAGTTGGAGGCTGAGGATGTGGCATTGACAGATGGATGGGCCAGTCCAAGTTCCTCCCGGTCGAGAACCAGGAAGTCTCACCCTCAGGAGGGGGTCCCATGGCAAAGCGAGAGGGCTCTGTGGGAGAGAGTACAGTCGGTCCATTGAGAGAAGTACCATTAACTTGATTAATGGCCTAATTAGCACCAGTAAACACTCCTCGGAGATAAGAAACAGAGAGGAGGAGGTGGGTTGGTGCTGTAGAGCTAGCAAGCGAGCTAGCTCATGGTCAGTCGATTACAGTCGTTTTATTGTACTTAAAGGACACAAACAAGACTTAGACCTCTTTTTAAACTTGGATGGTTTCACCAAGAACGGTGATCTCTTTTTCAGGAACTCTGTGCTCCAGATTCACACAGGTTCACCTTGACTTTGCAGGGAGCTGCCAATTACAACCACAGTCATGTTTTGGCCTCTGAGCAGCTCCAGTGAAGCAGTTTGGGAGTATGTGCATTGCTCAACAACATATTTTGTACAAGATTTATACTGCCAGGTCCTGATCGAAGCCCAGATCTTGCAGCCTGGCCTGCATTTGTAAATACACAACTTCAGAATCAGTCAATTTCAATTGAGTCATCATTAGCAGATTCACTTCAGGAGGCAATTTAAGTCTGCACACAGCCTTGACACACAAATTTGGACCATTAGCTAGTTGCAAACTGTCTTGACAGTGCTGATCTCAGAGGGAACAGTGATCCAGAGAGTCCTCCTAAGGGACAGATCGTGTTTGCTTTTTCTATCCATCCAATTTTGTGTAATCTTGCTGAATTAACAACTTGAAGAAAGAAAAACATTGTCAGTGTTTCGTGCAATCACAGACCTAGAACTATTGTCTTTTCACAGTTTGGCCTCAAGCTACAGACCTCAGGCTGGGATGACGAGCTGGCCGCCGAAGTCCCTGTCCAATCAGCAATCAGTCCATGAATGTTGCAGCGGTAATGAGGTATGCATCTGTTAACTGTTATAGCAGCCCATTTTCTTATTATATGTGACTGATGAGAGCAGATGTACCTTTTTTACTTATTTCACATAGGAAAGCAGAATCCAAAGGCCAGGTCAGCTAACTTATGTTTACCCATTAGAGGTAAATGCACACTTGTCCTCGGTTTTGTCTGAGAGCATGTCTTTTGATGAAAAACAGTGACTTTTATATGTAAATCTGAGCATTACCGACGGATTAAATGGGATTTTCAAGACTAGTTTGCAGTTTGAAAGGAATAAGAGTGGTCTTAACACATCAAAAGGCAAATGCTGATGTCCGTCACACTTTGGCGTAATGCTCATTGGCAAGACGCAAGAAGCAGGAGGAAACTCTGCAAAATAATGCCCTTTTATCTCTCTGAAAATAGCATCTGATTGTAAAACAAATAGCCCCCACAAAAGCTTTGGAGTAGCGTGTCTGGCTCCCCCCTCTGCCATCTCCAAACGCCGTGTGGGCGGCTCGCTCCAGCCTCGCTTCCCTCTCCCTCGTCTCCCTCTACAGATGTGGGCTGAGTGAGGCCTTTGCTCTCTCGCCGAGAGAGGCGAGGAAGCGAGCCTTCATCCTCCTCCACACTAGTCTGAAATGCAGCCAAGTTCAGCGAGGCTGCCGCGACCCGCCCAGCGCAACACTTACAGGTAGTGCAAAGGCTGCTTCCTGCTCCATGGCGCGGAGCAAAAAACACAGTTTTCTGCTGTAATTAGCAAAAAAGAAAAAGAGCTGATGAAATGAATGGAACTGATTATGAGTTTTATGCAGGGACGATTTGCATTATGATCAATGTGTGGGCATTTTATCTGAAGAATTCATTTGTTTTAGTAACCTCCAGTCACTAAGTTGCATGTACTACATTTGCTACGGAAAGCGTTGCCAAATTCTTTGCGAGTTGTCTCATTTGCTGATAACATGAGTGATGGTGATGACTGTAAAAATTATGCTTCGCTGCTTATTTGTTTTGCTTAATGGAGCCAATTTGCTAAATTAAAACAATATTTTGCAAAGATGTATTACAGCTCGCGGTTGTTGTTGAAAGTTGATAACTTTCCTGGAGTATGAACTCTTTCTTGGCACTTCGTTCTTGCTTCGTGAACTCTGCAAATAATTTACTTGTAAGCTGCGGCTTCATTTTGGATCCCTCTCACATCATTTGTTGTTGACTTGCTCTGGAATGCTGACATTTTCCTTTAAAATAAGGTCTTTGGCCCCTTTCCCAATAACACGTGGATAAAATGTGACTCGCCTATATTGTTTTCATTGATTCTGTCATGGCAACCTTGTAACACAGCTCTGCTTCATAATTGGATTGCTACATTTGGACACAATAAGCCTCAATTCCCCAGCAAAGAGCCAGAGAGAGACAGAGAAAGAAGGAAATGCTTGTCTGTTTTGTGTGCTGCAAAGCTGTGGAGAAATGAGCAACGAAAAGATCAGATTTCACACAAATAGTGGTCTGATAGGGGATGTTTTTAGTGTTTAAATGACAACAGGATGTCTGATGAAAGGAACTGTTCCAGTAAAGAGGAAGAGTTTCCTCATTACATAGAGGGTTGTACCTTGTGCGCAAACATTAATTTAAACCCAGGGAGTGGAGTTAATAATCATATGATTAGAGTTTCATGATGAAGGATAAGATTCCTGTGGCTGTATCCTCAGGCACAGTGCATTCTGCAAGTGATATTTAGGAATATTAACTGCTCTGCTCTGCGTTTAGGAGTTTTACAGTAATTTGCAATATTCAGAACTTGTGCAGATGATTTTAGCCGATCGAGAAAGTGGCTGTCAGGACTTTAAACTGCAGAAATAAAGTTTTCCTCCTGTCAAATCTGAGAGTTTGTGATTTAAGCTTTTAATTATGAACTCTCTCTGTTGGATGTTGCAGTTTCATTTAATCCAGATCAATTTTGAGATGCTCTTTGGAGAGGAACACCAACGAGCTGAAGTCTGTAGCTTTGTTCTTGTTGCTGAAGGGAAGTCTGCTAGAAATTATAGTCCAGACTAAAACAACTGTCCAAAAAAAATTATATTAATGTTTATAAATTCATGCAATGTGCACAGAAGATGAATCCTAATAACGTTGGTGATCCTGTAAGTTTTCTTTCGTGCCAACTTAAGAAGAAAACTTTATGTTTCTTAGTGAAACATCTTAACCACTACATTAATTGCCTTAAACTCTTCTGCCATCATTCATGGTTCCCAGAGGATGAACCTTAATGACCTGGCAACATCTGTACAACTGTTGCAAGGATAAAAATTAAATTTAGTGCAAGAGTGTTTGGTTTTTGCAGGAGTTTTCTAAGCAGCATGATCTTTATAACAAGCAGTAACAAGCAGCCTCATCTTTTGCTGATGTTGCAGTAAATTCATTCATAATAAGACTGTAATTTTAAAAAAATTGACTCAAATTTGCTGCATAAAAAAATACAGCGTGAAACAGTTCCGTTTTTGAATGAACTTTATTTGTAACCAGGACAACTGCCAACCAACAAACTATGTCAAGCAAATAAAGCTTTTCAAGAGCGGTGTCAAAAAAGTTTCCACACACAGAGAAAAGTGCCAGATTGCTCGTGTTTTAATATTTGAACAGAATACACAGATAGACGTTTTAAAAAATGTATTACTTTTTAAGGTTTTAACCTTTGAGATTTCAGTCATGGCTGATTTGACATCACTCGCAGTAACCGTGCCAAGTGTGGTTTTAATAATACAGCGAACACTTCATGAGCAGCTACTTGGTCAAAAATACAGCAGAAGGGCAGAAAAGCCAAATAATGTTGCTTTAATAAATAATTCTGACAATAATTGAGCAAACAGGACTCCTGCGGCGTCTTCACAATAAAAGCAACCTTGTGATTCGGCAGGTGAACACTTTGTATGTGTAGCAGCAGCAGAAGCACATGTTGGGTTTGCATTAGCAGTAACTAAATACAGTTTTAAAACAGTGTAAAGCAAACAAGGAGGCTGGATTACAGGCTGCATGTGTCTTATGAATTCCCAGCCTGCTGCTACATACTGTAGCTTTCCCTGTTAATTCATGATACTAATCAGTCACTTCCAATCATCTTATTTTGGAAAATGCATTAATAAAAATAGAAAGAGTTCAATAAAATAACCATGTTTTTGTATTGTGTTTCCTTGTAAGATAATCTTTTTGTTTCTGATTTAAAGAAGAAAAGCTGAGGTTTTCATCCAGAACACGTTCAAAAAGTTACTTGTCACTATGAGTTAGATTTGTCATGACAGGAGGAAGATGAAAAGTGCTCGTTCAGAGGGATGAGAGACACATTACGAACAACAAAATGCTGCTGATTCACAGAGGATTAATATTTTAGCGACACCTTTGTCTTCACGAGGATGCACAAACAGGTAATTTGTGCTGGAGGCTTTGCAAACAACCCAACATGACAGGCTGAGTCAAAATTAAAATCGCCTGAGGTCTCTGCAATTATTACAAATCACTGGATGTCCACAGCTCATATTGATCCTGTGCTAAAAGAAGCATAGTGGGAGTGACAGCTGTGATTTGTGCTAAAACTTTTTCAGATGTCCAAAAAGGCAGAAAGAGGAGAAGGAGAAGGAGGAGGAGGAGGAGGAGGAGGAGGTCTCATCTTTACCACCTTGACAGGATCTTTCATTGTTGCCTCTCTCTCCTTTTGAAAAAGGGGGGAAAATGGAGAGCACAGTGGCACGGCAGATGGCATCTCACACCCCTCGCCGTCCCCGGAGCCCACTCTGTGACCAGTGCCATGCTGCCACTCTGGGCACAGACACTGTGAGGCAGAATTCATTAGTGGGATCAGGCTGGCAATAAGGAGGATCTGAAACGCAAGGATTTCGCCGGCCGGACTCGGCCCGAACATTTCCTGTGTCATTTCCTCTCCGAGGAGCTCAGTTTGTCACCCGAGTTGTTGCTGCGAGTGCAAACAACAACCCCCCTCCCCCCCCCGCCTTCCTCAACCCTCATCCCCACCTCCAACCCTGCCAGTGAATGATTATCACTTAACCTTGTGGCGGAGATCCACGGAAAACGAGTCATTGGTTCGGGAAATGAAACTACCTTGAGCTAAAACCAACTGTGTGTAAACACCTCTTTGTCGCCACACACCAAAACAAATCCACACAGAAGACACAGTCCTTCACGAGGGATTTTTCAAACACCTCACTCTGTCACAGTGTCTGGATTGTGCTGGCGATAAATGGATTGAGGCGACCAATTCACAATACAATAACCTTTGCCAGCATGCTCTAACCTTGTTGCTGGCCACATCTCAGCCTCTTATGTTTGGCCTCTTTATACAAATTGCATTACAGTCTATTGGTGCTTTTGTGGCGATCTCCAATTGAAGACTTTGAATTGGAAAGAAACAGAAACAGACACTTCTGCTTAGGCGCAGCTGCATCATTGGTAGTGAGGTCATTGCAGCTCTTTTGTTTTTTAATGACCTCTCAATAGTTGCTGAAAGATGGTGAAATAACAGAAGTGCTGCAGGTCTGGGTCATTGAACGTTTAGCTTTTGTTGAAATTCTGAGGGTTTTTTTTTTTGCGGTTCATTATCGGGGCTTTTTTTTTTAAAAAAAGCTCGTGTTTCTTTCTTCAGCACAAAAGCTTTCACTTTGATAACACTGCAAGGACAATCAACGGTAATAATCCTGTCTTGAATTTCTTCCCTCTCTGCATGAAAGATGTGATGATTCCATTTTGAAGTCTGCCAAGAATCAGAGATATTTCTTCCCTCCACATCTGGTATCGTCTGCTGTTTTTCATGTTCATAATCTTAAATTGGCACGGGATGAGCACAGTTGGTCAGCTCCATTTCCTTCCAGTCCAGTCAGACTGCCTGTTTATCAGTGCGTCTAGAACAACTTAGTCCCCAGAAAGCGAGAGGAGCTGCAGCTATGCTCCTTATTACATATTCCCCCTGAAGAACTCCACACTATGTTCACTGAAAACTCTGGCTCCCGAGACAGACTGACTGACTCTCACTCTCTTACAAACAACATGACTCCTGGATTTCCAGACCTGAGCTGAATAGCAAGGAGGGAGGAGATTCACATGATAGAATATGGCTGCATAGTTACCTCCGCATTGATCATAACTGCGAAGAAGTAACCTTGAAGCCTGCGAAATCACATCCGCAGCGAATCCAACATAAACACAACTAGTCATCAAATGTAACAAGTAGTCGCAGCCTCAGCTACATGATCTGATTGTGCCAGGCTAAATTAGTCAAACACATCCTGCCAAAATGAAATATTTTCCTAATTTATACAATTTTCCTTCCCAATAAGCCTCAGAGTAAATAATGATTTCACCACATGCCTCTGTTTGACTCACACTTAAATCTGTCGTGTCTGAATGTAATGCAATATGCATTATCAATTTGTGTCTCAGGAGCGGTGGGGTGGTTTTCAAGGAAGTTCAGGTCCAACAGCGCCACCCTCTGACCATTGTGGGGAACCGCAGGTGGTCTCCAGTCTACATGTATGACTCATAACCCAAATTATGCATTGAGGGTATGTGTCATCTTAGCTGTATGGGGGGGAAGAAGCAGTATTGTTAGAAATGAAAGAAAAGGTTGAGAGTGGAGGCTTTGGCTTGTCTGTTTAATAAATCTGAACTTTTAAAAGCAAAATAGCACTGAGAGAAGGGTTTAAGTATTATGGAGTGTTGAGTTTTTTTTCTACTGTTTATTGAAAAGGTTTGATGTGATAGAATAATGATGCAGCCAGGTGGAGTTAGCTTAGATATACGAGGTGAGAGTTGTGTTTTCTCAGGTACCTGAAGAGACAAAAACACACTCTTTACAAGGAGACACTCGCCGGTTTGTCTCTCCATCTTGACACCTCCACAGAGTTATTGAGGAAGCCTGACACCCGATCAGCCGGCAGCTAAACAAACTCCTCAAACCCGTCTCCTGAGAGTCCGCTGGAGGCCTGGGGCTGGTCGAAAATCCCACAGCAACATCATGTCAGAGTTCCTCTGTTGGTGTCCAACCATACACCAGAGACAACACACACACACACACACACACACACACACAAACAGACACACGTAGACACACATCTACACACTCCCGTCTGTCACTGTTCACTGCTGGG
>JAQNCA010000021.1:5480028-5498647 GCA_029783725.1 Acanthurus tractus
TTATCATCACTTTGTGCAGACTTTTTAATTAAACAATCAGAGTTTGCTTTTCACTGTACTGTGTGTATTTTCTGCAGGAGCTAGATTCTACATTAAAACTTACTTTAACATTATTTTTGCGCATGCTAACAGGAGCTAAATGGATATGTTCTGTAGCAGTGGCTAAGCTTGTTAGCTGAAAAGAGGCAGGGGAAGTATGATGAAGAAAAAGGTTGTTTTAAATTATAATAAATCAAGAATAAAATAATAATAAACTGACATGTTATGAGATTAAACTTGATTAAATATGAGCTTTTAACATTTGTTTTTAGTTTTGGACACTTTGGTCCTCCATAGGCCAACATTTGCATGTTATTGTCCTTAAGCATATCTCACGAACTTACTTTTACCGTGTATCTATTTTTGACTATTTTTGAAGTTTTGCCTAAACAAACCAGATCGTATTTTTCCTGTAAAGATATGCAATAGGATCACAAACACAAGAGCTTATTTTCTTTTAATGCATGTAATTGCATTGCTTTTCACAGGCGAATGCACATGATTTAAGTGTTTTTTTTCTTTCTTTCTTTCTTTTTTTTTTAATAATAACAGCCAAACATGCAATTACAAGTCCAATTAAAATCCTTTTGAAAACGAGTGTAGATACACAAAAGAAACGGCGTGAATACATGAGCCAAAATTACAGACAGTCGATACCCATCCTCATTGACTGTCACGGAAACACAATGAAGTCTTTAGCAGTTTTACAGAAGAGACGGAGGTATGGTGTTTCTATCTCAGAGGTGGTCATGCAGCTGAGGGTGGGGGTCATTTTAAATCACACTTTAATTCAGCGAAAGATGACAGCCATTGTCAACACGCTTTGTATCGAGTTTAATCTCTGAAAGAGAAAGTAATTCAGTGCTTCGGCATGCAGGGGTAGACAAGTAGCTGATTTTTTTTTTATTATTATTCACTGCATGTTTGGTAGGTAGGTGGTGGTGGGCGATGCTGTAAATGTGTGTCTCTAGTGTGTGTGCATGTGTTAACTATATCTCTCCATCAGTGGCCGCATTGATACTATACATGATGCTGTTTGTGTAGGAGTAATAATGAGGAAACACATTTAAGGGTAAAATAAATAACATAATTACTTGATATGGTGTTTTTTTTGTAAATAATAATGCAACAGCACTGCTTTTGTCTTGCACAAAATCCACTGCCTTTATGACCAGTTTAAATGTGATTACTCTCATCTGTAAGCAGAAATTTAAGTAATCACATTACTTTTATGCCAGAAATACTCAATTTCTGTGACAATTTGGGGTTTGTAGTTCTCTGAAACTAAAATGTTGTCTCATTTGAATACTTGTATTCTGTAAACGGAATAATTTTAGAACCAAATTCGTTTAAAAAAAAAAATACTGTTGTGCAATTGTATTGACCTCCAGTTTTGTGGAAATCTGCAAGCAGCACAGAAAACAATGGACATTGTTTCCAGGGGAGACAAATAAAGTGTTGCACGCCTAACTTCATTGTCCCACCAAAAAAAACATACAGTTAGCTTAATTTAGTTCCAACACCACCTCCAGATGGCCAACTTTAGGAACTTTATGAATCACAAACTGTGACAATCATCTGGAAACAGTTTCTGTTGTCACCTGCTGTACCTGCAGCGCTTTTCCGTCTTGGCAGCATTTCTACTAAACCCTGTGCATGTGGTGTCAAATTGGTTAGGATGCTTTCTGTTTATTAAACCTAAGGGCCATCATACTTTCCTATTTCAACATTACATGACCTGATGTAACACATATGCATCCCCCTGCAAAGAAATCATGGTTTACAATTACTTGTGACTTGTGAAAAGTTCTGTCTAATTCTCTTATGGAAGAATATACATCACGTGTCCACATGCTTATGGACTTGCATGTGCTTTTCGGCTTTTGCATGTTTTGAAGAGCCTCCTCCCCTGTTGTCAGACCTCAGTTTTTCTCCGGGATTTTATGGCTGGCGTATGTGCATGAATCATGTTGTGTCTCAGGTGCATTATGTAACATTCAGTCTCTAAAAGCTTCTCTTTTTTTAGCTTGTTGCATGTTTCGGGATCCGGTTGTGCAACATATTGGTGTTGTCTAGGAGGAAATTGCTAGTTAAACTTAGGATTTTTTGATTTCCTGCCTCTGCAGTCATAATCAGTCTTATTTTATCCATTCAGCTGTGGTAATTGCTTCTGAATACCATATTGAATATATAATAACATCTGTAGGATTCATGGTGTTGACTTTTGAGAAATATTACAGCGTCATGAGCTGAAACTTAATCGCGTATCAGGCCTGAGAGCAGGTATAGGAGGAAAAAGGTGCTTCTGTTGTGTTGGACTTTATTTTTAAGAGCTAAAGCATTGTGGGTTAAAGTCAGTGAAGCGTCTTAAGGCCCCACATGAAAGAAGAAATGAAGTCTTTGAAAACTGGGGGAAAATAGCCTCGAATTAAACAAGCAGAACTGGTGATGGCGAAGGGGTCAAAATGGCGTGCGTCACCTCCCAAAAGCAGATTAGATGCTGGGAAAGATGCTCTGTGTGTCTGCTTCTGTCAATCTGGACATATTTGTTATTGTGAGCTTGTTTATGTCTGTACGAGTTCTGGCAGAAGTCTAGACTCCACATTCAATAGAGAAATCTTAAAAAATTCATGCTTCCTCCTCAGCAACAACCTGAGGTTTTGTTTTGTCTTAGTCCTTCCAGCAAATACATCGGTTTTAACTTAACGCACAAACTGATTATTATCCCGTCTGGAAATATTGATATTTCTGAGTGTAAAAACAAATAATCAGTATTCACTGAGTTTGTTCCAATAAATGATATTTTCCCTTTGCTATGAACGCAGAGGTTTTTAGAGACTCAACACGGCTCAAGCTTTTAGTAATCATGTGATGGTGCGTTCAGGCTCGCTGTCTCCTGCATTCAAGGCTTTGCTGCAGTTTCAAGTGGAAGCTGGACTGATATGATCCTGAAAAATGACTCCCTGAAGCGAAAGGAAATCGAAAGTGATTAAGAAGAAGAGAGAAGAAGGATAATTGCTGACAGCGAGTCCTTGCATGAGATTTATGAATTATAACTGGTTGGTCCTGCTCTGTTAAAAAACAAGCGCCATCTGAATTTCTATTAGTCAAACTAAATGATAAATTTCATGACTACGGCTCACTTCATCCTTGAATGTGATCCCATTTCATAAACCTTTAAGGAAGTCCTAAATTTGAAGAAATATCTTAAAATATCAATGTTATAAGATGGTAAAATGTCTATTCATGCAACTTCTTGATGTATTTTTTGCACCTTAATACCATTTTCAAGCGTGAATCTGTGCTTCTAGAACCTGCAGTGCTTTTGTGGTGATATATACCATGTGTCTCCCTTCCTCTTAGTGAAGTTCATCTTCGGACAATGACTCTGTCAGACAGAGGAGATAAGGCTCCGTGAGGTTGAGTCACTTTTGTATCTGTATGCATCACTTTCACCAGCACCTCGCTGGCTGTGTTCTCACATGGGAGTCTGTTATATCCAACCACTCCATCAGGACACAGAAATGAAGAGAGACGGGCTGATTGAGAGCTAAAATCCCCCAGCAGTTAGACAATACTCTGCATTTAGCCACATTATCTCACAACAGCCACATAGCCATATATTTTTATGGGAAAAAACTAACAAAAATAGGCTTAACTTGTTAATTTGGTGAGCTTTAGAGGTGCTAACGTCGTTCTCACATGAAGACAACGGTATAAGACTATAAGCAGACCATAAGCTTGGATTTGCACAAAGACCCAAAGATTTAACCTATCAGAACCCTCCTTTAGCCCTTTAAACACTCACATATCACTAGTCAGAGAGTTGTATCTCATTGGTTTATCTCACAAAAACTAACCCTTAAAAGACTTTAAACTCAGTCCTTAAAGTGATAAATCGAGGATTTTACTCTTCCAGTTTTGTGCTTGTAAGCAACTGAGATAAATTGCACTCATTAAAGGGCTTTGGAGGTGCTGGGAGGCTGATTTTGCTAGCTTTTAAGCTAATTTTTCCCTCATTTCTAGTCTTCAGGCTCGACTAACATTGCATATGTGATATTCATCTTCTATTCTAACTGCAAATATGTTTTCCAAACTGTTTCTTTGCTGTCTACAGTCCTTTTTTCACTTGTTATCAATGCTTGTGTTCTTTGCATTCACAACCCACTTAAAAGATCACTTTGTTGAATGCAGGACTTAATTTGTCCTCTCATCGCATTTTTTCTCCTCTCGCTATCACTTTCACACACTTTTCTAACAATATCAGACCTTGTTGCTGGACATCTTCGCAACTAGTTTCTGCATTTCAAGAAACCAACACACACACACACACTCGGAGCAACGAGAGAAAGACAGGACCACACTTCATCCTCGCTCATTATTAATGAAGGGGGTCAGGCTGGACTCGAGCTCCAAGCAAGACATGGCACGAAACGAGGAGCAGGATGTGAATTAAAAAAAAAAACAAAAAAAACACACAGAGCAGGTAAAACAGGATGCGGTGAGATGTTCGGACTAATGAGTAGTTCTGTGCTGTTCCCCATGCTGGGATTTGTGTTTGGTCAACCTGCTTGAAAAATGCATAATTGGGTGAGTTGGTGCTTGTGAGGAAAGATGACTTCCGCAGAGTCGGGCCCTCGCAGTGCTGCCATCACTCTGCAGCTAATGAATTGTTTTTTAAAAGAAGTTGTTATGTAACATGCAATCACAACTATTTTTAATATAGTCTATCTTTTGGTTTTTGCAAGGCTTTGCTGTTGTATTAAGACTTAATGCTGTTCGAAAGGTGGCTTAAAGGTCTGTTAAGATTTTATTTAAGTGAGACGTGTCAAAGATACACAATTTCACCCTTGGGGGGGGGCATGATTCAAAACTTTGGATAAATTTAGACAAAATTTGCAGATTTACTCTTCATGTTTTGTGGGGAAACTTTTCAGATGCTGCACTCTTATTTATTATACAAACAAACATGCACGTGAAAAATGTATTGATGAACATGGAAATGAATTAAAAGTTGGAAGGAAACAGAAGGACATTTTTCTATCCGATTTAAGACCATTTTCCAGAAAAAAACACAGTTCACCTGATTCTCCATGAGCTGGTGTTTTCATAAATGCATCGCAGTAGCCAAAATGGATTCTTGCATAGAGCGAAATGTTAAGTTTGGTCTTTATGCTGTTTGATGTATAATAGACCGTGTTTCATGGATGTGCCAAAAAGTATCCACTTTAGATATAAACTTTGCTGCTGATATCTGAAAATGAAAACTTGGAATAGCATTATTAACAAATTTTCCTAATAATTTCTCCTAACTGCTCCGCTGGGGGCCTGGATTACTGGTAGGGGTCTTTCTCTTTCTGCAGGGGAAAAAGTTGCTTAGAGCTCGGGCAGAGAGTAAAACTGCCAGCCTTATGATTCCCCCCACGTTCCTCTGATTCCCAGCCACTCGCCGATCAATAGCGGTCTTTGAGCAAAGCAGAGGCCCCCATTGTGGCTGCAATCGTCAGGGCCAAGCTACGGCGGCCATCGGTGCAGCTTAACCATGACGGATTCATCCTGGCCTGTTTCTCCCATTAGTCAGCCACCACGGGTGAAAACACAGACCTGAGGTCCCCTAATGGGAATTTAATGCACTTCAATGTACCTGCAGCCAAATAGAAAGAAAACGGCGGCTGTTTTTCCCTCCACAGATGATGACTCACAGTGAATATTAGATCTCCGCAGTCAGCGAGGACGACATGTATCATAAGCAGAGTGTCTTTGTGTGCAGAAGCGACTCCAAATTGGAATCAGGACACTGAGTGCACCCGTGTGCCGCCGTTGGGTATACGGCTTAGTGGATGGATCGTTTCTTTTACTTTGAAAGAAAGAGTGTGCTTAATGTGAAATGGGAGGTGTTTCTATGTCTGTGTGTGTGTGTTTGTGTGTGTGCATGCCTGCCTTAACCCAACACTTGTGTGGATAAAAGCCCATACTTGTGTGTGTGTTTACCCCTCATTTTTGCAGGATGCCCTCTGTTGCTCCCTATCAAACCAGCAAACACAAAGAAGTGATACAAAGTGGTGTCTTTATTATCCTGTTTGCTCGACAACACGTCACCTGAACAGGAGATAAAGTCTTAAAAAGGTGTTGCTGATGTTTTTTCCATAAAGTGAATATGCAGGAAGGTCTTTTTTTCCCCCTGTTTTTTAGAAGTTCAGCCATAAAAAGTCATTTTTAACTGACGCAGCTTGCTTTTTCTTTCCATTTAGCATTCAGCGTATGAATTATGTATATGGACGGATGCATCATCCCGCACAACCCACAGTGTATCTACTGTGTAGCTCCAGCTTTTTTCCAAATAAAAGATTTTGTTTCTGCTTGGCTGAGGCCTTAATTGATCTAATTACTTGCTCAATTTGACTTTCCAATCCGAGTGTCCCTTGAAGAATCCTCGCCTTAGTTTTATATTTTAATGGTGTCCGTGTCCTGGTTAAAGCGCGGAGGCAAAAGTAAACACTGTTTGTAATGCTAAATACTTTGCTGAGTGGCTCAGCTTAGAAAGTATTTCATACTCAGTCGTTTTTTTTTTCTGTCCGCGAGACACTGGATGCTCAGTTGTGCGTTGCAGCCCGTTGTGGTTGCTTGGGTTTTTTGCAGAGCAGCATGTCTCAAAAGGCCAAGAAAATTAGCATTGTATACTTCTGAGCCTGCAGTTTTGTCTAGTGTTGTTTTAGTTGTGTTTACCAGTTTGCTTGCACTTTTACATTTTTTGTTAAGTTTCTCGTTTAATGATGCCCATGTGTGAAGGAATTTTCTGCAGCTTTATCAGCACTTCCAGTAGCTTGCGGCTATTAGGATTCTCTGTTATTTCAGCTGTGCAGTCAGCCAAATCGTTACTGAGAAGCATGCCGGCTGTTGTCTGTCTATGCACTGCGCTTTGGCCCCTTTTTGTGCTGTTTATGCCAGGGGCCACGACACCGGCCCTCCAGCTATCCAGAGGGCAAGAGTGCTAGGCTAGGCTAGCTGGTGGGCGCAACCTTGTGCACCCTCCCTCGGACACACAGCAAACATGCACAAGAACTCTGAGAGGACGAGTATAAAACATGACAGTATCGGCAGGTCCCGGGACGGCCGAGGCGTCGGGGCTCATAACGACGCTGTAGAGCTTCTGTCCGATGCGTACTGAGCGCTTGTGACACATAAAACTGTCGTGGCGTGATGAGAAACAACCAGTGTCAGCCCACATCTGCACTTCAAAAGATTTAAGCAGGAGAGGAGGAGAGGGGATGCAGGGAGAGATGGACTAAAGAGGAGAGGAGGCACAGAGGGGAGAGGGAGGCAAAGGGCAGTCTGCATGGCAGCACAGCATGAATCATATGCCTGGACAAAGGCTTTTTCCAAAAAAACACACTTCTGTTACTACAGCTTAGTCACTGGTCATGACTAATGCTGGAATAATGATTGGAGCTAAAGTACAGAACGTCCAGTTCATGAAAACTTTGGTCTTAACATGAATTATTCTCAGTATCTTTCATCTAAAAACCTCCCATGTTCATCATTAATCACAAATGGATGTTTGATGGCCGCTAGATCTAATTTAACAGACAAAAACACAAGTAAACAGCCTTTGATTTTCTTTCTCTTCCGCCATTGTGATGTTTTCAGACGAGGTGAACTAATGTGATTTTGAATGATGAGACGCGCTCAGCGTGTCTTCTAACTGACAGAGGGGGTTTCAGGTAGTTCCACCTGTTAACCGCCGGTTAGCCTAAGCGTCTGAGCGGGGGGCCCCCCACGGCGAGGCAAGAATTTCAGCTCGGCGGGGGAGGAGAGGGAGGGAGATGGAGGCGATAAGAATCGTGTGCCGCCTCCCGATAGTGTCATCAGTCTTTTGAGATGAGGGAAGTTTGTTGGGTCGGGACTCTGCACAAGTCAGTCTGACTGCGGCGTCGACATGTCTGACATGAGCTCAAGTTCACATGACAGGTGATTGTTAAATGTGTTGGCTTGAATGTGATGACTTTTGTTCTATTTTAAAGGGAAAAAATGTGACATTGTCCTTGTAGATTGGAATGAAAATTTTGTTTCCATGCATTTATTTTATTTAACATCATAAAGTGCATAGAAATGATTCCATACCTGCCAACATGAGGCTGTGAAAAAGAGGGAAATGTTGCAGAATATCCGCAGCATGAGATAATAAGTAGGTGTGTGTGTTTGTGTGTGTGTGTGTGTGATTCACCTCTGCTCCAGTGACTTGATCAGCTTTCGACACACCTCTCATAATGAACTGCTCGGGGTTTCCCTCTTTGCCTTCAGGGCGTGTTTGTGTTTAGCACAGTTTGCATTTTTAGTGAGGCATTTTTTTCCCAGCATGCCCTCAGCTACAGTTAACCTTGCTTATCTTACAAAACGCAGGATGTTTGCTGATGTGACTATGGAAAACGGAAAAGTGGGGTGAATTCGGGAAAACTAATTTCATCTTCTTGGGACATATTTCAATTATTTATTTGTTTCTTGCAGCAAACCGAGCGGAGTGGATCGTTTGCACGCGCTCACCTCTGCCAGATACCACAACACACACACACACTCTCCACGCAGAAACTGATAAACACTCATTTGATTTGTATCACGACTGGAAGTCTGGAGATTAACAAGATAGATTGTAAATCAACAGCACAGCAGGGAAAAGGGTTAAAAATAGAGAGAACATCAGGAGTGTTGGCAGATACGTGATTAAAGCAAAGATACTGTGATCTGTGACTGAATGTGCGACGGCGCTCTGCCGTTGTGGTATTTTTCCACCGGGATGCGGGTGTGAAGTATTGCAGCATCACTCCTGATAAGCATATGTTAATAATGCACCGCCCTATTTTGATGAGACGTCAAAACAATTTTTAGTTTAAAGTGAAATAAAAGACTTATTGTTGCTTGTTTGGTTACAAATATTAATTTGGTGACGAAATTTGAAGCAAAGTTCCGTGCACAAAAACGCAAAACTAGTGCAAATAAGGTGACTAATCACAGCTTTTCTCATAATCTGCTGCTGCCTCTCCTGCCTCAGTCGGCTCCACACACTCACGCTGCCTCCAATTTTTCTGATTTTGTACCATTTCGGCATAAAATACCAACCAGATTCCAACCAGATCTGTAGATTTCGCTCACTCCCCTCCTCTACTTCTCGCTCACCTCTCTCCCCCTCTCTCCCCCTCTTAGCTGTTACACCATCCACATCCCTGCTTTCACCTCCTCTATCATTATGAACCGGCTTTGTCTGAATGTTTATGTGTTTCTGCTTGTTGTTGGGAGCGTTGGGAGGTCTCCGGACAGAGCTGAATCTTAATTTCAACCCCTCCCCCAAGCCCTCTCGCTGCAATGGAGACCCCTGTGCTGAGAGAGCGAGGAAAAGGATGAAGGATGGGTGGCAGAGTGAAGGCAGGTTTTTTTTTTTTTTTTTTTTCTGGGGGTGTTGGGGGTCTCATGGCTCTGCACAATCAGAATTGAGCCTGGTTTTAATGAGAAGCCTGTTTATTAAGTCCACTCAGGGAGGCTGTGCGAGTGCTTAGCATTTGCTCTCTAATTAGGAAAGCTAAACAGTCCCTGTTGCTGAGGATCAACCATTAGGGGGGAGAGGAGGCACTCAGCGTGGCTGTGCATGGGTTGCAGATCGCTGGGCCAAATATTTTAGGATGGGGAGGAAGGAGGAAAGGGGGGAGCAACAATCAAATTTGTATTGTCTTAGCAAACAATGGGCTCATTTTTTTTGGAAGAAAGAAAATGTATTTCCACATGCAATGATGATGAAAACAATTACATGCAGAGCACCAGCAGGTACTACAATCTGTGAGGGTAAATTCATCAAACATGGCCAAATCATTACAAGGAGTCCACCTAGTGGTTTTGTAGAGAATTACAGCAAAACATTGCAGTTTCCTGCTTTATTTGTTTAAATAGCAGCTGAAACTGCAACATTGTGGACCGTTTCATCATCTTCATTATGTGCAATTTTCAAAACTGTGCGGTCACAACCACCGGCGACTATCAAATGAAGACAATCTGCTTCTGCTAACTGTCTGTGTGGGTGGAAAACATGTTTCTCAGGCCCGTGTTCAGAACAGTGAGAGCCATGATGAGGATGTTGACAGGGAAAACAACACCATTCTGCCAAAGCTCCTTTCATCCACACAATAAATGCCTCTCCTGATTGCCCTGTTCCCCATCACGCAAATTGCTGTTAAAGTGCAAGAAGAGACGGGCGCTTTTTAGATTAAGACCCTGATCAAATTTTCATAACTCAATTTCAGTTAGAGAGAGAGAGAGAGAGAGAAATAGAGAGGAGGGATGGAGTGTAAAAATGTGCGTTGCCCGTAATTTGCTTTCTTGTCGGCATCCATTTCACTGAGTAAAACTGTGTCATTGATGATAGCGTTCATACAAGCTCTGGCTTTTAAATAGTCAACCGACTTAATAAAGCCGGAGCTGATAATCATGTGTATTTTTGGTGTGCAGTCGCTGCATCGTGATCAATTCAATATTTACCCATCATGCACTTTTCAATAGGAAACTGTACAGCTTTTCATTTTTCTCAAATCATAAGGAAAGGCAACCGATGTAATATGAAAAATATTATTTTTATTGTTACAAACAGAGCTATATTTACAAAGATATGCAGTTTAAAGAATAAACTGTTCAGTACATTACAGAATATACCAGGTTGATTGATAAATGCATGGCTGAAGACAGAAGGAGTCAATTTTATAAAACATAGCGCACTTACTTACTCCGACATCTAGCTGTCCTGAAGTGCGTGGGTCCCTTCTTGAAAAATTCTGCATCCTTGAGCTCCATTAAGTTGTCCTTTGCAATGATGACAAGGTTATTACTGTTAAAATGGCGACTGCACAGCTCCTTCTTCATGTTTAGGAGGAAGTAGTTGTCTTAAGTTTGAAATCAGGTGGAAAGTTTGACTTGAAATCCTAAATGCACGTAACAGAAGCTTTATGACTCGTCTTTTTCTACCTTAACCCAACAATGCCCAGAGCTCCACGTATCAGCAGCACTGATCTCAACCATACTTGATATGTTCCTCAGAGATCTCTGTCAGCGATGTGAGTGAAGCTTCTCCCAAATCTTCAAACCCGACATGAGAAAAAATTCCTCACCTAAGGCAAAGTTGGTGGAATTTCAGCCATGTTTCCGGCCGTAGTCACCAGCTTCACTACCAACCAAAACACCCAAATATTTTTCATTGCATATATGTCCCATAATAACAACCATTTCATCTCCATGACAACTGAGCAACCCCCCTGTGCTGATGATAGTAATGAGATGAGGCTGTGAGATCTGGAAAATTCCGAGTCAATCTTTTTGCAAATATTACCTCATATTTTTTTCACCATATACATCCAAATAAAAGAGTATTCCTGAAAAATATAATTCTATATTAGTATACTGAATACTGTATTATGCGATTTGACTGCTTTCTTTAATGTTTAGATGTGACAAAACCCTGAAAATGCATTTTCCAGCTCAGAAATGGCATGTGTGGCTCAGTAATGACCCATAATTGCGGTTTCATTCTTGCAGCGCAGTCATTTTCACTTCAACTACATTATTGCCATGTTGGCTGAGCGACTTTGCATGACCTTTTAACATGTAATTGCATTCATTTCTTGTGTGCGCTAATGTGCATTTACAGTACACAGCGTTTCTGAACGGGGTCAGATCCACACAGATTCATATGCATGTTTCTCCACCGTTTGCTCCTCATGTGCTGGATGAGCTGTGGAGGTTTAGCACCATTGGTGGATCTCACACAGACTGTCAATGTCTTCTTTCAGCAATATCAGTATCACAGTGTTATATGATGCACCCCTCCTTCTGTTATATGCCCCCTGATCTATTTCTTCTCTATTACTCTCACTCATCCTCTCTATCTTTCTCCTTCTTGTTTCAGTCTCTTTTTCTGCTTGATCTTAAATGCTTTAGGTTGTGTCTGTCAATGTGTCTGTCACCTCTCTCTCTCCCTCTCTCTCTGTCTCTCCTCCCCCTCTTTCTCCCAGACAGTTGACTGGTATGGCGACACCAGACTGCGTGTATTTTTAGCGCTGCCACAGATGGGGCCATGGCAGCATGTCAGAGACCAGAATGTTCTTTATCTCAGCTGTCAGGCCGTTCCCCCAGACCAAAATGGATCCCGTCCACTTGGGGGAGGAAGGTGGTTTCCCATCTCTTTCCCACTCCTCAAATTGAGCTTTAATTGTGTCTTTTAGGGTGGCTTAATAACTTCTACTGTTGAAGGTGCGCTGTTGAAGGTGGCAAACGGCAAAGCTTGCAGTTGCTTTGTCAGCTCCTCTGCGGGAGCTGTATCCAAACCTGTGATCAAGGGGAGGTGAAATTGCAGGCCGTAGCCCAGCGGAAGAAAGGATTTATCACAAAAGCGAGCTCCCTGAAAGGACCGAGCGCAGCAGATATCAGGCTATATTACCAGGCTCATCATAAAAAGATATATTTTCAAACATCCGACCGTTTGTAGCAGGCAGACGACACAGTTTTGCTTACGTCCAATTACGATGTGACGTGCAACAGCAGCTCCACCTGGCTTCCGGAAACCAACTTTAGGCTTTAGCCACAGCCGAAAGCAGACCTGTGTGCAGCTCAACATAGATGCCCCCAGGTAAAACACCGAACATGCACAGCTTGGGGAGAAACCATTTGATTCTCTTACAACCTCCAAACACAGTCCGGACAGCAGAGACCAGTAAGCAGGCCTCTCTGAGTCTGAGGAGGGTTTTTTTTTTTTTTTTACAGGGGATGGGGTTGAAAAATATGCTGCAGGCTACGGCTGGGGGTCAAGTGGTCGGCTTTGTGCATCACAGTTTGGAGTCTGCTGAGACTCTCCTCTGGCAGCGTTCAAGCACTCCAGCAGCAAACCGGCTGTCCACCTGAATATCAAGGAGGACTGGGAGGAAGACAGAAGAGGAGTGCTGGTGATGGGAGAGGCTCGCTTCTGACAACACTGATGTCAGTCTGTCCGTCAAGACAGATTCAGAGGTGCTTTACTAAATTTTGTGCAGAGATGACACAAAATGAGATATCAAGGACAGTAAAATACTGACAGGAACCATTTTTTTTGCAGACTAATTGCTTTAACTTTTAAACAAACAAGTGCATTTACTTATAATGCTCATACTTCTTTGAATGCTCCTCACATTTGTGTTTTCTTTGCATTTGTTTCTAGTTAAGAAAAACTTCAGCAGCTCTTTTTCTCAAAAAGTCTAACTCACAGCAATCACATAACCATTCTAATAAAGATAAAGTGAAAACTTGTAATTCCAAACAATCCGCAAGATGCTGCCTAAACTTAGATGTTGCCTGTGCAGGGAACAAATAATGATCAATATTGCCTCTAATTAATATTTTTTTCTGCGTAAAGCTGATTTTCCCAGCGGCGCAGTGGGAGGGAGACTCCGCTCAATAATGTGTCTTTCAACAAGGAGCTCTAATCAAGCCCGAAGGTCTCTTTCTGAGTCTTGTTGCATTCTGAGCCTCATTTCCATTCCACGTCCCTCAAGGCAAGGTAAAACAGTCCCGAGGTATATGAGCAAAGGCTCTGTACTTTGCACCGCGTGACTAGCCTTCATCTGCAGCTCGGCCAATTGATATGGAAATGACAGGTTGCCAAGTTCTGCAGGCTGAAGGGGAATAATGAAGCACACATACACACACACACACACACAAAGCAGAGGGGTAAACACAAAAACAAGAGAGTGACAGTGATGACTGTAGCAAATCTGCTGCTAATTGTCAGCTTCATTTGCACTTTGAAAATGACAAGGTTACACGAGTCATCAAGATGGGGAGCACAGAGGGACGACAGAAGCTGCATATAAGCAACTAAAAACTGATGTTATGCAAAGTAAAGATGGCTGTTTGAAAGGAAATCCACAGTTCACTGCTTTAAAAACTTGGGTTTTATCATAAAAAGCATCAGCAACAAGAAAAATCTTGATTGTTGAAAAAAAGTTTAAATAGTCTGCAAAATATGAAAAAAAGACCTAAATGTTTAATATTGTTTCCAATGCTTTTATCCATTGAGTCACAAAGGATTGTCTGCATAAAAAACATGTGGGAGCCCACTGAAGTGAGATTACCATATTTGGTCAGAGCGTAGTTTAATTAGGACTCAGTTTTGATGAAGTTTGGAGCATCTAAAACTTGAGAGGATTCAGATGAAACGTGGGAGAAAAAGGGGGGAAGGGGAGGAAGCGATTGAGGCATATTAACAAAGAGAGAGCAGTAATCAAAGCTCCTTCAGAGGACGCATCCCTCTGCACTCTCCTTTGAATGTGCACTGTCTCGCTGCCACAACATTGCACTCTTTCTCTCGAACTGTGCCGTTTCATGAGGAAGAACATCCAAAAAGGGGGGGGGGGAGTACAGGGCTGCTGCAGCTTCCATCTCTGCAATGAGTGAGAATGTGGAACAGCAGCAGTGAGAATCAGCAGAGTGCCAATCAATAACAGCCCCCATATTTTTATTTCTGTGACCACGATAATTATCCTCACCATCCTCAGGAATCTCGTGTTGTTTGGGCTCACGCAGAAGGTCAAGAGCCGACTGGTGGCACATGACGTTTCCATGGCAGCGGTGCGCGTGTGTGCTGTGCTCCACCCTGTGATCATCAATTTCGGCTCGTCTGATTGGTTTGGAAGTCATTAGCTTCATCAGTGTGAGGTGATTACAGGAGAATTGCTAAAAAGTGAAAGTTTAGCTCTGGTGTGTTTGCTGGCGTGGATGATGATGATGACTGTACAGCTAGTTTTCCAGCTTTGGAAACATTCATGTTGATGGACTAATGTCTGAAATTAGACACCTCTGTGACAAAGATGTCCAGAGGGAACATTCTGTGCTTGAGTCGCGCTCTAATCTATTTGTGTGGAAACCCACATGTCAAACAGTCCTTTAATAGATAGACACCAGGTCATCAATCTTCATGTGACTTGATTTCTTTTTTAGAGAGAAGCTCAGTGATTTTATCATCGATTAGTTGAATTGGCTCACTCCAGTCTTTCCCACATCTGTCCCTGATTGGTTTTCTTATTCAATTTATTTATAAGATGATGAAGTCATAGGCCTACTGTGCTTTCCTGAGCTGGAACCCAACAGAGTCAAAAACTGGAAAATGAAATTACTAGAAAATGCAAGTCAGCGTGCACAAGACATACATTGTAGGATGTTTACGTGCTCTTGTATCCTTTGCAGTTTTACATTAGAGGTGTGGAAATAATCTGATAAAATAAGATGTTTTTAGAGCTTAAAGTATCCAACAGTTTATGGAGCATTCAGTGTCTCTCAAACCCTCAAGAGTAAGCTGAGAAACTCTTTTATTGCTTAAAGGAATATGATAATATTCTGAAGTAATAATATATGAGAAACTTTAAAATGTGGCAAATATATATTTATCAATGCATATTTTGAAGATAATAAAAAAAACATATGAATCAAGGAAATGGTTTCATTCATGCCTTAAGACAAAAAAAGCTCCTTTTTTCTGATCTAAATGTTTTGACTTTGTCTTTACTTTATTTACAGTATAGTCTTTATTCATGGTTTGAATTTGTTTCTCTTTTTATTTCAGTTCTCCAGCTTGTCGTTATACTTCCTCAGCAGCAGGTGGCAGTGGCGCGCTACGCTACAAAAAACTGCACTTTTTTAGTAAAATACGACGACAAAGAAGATCTAATAGCAACAGTGCAGCACTTGCAGAGGTAGCGTACCTGTCAGCGTATGAATTGCATAGTTTAATCTTTTTTTCCCCACTGTTAGGTGAAATTTCAAAATGAAATTGCAATTTAATGTTATTTTGCTTTTGCAACGTTGTACAAAAAAATGAGTAGCAGTGAGGTTTAGCGGAACAGTTAAGCTAACGTGAAGCTACGTTAGCGAAGTAAACAATCAGGCTGTGTGTGTGGGTGTGTATCCCTGCAGAACGGGCTTACTGTGTTACGTAGCATGTATATTATGGGATCGATAGCTTTCTAGTTTTAGTCTCACCTCTGTTTCACTCGCCTGCTCTGTCTATTTTACCGTTTTGTCGCGTTATCTCCCCGCTGATTATTTAATTTTATCTGACCCAGATCAGCAGTGCAGCAGTGACGTTACGTTTTCAAAGCTGCAAAAATGAACACAAGAGCGTTGAAGAATCCGTATCATGACTATGATGGGAGTCCTGCGCTCACACAGGCGCTGTTTGATTCTCATGGAAAGGTAATACATGAAGAATGTACAGCTTTGGGTGTGTGCAGGTGATTCATGTACACTGACCCTCATAATTTTCATTTTTTTTGTCGCCTCAGCTCACATCAGAGTTCGCCCAGCGGCTGAGCAGCAAGATCAGTGAGCTTTTAGCTCACATGGAAAATGGCCTGAAGTCTGCTGACCCAAGAGATTGCACCAGTTACACTGGCTGGGCAGGTGATGACACTATTACACATCTGGTTTAAGTGACATCATGTGGTCTGATTGCAAGGAGTTGCAGGGATCTGCAGGGATCTGGCTATTTGGCGAGTTCATTTCAGGAAGTAAAGCTGCACATATGATAGTGATGCTTACTGCAGGCACTTTCTGGTCTTATGAGTGTCAGACTCTGTATTAAAAAATTTGACTCTTTTAGACAAACGCTTTTCCATCTGGTTGTAAGCTTATAACTAGAATAATTTCTGATTTAGCTACTTTGATCAAACGTACTGTAATGACATCTGTCTGTGTGTCTGTCTGTCCACCCCCAGGCATTGCTCTGCTCTACCTGCACCTCCACAGTGTGTTCAACAGCCCCTCCTTCCTCCAGAAAGCACTGGATTATGCTGAACACAGTCTGAAGTGTCTGACACGACGTCACGACGTCACCTTCCTGTGTGGGGATGCAGGACCCCTGGCTGTGGCTGCTGTGGTCTACCATCGCCTGCAGAGGGTGCAAGAAGCTGAGGAGTGCATCAACAGGTCAGTTTAGCAAACATAGTCATTACTAATGACTGTTTTTGTGATTTGCTTATATAAAGGTGTTTTTTCATAGGTGATTTCCTACCTTATCCGTTTTTTTTTCTTTTTTGTTTTGTTTGTTGTTACAATTAATTGATCAAGATCAACTCTTAGGTCTTTTTCATAAAGGATCATGTGTAGATTTCATTGCTTTCTTTGCCAAAACATAAATAGCAACTAGAAATCTTTCGAATTTGGTCACCAGCTACTTGAAGTAAACAGTTAATGCATTTTAAAAAGGAAATATCATTTTATAAGTATGTAAAGCTGACTTAATTATGTATGAGATATTAAAAAGCTGCACAATTTCAGCTTAATGGTATTCAGTTTGTTATTATCACAGTAACGGTTCAGCTAGTTCAGATTACACTGGTGTGTTTTCTTAAATTGTGCTTGTAATAATTATGTCATTAACTGTAATTTTCATGTTTTTTAAGCCACTGCAGTGCTTGCATAATGCAGTTTATGTTCCGACGACTTGATTGGATGAATCAGAGTTTTAGTCCAATCACGATGAGGGATTTGCATCACATTTTATTTTACTCCCACTGAATTGTGCTCACATTAATTATACAATAACTGGACACAGTTATGGGTCGTCAAAAAGTGTTGGTTTAATTCATCCAGACTCATGACTCATTTCCTGTGTCCAGACTGCTGCAGTTTCACCAGACTGTGGTGAAAGAATCGGGCAGGCTGCCTGATGAGCTGCTCTACGGGCGGATGGGATACCTTTACTCCCTCGTCTTCATCAACCAGCAGCTCGGGCAAGAGTGCATCCCACTGCAGTACATCCAGCAGGTGGGTCAGAAACAGGGCAAAGTCTGAAAAAACTGCAGTGTTCTTTGAAGCTGTGCAAAAGAAGACAGAACTCTCCTAAATAGTGTTAAACTGTGCTGACAATAGACAAAGAGGAGGGAATTGGATGAAAGGATTGGGAGTAATGAAGGAAAAAGAGGGGAAATGGTTGCTTCCCTCACTTTTAGATCACTGCCCCCAACAATCTTGATTTGCCTTCTGGCGCTAATTTGCTCACTCTTACACATATCGATGTCCAAATTGCTCTAATTCATCTCCATTGATTTCTTTCAATTCTACAGATTAGGTGTGTTTGTGAGCGGCGATGTGTTGTTTCCTTCCTCAGATCAGTGAGGCCGTGCTGGTGTCAGGAGAGAACCTCAGCAGGAAGTTCAGGGTTCAGAACCAGAGCCCCCTGATGTACGAGTGGTACCAGGAGCTGTACGTCGGCGCCGCCCACGGCCTGGCTGGCATCTACTATTACCTCATGCAGGTAACACATGTCCACTTTCAAAATACAGGCAGCCTTTGTTCAGTTGGGAGCTTTTATTAGTGGATTCAGAAGTTAATTTCCTAAGAGCACCGTGCTGCAGAATTTCATGTATCTGTTGAAAACAAAACTGCACCGAAATATCCTTTACTTGCCTTTACTTCCACCTGTCACTCCTTCATCCTCGTTGCTTTCATCTCTCCATTACAGCCAGGCTTCGTCGGTGTGGAGGAACATGTGCACAGGCTGGTGAAGCCCAGCGTCGACCAT